>CM061226.1:4441206-4818629 GCA_030844895.1 Ambrosia x helenae | reverse complement strand
TTATAAAGGCTGGAAATCTTACTCTTGGAAATAATTTTATAGCCTATTGTACACCCTATTGGGTTTAGTCACGGGACCCAGAATCTCCTATCCCTATAGGGGAAGCATAATTATAGTATTAACGAACTAAAATGGGTACCTCGTTGACTTTCAGGTGCTGTAGGTCAAGAATACTGAACAACACTTTATAAAGGCTGGAATTTCTTACTCATGGAAATAATTTTATACCTATTGTAACACCCTTATTGGTTAGTCACGGACCCAGAATCTCCTATCCCTATAGGGAAGCCTAATTATACTATTAACCAACTAAAATGGGTATCTCGTGGACTTTCAGGTGCTGTAGGTCAAAGAATACTGAACAAACTTATAAAGGGCTGGAAATTCTTACTCTTGGAAATAATTTTATAGCCTATTGTACACCCTTATTGGGTTAGTAACGGGACCCAATCTCCTATCCTTATAAGAGAAGCCTAATTAGGGTTAAACGAACTAAAATGGGTATCTCGTTGGACTTTCAGGTGCTGTAGGTCAAAGAATACTGAACAACCCTTTATAAAGGCTGGAAATTGTTACTCTTGGAAATAATTTTATAGCCTATTGTACACCCTTATTGGGTTAGTCACGGGACCCAGAATCTCCTATCCCTATAGGGGAAGCATAATTATAGTATTAAACGAACTAAAATGGGTACCTCGTTGGACTTTCAGGTGCTGTAGGTCAAAGAATACTGAACAACACTTTATAAAGGCTGGAATTTCTTACTCATGGAAATAATTTTATAACCTATTGTACACCCTTATTGGTTTAGTCACGGGACCCAGAATCTCCTATCCCTATAGGGGAAGCCTAATTATACTATTAACCAACTAAAATGGGTATCTCGTTGACTTTCAGTGCTGTAGGTCAAAGAATACTGAACAACACTTTATAAAGGCTGGAAATTCTTACTCTTGGAATAATTTTATAGCCTATTGTACACCCTTATTAGGTTAGTAACGGACCCAGAATCTCCTATCCTTATAAGGGAAGCCTAATAATGGTATTAACGAACTAAAATGGGTATCTCGTTGGACTTTCAGGTGCTGTAGGTCAAAGAATACTGAACAACCCTTTATAAAGGCTGAAATTCTTACTCTTGGAAATAATTTATAGCCTATTGTACACCCTTATTGGGTTAGTCACGGGACCCAGAATCTCCTATCCTTATAAGGGAAGCCTAATTATGGTATTAAACGAACTAAAAATGGGTATCTCGTTGGACTTTCAGGTGCTGTAGGTCAAAGAATACTGAACAACACTTTATAAAGGCTGGAAATTCTTACTCTGGAAATAATTTTATAGCCTATTGTACACCCTATTGGGTTAGTCAAGGGACCAGAATCTCCTATCCTTATAGGGGAAGCCAAATTATAGTATTAACGAAATAAAATGGGTATGTCGTTGGACTTTCAGGTGCTGTAGGTCAAAGAATATTGAACAAAACTTTATAAAGGCTGGAAATTCTTACTCTTGGAAATAATTTTATAGCCTATTGTACACCCTTATTGGGTTAGTCACGGACCCAGAATCTCCTATCCCTATAGGGGAAGCATAATTATAGTATTAACGAACTAAAATGGGTACCTCGTTGGACTTTCAGGTGCTGTGGGTCAAAGAATACTGAACAACAGTTTATAAAGGCTGGAAATTCTTACTCATGGAAATAATTTTATAGCCTATTGTACACCCTTATTGGGTTAGTCACGGGACCCAGATCTCCTATCCTTATAGGGGAAGCCTAATTATAGTATTAACGAACTAAAATGGGTATCTCGTTGGACTATCAGGGGTTGTAGGTCAAAGAATACTGAACAACACTTTATAAAGGCTGGAAATTCTTACTCATGGAAATAATTTTATAGCCTATTGTACCACTCTTATTGGGTTAGTCACGGGACCCAGAATCTCCTATCCTTATAGGGGAATCCTAATTATAGTATAAACGAACTAAAATGGGTATCTCTCTGGACTTTCAGGTGCTGTAGGTCAAAGAATACTGAACAACACTTTATAAACGGTGTGTAAATTCTTACACTTGGAAATAATTTAATAGCCTATTGTACACCCTTATTGGGTTAGTCACGGACCCAGAATCTCCTATCCTTATAGGGAAAGCCTAATATTGTATTAACAAACTAAAATGGGTATCTCATTGGACTTTCAGGTCATGTAGGTCAAGAATACTGAACAACACTTTATAAAGGCTGGAAATTCTTACTCTTGGAAATAATTTTATAGCTTATTGTACACCCTTATTGGGTTAGTCACGGGACCCAGGATCTCCTATCCTTATAGGGGAAGCCTAATTATAGTATTATCGAACTAAAATGGGTATCTCGTTGGCTTTCAGGTGCTGTAGGTCAAAGAATACGAACAACACTTTATAAAGGCTGGAAATTCTTACTCTTGGAAATAATTTTATAGCCTATTGTACACCCTTATTGGGTTAGTCACGGGACCCATAATCTCCTATCCTTATAAGGGAAGCCTAATTATGGTATTAACGAACTAAAATGGGTATCTCGTTGGACTTTCAGGTGCTATAGGTCAAAGAATACTGAACAACCCTTATAAAGGCTGGAAATTCTTACTCTTGGAAATAATTTTATAGCCTATTGTACACCCTTATTGGGTTAGTCACGGGACCCAGAATCTCCTATCCCTATAGGGGAAGCATAATTATAGTATTAACGAACTAAAATGGGTACCTCGTTGGACTTTCAGGTGCTGTAGGTCAAAGAATACTGAACAACACTTTATAAAGGCTGGAATTTCTTACTCATGGAAATAATTTTATAACCTATTGTACACCCTTATTGGGTTAGTCACGGGACCCAGAATCTCCTATCCCTATAGGGAAGCCTAAATTATACTATTAACCAACTAAAATGGGTATCTCGTTGACTTTCAGGTGCTGTAGGTCAAAGAATACTGAACAACACTTTATAAAGGCTGGAAATTCTTACTCTTGGAAATAATTTTATAGCCTATTGTACACCCTTATTGGTTAGTACGGGACCCAGAATCTCCTATCCTTATAAGGGAAGCCTAATTATGGTATTAACGAACTAAAATGGTATCTCGTTGACTTTCAGGTGCTGTAGGTCAAAGAATACTGAACAACCCTTTATAAAGGCTGGAAATTCTTACTCTTGGAAATAATTTTATAGCCTATTGTACACCCTTATTGGGTTAGTCACGGGACCCAGAATCTCCTATCCTTATAAGGGAAGCCTAATTATGGTATTAACGAACTAAAATGGGTATCTCGTTGGACTTTCAGGTGCTGTAGGTCAAAGAATACTGAACAACACCTTTATAAAGGCTGGAAATTCTTACTCTTGGAAATAATTTTATAGCCTATTGTACACCCTTATTGGTTAGTCAAGGGACCAGAATCTCCTATCCTTATAGGGGAAGCCAAATTATAGTATTAACGAAATAAAATGGGTATGTCGTTGGACTTTCAGGTGCTGTAGGTTAAAGAATATTGAACAAACTTTATAAAGGCTGGAAATTCTTACTCTTGGAAATAATTTTATAGCCTATTGTACACCCTTATTGGGTTAGTCACGGGACCCAGAATCTCCTATCCTATAGGGGAAGCATAATTATAGTATTAACGAACTAAAAATGGGTACCTCGTTGGACTTTCAGTGCTGTGGGTCAAAGAATACTGAACAACAGTTTATAAATGCTGGAAATTCTTACTCATGGAAATAATTTTATAGCCTATTGTACACCCTTATTGGGTTAGTCACGGGACCCAGAATCTCCTATCCCTATTAGGGGAAGCATAATTATACTATTAACCAACTAAAATGGGTATCTCGTTGGACTTTCAGGTGCTGTAGGTCAAAGAATACTGAACAACACTTTATAAAGGCTGGAAATTCTTACTCTTGGAAATAATTTTATAGCCTATTGTACACCCTTATTGGGTTAGTCACGGGACACAGAATCTCCTATCCTTATAAGGGAAGCCTAATTATGGTATTAACGAAACTAAAATGGGTATCTCGTTGGACTTTCAGGTGCTGTAGGTCAAAGAATACTGAACAACCCTTATAAAGGCTGGAAATTCTTACTCTTGGAAATAATTTTATAGCCTATTGTACACCCTATTGGGTTAGTCACGGGACCCAGAATCTCCTATCCTTATAAGGGAAGCCTAATTATGGTATTAACGAACTAAAATGGGTATCTCGTTGGACTTTCAGGTGCTGTAGGTCAAAGAATACTGAACAACACTTTATAAAGGCTGGAAATTTCTTACTCTTGGAAATAATTTTATAGCCTATTGTACACCCTTATTGGGTTAGTCAAGGGACCAGAATCTCCTATCCTTATAGGGGAGCCAAATTATAGTATTAACGAAATAAAATGGGTATGTCGTTGGACTTTCAGGTGCTGTAGGTCAAAGAATACTGAACAAAACTTTATAAAGGCTGGAAATTCTTACTCTTGGAAATAATTTTATAGCCTATTGTACACCCTTATTGGGTTAGTCACGGGACCCAGAATCTCGTATCCCTATAGGGGAAGCATAATTATAGTATTAACGAACTAAAATGGGTACCTCGTTGGACTTTCAGGTGCTGTAGGTCAAAAAAATACTGAACAACAGTTTATAAAGGCTGGAAATTCTTACTCATGGAAATAATTTTATAGCCTATTGTACACCCTTATTGGGTTAGTCACGGGACCCAGAATCTCCTATCCCTATAGGGGAAGCCTAAATTATACTATTAACCAACTAAAATGGGTATCTCGTTGGACCTTCAGGTGCTGTAGGTCAAAGAATACTGAACAACACTTTATAAAGCTGGAAATTCTTTTCTTGGAAATAATTTTATAGCCTATTGTACACCCTTATTGGGTTAGTCACGGGACCCAGAATCTCCTATCCTTATAAGGAAGCCTAATTATGGTATTAACGAACTAAAATGGGTATCTGTTGGACTTTCAGGTGCTGTAGGTCAAAGAATACTGAACAACACTTTATAAAGGCTGGAAATTCTTACTCTTGGAAATAATTTTATAGCCTATTGTACACCCTTATTGGGTTAGTCAAGGGACCAGAATCTCCTATCCTTATAGGGAAGCCAAATTATAGTATTAACGAAATAAAATGGGTATGTCGTTGGACTTTCAGGTGCTGTAGGTTAAAGAATATTGAACAAAACTTTATAAAGGCTGGAAATTCTTACTCTTGGAAATAATATTATAGCCTATTGTACACCCTTATTGGGTTAGTCACGGGACCCAGAATCTCCTATCCCTATAGGGGAAGCATAATTATAGTATTAACGAACTAAAATGGGTACCTCGTTGGACTTTCAGGTGCTGTGGGTCAAAGAATACTGAACAACAGTTTATAAATGCTGGAAATTCTTACTCATGGAAATAATTTTATAGCCTATTGTACACCCTTATTGGGTTAGTCACGGGACCCAGAATCTCCTATCCCTATAGGGGAAGCATAATTATACTATTAACCAACTAAAATGGGTATCTCGTTGGACTTTCAGGTGCTGTAGGTCAAAGAATACTGAACAAACACTTTATAAAGGCTGGAAATTCTTACTCTTGGAAATAATTTTATAGCCTATTGTACACCCTTATTGGGTTAGTCACGGGACACAGAATCTCCTATCCTTATAAGGGAAGCCTAATTATGGTATTAACGAACTAAAATGGGTATCTCGTTGGACTTTCAGGTGCTGTAGGTCAAAGAATACTGAACAACCCTTTATAAAGGCTGGAAATTCTTACTCTTGGAAATAATTTTATAGCCTATTGTACACCCTTATTGGGTTAGTCACGGGACCCAGAATCTCCTATCCTTATAGGAAGCCTAATTATGGTATTAACGAACTAAAATGGGTATCTCGTTGACTTTCAGGTGCTGTAGGTCAAAGAATACTGAACAACACTTTATAAAGGCTGGAAATTCTTACTCTTGGAAATAATTTTATAGCCTATTGTACACCCTTATTGGGTTAGTCAAGGGACCAGAATCTCCTATCCTTATAGGGGAAGCCAAATTATAGTATTAACGAAATAAAATGGGTATGTCGTTGGACTTTCAGGTGCTGTAGGTCAAAGAATACTGAACAAAACTTTATAAAGGCTGGAAATTCTTACTCTTGGAAATAATTTTATAGCCTATTGTACACCCTTATTGGGTTAGTCACGGGACCCAGAATCTCGTATCCCTATAGGGGAAGCATAATTATAGTATTAACGAACTAAAATGGGTACCTCGTTGGACTTTCAGGTGCTGTAGGTCAAAAAATACTGAACAACAGTTTATAAAGGCTGGAAATTCTTACTCATGGAAATAATTTTATAGCCTATTGTACACCCTTATTGGGTTAGTCACGGGACCCAGAATCTCCTATCCCTATAGGGGAAGCCTAATTATACTATTAACCAACTAAAATGGGTATCTCGTTGGACCTTCAGGTGCTGTAGGTCAAAGAATACTGAACAACACTTTATAAAGGCTGGAAATTCTTTTTCTTGGAAATAATTTTATAGCCTATTGTACACCCTTATTGGGTTAGTCACGGGACCCAGAATCTCCTATCCTTATAAGGGAAGCCTAATTATGGTATTAACAAACTAAAATGGGTATCTCGTTGGACTTTCAGGTGCTGTAGGTCAAAGAATACTGAACAACCCTTTATAAAGGCTGGAAATTCTTTTTCTTGGAAATAATTTTATAGCCTATTGTACACCCTTATTGGGTTAGTCACGGGACCCAGAATCTCCTATCCTTATAGGGGAAGCCTAATTATAGTATTAACGAACTAAAATGGCTATCTCTCTGGACTTTCAGGTGCTGTAGGTCAAAGAATATTGAACAACACTTTAAAAAGGCTGGAATTCTTACACTTGGAAATAATTTTATAGCCTATTGTACACCCTATTGGGTTAGTCACGGGACCCAGAATCTCCTATCCTTATAGGGGAAGCCTAATTATAGTATTAACAAACTAAAATGGGTATCTCGTTGGACTTTCAGGTGCTGTAGGTCAAAGAATACTGAACAACACTTTATAAAGGCTGGAAATTCTTACTCTTGGAAATAATTTTATAGCTTATTGTACACCCTTATTGGGTTAGTCACGGGACCCAGAATGTCCTATCCTTTTAGGGGAAGCCTAATTAATAGTATTATCGAACTAAAATGGGTATCTCGTTGGACTTTCAGGTGCGGTAGGTCAAAAAATACTAAACAACACTTTATAAAGGCTGGAAATTCTTACTCTTGGAAATAATTTTATAGCCTATTATACACCTTTATTGGTTAGTCACGGGACCCAGAATCTCCTATCCTTATTGGGGATGCCTAATTATAGTATTAACGAACTAAAATGGGTATCTCGTTGGACTTTCAGGTGCTGTAGGTCAAAGAATACTGAACAACACTTTATAAAGGCTGAAATTCTTACTCTTGGAAATAATTTTATAGCCTATTGTACACCCTTATTGGGTTAGTCACAGGACCCAGAATCTCCTATCCTTAAAGTGGAAGCCTAATTATAGTATTAACGAACTAAAATGGGTATCTCGTTGGACTTTCAGGGGCTGTAGGTCAAAGAATACTGAACAACACTTTATAAAGGTGGGAAATTCTTACCCTTGGAAATAATTTAATAGCCTATTGTACACCCTTATTAGGTTACTCACGGAACCCAGAATCCCTATCCTTATAGGGGAAGCCTAATTATAGTATTAACGAACTAAAATGGGTATCTCGTTGGACTTTCAATTGCTGTAGGTCAAAGAATACTGAACAACACTAAAGGCTGGAAATTGTTACCCTTGGAAACATTGGGGTGGCTTCAGCACATTCTTGAGATTTTCCGAGATTTGGATATCTCCCCTCTATGCTCTAATGTACATACTTGCCTACACTCACACACTATCATGCACTAGTACTTGTCATAGTACACCCCCGAGGGATTGTTCACTTTGGGATCTTCATGCGATAACAGTTTCTTTAAGGAATGTGGGTGTCGGGATTGGAAGTTATAGCTAGGAGTACGCCTAGAGGACCATGTAGAGCGATTTGTTATTTCGGGTGCACATGAAATCATAAATCGAAATGCATGAAAATCTTGGTGGACTTCGTGTTCGGACTAATGGTCATGCTGGAACCACGTTCTGAATTCGTTTGGTCACTTGTAGCTTGATCTATTAGTGGTATTGAGTGTCTTGTCTCATGTTTGGCAGAACATGTCTGGTCGTACTGGTGGACGTGCTGGTGGACGCCATGGTGTCGGCGGGGGTCGCAATGGTAGTGGACGAGGTGGTGGAACATCACCATGACTCAGTGGAGTTGGAGAACATGTTGCAACAGCAGTTGAACGTTGCATTGGCTGCTTTCTAGGCTGCTCAGCAGACTCTGGGAAATACTAATCAGGTGCAGTCTTGGTGCACCTACAAGAAGTTCATGGACTGTAAGCCCCATTACTTCAATAGGACTGAAGGGGCAGTGGGACTACTTCGGTGGTTGGAGAAGATCGAATCGGTGTTTGCTATGTGTAACTGTCCCGACGCTGATCGCGTCAAGTATGCTTCTGCTACTCTGGAGGGACACGCTTTGACTTGGTGGAACTCCACCACTGCGAACCTTGGTTTGGGTGAGGCTAATGCTATGCCGTGGTCCGAGTTTGTTCAGATGTTGAGGGCGGAGTATTGCCCAAGAGACGAGATTATGAAGCTAGAACACGAGTTTTGGAATCTGAAGATGGTCGGGTCAGAGATCAAGGAGTTTACTGCTAGGCACAACGAGTTGGTCGTGATGCCCCGGTTTGGCTACACCGAGTACCGGAGGATTGAGCACTATGTTGCTGGGTTGGTGCCGGAGATTGCTGGGCTTGTTGTTGCTGCTGATCACACTACTATGTTGGCCACTGTTCGGGCAGCTCACAAGCTGACCAACATGAAGGTTGCTGAGGGCGTTCTACCTCCGAGGGGTGCTGCTGTGAAAGCCCATGCGGACAATAAGAGGAAGTGAGAGAGTGCTGGAAAGAGCGCTGGGTCGTCCCAGCCGTAGGCGAAGAAATAGGTGGTTGTGGGAGCGTCATCCGAGCTGAGGTCTGGGGGTTATACTGGGAAGCTCCCGAAGTGCGGCGAGTGTGGGTTCCATCATACAGGTGATTGTGAGAAGTTTCGCTGTCGTCGGTGTCAGCGTTTTGGTCATCATACTAAGGACTGTAGGACTACTCTTCAGCTACAACCGGCACAGGCCACTACTACTACTACCACTGCTACTGCCCCTCAGGGGAGGCAGGGTGTTATCACTGTGGGGATACTGGACACTTCAAGCGGGATTTTCCTAAGCTGAAACAAGGTGAGGGTGGTGGTCGAACTGGTCGTGCTTATGTCATCGGTGCAAGGGACAACATGGAGGATCCTGATACTGTTACTGGTGAGTATTCTTTTCTTGATTTTCGTTATGCTTGTATTCATTCTCATTCACATTGTTTGGCGATTTGTATTCATTGTGTGCATTCAGTTTGGTATTTGGTCATTGTTTGCATTCATGGGTCTGATGTGGGTCCTTTGGAGATGTTACTTAGACGGTACCGGTGTATCATTTATACCGATCACAGTAGTCTCTAGTAGGCCTTCGATCAGGAAGATTCATTGTTTTGTATTCACTTTGGGAGGGCGGTTCCCCGGCATAGAGTATCTGTTGATATTATCTTTCGTTCATGATTTTCATTTCGTTTGCATTCTGAGAAACGTTACTTGGGTTAGGTCAACACTCATTACTGTTGAAAAGTGAATCTCGGACTAGATTCCTTTCAACAGGGGGATGATGTGACGACCGGGAAAATTTTTCTTTTTATCACTTCGTTCTCTTTGACTTCGGGAAATTTTCGGGACGAAAAATTCTTTCAACAAGGGGATAATGTGACACCCGGCATGTTTAGGTCAACATTTTATAAACGCATAAAGTCTACCTTAGCGAAAAACGTTTATTAAACATACTTAACGGGGTCAGTAGAGTTGGAACACAGTCTGTATTGTCCAGGTTCAATGATTTGGAGGATCATTGGGTTAATCACCACACACACACGTTACGAGTCCCGTTGTTGGTGAATTACATAAACTAAATTAAGTGTTATGCGTAGATTGATTCTTATATGGTGGATTATGTGCAAATACGTGTTTAAACGATGTCTAGATGATTATCCATGCTTATATATGCTTAACATAGGTTAAGATTGCAAGTTCATGTGTTAGGATGCGTTAAAATGCGTTAAACACGACAAACTGGAAAGACTAGAAAACATAGGTCCAGGTTCGACCCATAGCGTGGGGGCGAACCTGGGAAATGATCTTGGTTCGACCCATAATGTAGGGGCGAACCTGGGATAGGAAACCAATAGAAATTCATTCGACCAGTAAAGGTACATTCGACCCTGAACAAGGGGTGAATGTGGGTACATTCGACCTTGTGAAAGGGGCGAATGTGGACTAGTGTAAATATCACACTTTGTCATTTTTCACCATTTCACAAACCCTAAATGCCTCTAAACACTCTCTAGCAACTTTAATCATTGAGGAAGGAGTTTTTGCTCTTGTTTTCCATAATCTAACCTACAAACATCTTCTAAACAAAGATCTAAGGTGTGTTCTTCATCCTAAATACTTTTTAAAGCATTTTGATTTGTTTTTATTAAACCCCAAGAGTCCAGATCTGATTCAAACATGTTTTCATGGATAAAAACCTTCCTAACATCTTTCTAAACAAAATCTATTCATAACCAATGAGTTTTCATACAAATTAACATGTGTTAATGGTGTTTTATGTGGTGTTATGTATTGTTTGATCTAATTGTTGTACAGATGTTATAACAATGATCTAGGACTGTTATTGATGATGATTTATGATTGAGATAGGTTACAATTGATTATTGATGATGTTTTGCTCATTTTGGGGATTTTGGGTTAGATCTAGGGCTTGTTCATGATGATAGTGATAAGGAAACGATTGGGGGTTTCTTGTTCATGATAATGTGAGTATAATAGGTTGATTATTGATTGATTTCAGAAAGTTTCCTAATTGGGTAAAGATTGCATGCGTTTGATGTGACATCTCCATAATTTGCCATTTCGGGTAACTTGTAAAACGGACGGATTTCGGGATAAAATTGGTAGGGTTTTGTAGGAATATGTTAATGATAGTTGACTGCTGTGATTGGTGATGTTTCGTGATGTTTTCGGACCGTTTAGATGCGTTTTGGTGCATTTTATGAAGTTCTGCAGCAAAGGGTCGAACGTGGAACTCATTCAACCCTTCGTGGGGTCGAATGTGGCTCAAAAGGGTCAAATGTGGCTCAAAAGGGGCGAATGTGGCTCAAAAGGGTCAAATGTGGCTCAAAAGGGTCGAATGTGGCTCAAATGGGTCGAAGGTGGCTCAAATGGTCGAATGTAGCACCATAGGGTCGAATGTGGGTGTCTGGGGGTCGAATGTGGGTGCCTGGGGTCGAATCTAGGTGCCCGGGGTGAATTAACACGCGTTAGGGTCGAATTAACATACGTTAAGGTCGAATAAACATATGTTAGGGTCAAATAAACATGTGTTAGGTCAAATGAACTTGTGAATAGGTTGAATGAACATCATGAGGGTTGAACCAAGGGTCCATGGGTCGAACCAGAAGCCCTTGGGGCGAACCAAGCACAGGAAACTCCCGATTCGACCTTACGACTTCGTATATGCGATTTTTGATGCAAACTAAGTGTTTTATGCTTGAAACTTATGTTTTAACCTTATGTGCATAACTAATTGATGTAATGGGTCACCAACGGGATGTCGGGTCTGTCTGGTATGTCCGGTTAACGTTTAAACCCACTTTTTAACACACGTAGTCAAGATCTGGACAATTAGGGACTAGTTAGCCTTCGGGTTAGTAGTCATCACACTTATGTAAACTCATTGATAGGTTGTCATTAGTTGGGATTATCATACACATGTTGGATTTCTAGTTATCAGAAGACGCACTCTAAGGTGAGTTTCACGGCCCCACTCTTTTACTGGTTTTACATTTTTGGGGGAGAAAACATGTTGTATGCTTTAAACGTGTGTCAACTATGTTTTCATAAAAGGCGTTTCAACTATGTTTTCATAAAAGGCGTGTCAATTATGTTTTCATAAAAGGCGTGTCAACTATGTTTTCATGAAAAGGTGTGTCAATTATGTTTTGGTATTCACGCATTCATTGGGTTTTGGAGTATTCATTATGTTTTTGAGTATACATTATGTTTTGGAGTATTCATTATATTACTATGTGATCTTTGGAAGTCCCGGGGAGAACCATGAATGTGCGGGGATGGACAACGGGGGAAATGTGGATAGATCTATTTGGGCTCGACCCGCCCCACTCGTCGACTGGAGGTCGGACGGGTGCATGTTGTCTCTTAGGTATTCAGTATGCAGAATTCAGTATTCAGTATTCATTCGGGCACGTATTTAGTATTCACAGTATTCGAGTCCAGTAATGGTTTTCCAATCGCAGTAGTTACAAGTATTCATATGTTTTGCATGCATGTGGTCTGGATTGACCATGGGTATTCATTTGGGAGTCAGTATTCATTGGAGTCAGTATTCATTTAAAAACCTGTGAACTCACCGGCATTATTTGCTGATGTTTTTAGCATGTTTGTCTCAGGTCACTAAGGTAGCAGCTATCGATAGGCGCACGGAGTCTCACGACGTCTAGGATTCATTTGCATTTCATTTGAGTATTTCAGACTTTGAGTTTTACTTTTGAGTTGTAATAATGCATTTGCTTCCGCTGTGTTAAGACGGTTTTGGAAACTAAATGGCAGTTTACGTTGTTTCCATATCATTTAGTTGTCGTTTATTGTGACCGTTGACTTGGATCCTGGTGTGTCACGCGCCTCGCGGTAAAACCCCGCACGTGGAAATTTGAGGGTGTGACATATGGAAGGCGAGAAACGAGAAGGCGTTTGCAAAGACAAATGTGAAGATCATCGATATTATCTCGGATGTTAAGTCATTGGGTTTTCTTTGGTATAGAAGTAGGGGTAAAAGCGATGGTTTAGATTGGAAGGGTTGGAAATCTTTCAAATTTGACGTAATGTAATTTTTTGTGGTTGCTGCCATCTCCGCCTTAGAGATAGTTTCGTTTTGGTGTGTTTTAAAGAAGTTTGCCTTTCAAAAAAAAAAAAAAAAAAAAAAAAACCTTTTTTCTCAAACCAGTTTGGGTTCTTTAAAGTTCTTTGGCCAAATCGACACGGGCTAGAAACCACGATGGGCCGAAAATAAACCAAACCTCCTAGAACCGATTGGCGTAAGGGAAAACTAAAGAATTTTTTTTATTTTTACAATATTTTAGTTTTAGGTTTTTTTTATTAGTATTATTATTACTATTTCGTCTACATTTCCATTTAACTTTCATTCAAAATTGGGTTTTCCCGCTGCGTAGCGCGGGGTCACTTCTAGTAAATGGAAATACAAGAAATAAAAGGGACCAAAGTTGAACAAAATATAAAATGAAAGGTGACGGATGTCACAAACAGTATCCGAATGTCCAACGAGATACCCTTTTTAGTTCGTTAATATTATAATTAAGTTCCCCCTTTAATGGTAGGAGATTCTGAATCCCGTGACTAACCCAATAACTGTGTATAAATGGCTACAATTTTCACGAGTAAGAATTTCCACCCTGTATAAAGTGTTGTTTATTATTCGTACACAAACAACACCCGAAAGTCCAACAAGATACCCTTTTTAGATCGTTAATACTATAATTAGCTCCCCCTTTAATGATAGGATATTCTGAATCCCATGACTAACCCAATAACGGTGTATAAAAGGCTACAAATTTATTTCTACGAGAAAGAATTTCCAGATGTTGGATTTTCGGGTGTTGTTGGTCTAAAAGTCTGTTTGGTTGATTAAGTGTTGAATCATTAAGATGGTCTGAATGGTTAAGAAACTCTGAATGATTAAGAGCTGAATCATTCAGCATCCCTTATTAGTTTAATGGTTCAGCACGTAATCATTCCATTCAGATGCTGAAACAAACAGTCTGAATGTTGAATGATTCAGACCTAATGGTTAAGAGACTGATTAAGAAGCTACCAAACAGCCCCTAAGAATAATAAACAACACTTTCTAAAGGCTGGAAAATTTTACTCATGGAAATAAGTTTGTAGCATTTTATAAACCCTTTTTAATTCGTTAATACTATAATTAAGCTCCCCCTTTAATGATAAGAGATTCATGAAGTTATAGTATAGGTCTCTTTTTTGTCTCTTGTATGACTTGTTAGGTAAAAACGCCCTGGAGGGGCTACACATTTGTTTGTACTCTCTTTTTCGAATATTAATAATGCTTTGTCGAGGTACCACCCCCTTTTTCCAAAAAAAAAAAAAAAAAAAAAAAAAAAAAAAAAAAACCTCTAAACCTTGTACATATATACAAACTTACACATTCACTTAAAATCTTTTATACGTTTATGATTCATATACATCCCTTGTTTTCTTTGTGCTTAATGCTAGACTTAAACGTAGTTTGCTTATATTGGTTGCTCGAAATCGTTATATAGACTTAGAGGGTGTTTGGGATTGCTTATTTAACTCCAAAAGTGTTTTTGGTTAGAAGTGTTTGACTAATAACTTTTTGAAAAAAAAGTTTCTAAAAAAAGTGTTTTGATTAACTTTTGTAGTGAGAAAAGTCAATAAGTTGTTTAAAAAAAAAATTCTTTGGTTTACCTTATTAGAGGGTGTTTGTGATTGCGTTTTGAAACTGAGTTTTAGATTATCGCGTTTTGAAAACACATTTAATCAGTTTTTAGTGTTTGGGATTGCGTTTTGAAAACGAAAATAATCAGTTTTTTAGATTACCAAAACGCAATAATCTATAAGCAACTCCACCCCTGCTTTTTCAAAACGCATAATCTGTTTTGAATAATCAATCCCAAACACCCCCTTAGTATCCAAAAGTTAAAAGCCAAAAGCCAAGATTTCTGGCTTCTTGAAAGCAGTTTTTCCACACTTATTGAAAAGCCAAAACCAAAAGTGTTTCCAAACACCCTCTTAACTAAAGTTAGGGTGCTCAAATGCTTAAATTGACGTAATTTAGATTACGGTGCTCTAATGCTCAAATCGACATAACACATGTTACGGTGCTCAAATCATCTTGAAATGTGTTAGGGTCACTAATTTTAGTTTTGTTTTTCTCTTTCTTGCTCAATTGTCAGTCTTACGAATAGCAAAATAGATACACAATCTACATCATCCTGATCAAACATGATATATAATGCTATTTAGTTCATTTTATGTGATATAAGAGCAAAGATCATCTCGTGCTCTGGTTCTTTTTGTATTAAGTCCAAGCTTTACAAGTGTTCAATCGGTATATAATTCCATGTACACCATCCCAGGTCAAACAAGATATAACAGCACTCTCTCAGTGACTCATGTGTTCTTTTCCAAAGCTGATAATGCAGGTGTTAGATAGTTATTTGCTTTGTCAGGTAAATGTGCCACCTACGGAGAGAAGCATAAATAAAAAATGGTGAGAAACATCAAATATCATCAAACAAACTGATACAGTTTGAAGTTAAAAATTGAGAACACAATGCCAATGTATGCCATCTACTTTAATTTATAACTGCTGACGTATACACCCCTTACCAGCTCATACAACTCCTTCCCCGGCTCAGCAACATATTCATAGCATACCTGTTCATATACGATCATCACTCAGTTCAATCAAGGTCATCTATGGTAAAATAGAATAATATGTTACTGACATCGAAGCTCTTGTTCCTTGCGGTTGAATCATGCAATGCCTTTACACAAATATCAGCCACGTCAGCGCAACTGATGCCCTACAAGTAACCATGATGCTAAGCTTGGACAGAATGTCATTAGATATGGATCATTTATTAATTTGCTATCACTGTTCTCACCTGAGATATCCTATTTCCTTGGTCAAAAATGAGAGCTCGCTGTCCACCAGGTTCTTCCTGATAAACCCAATGTGGCAAGCAAACCATACAGTTAAGGAATGCAACAATCACTACAGAACAAGATAAAACAAATGAACAACTCCAACCCACCCATGCAGCGATGAACTCACCATTAATGGGCCAGGGCGAATTATTGTGTACCCAAGGCCTGATCTTCTCAGAGAATCCTCTCCGGCCTATAGAGATCTCATCAAACAGATAAATTAGTTGCACCGCTGTATAACATCAAAAAGCATACCAAGAAAGAACAGACCTTCTTGGCTCGCAAAACCTGCTCCCTTCTACTAGTTTCAATTCCAGACCCTGTACATGAGACCAAGATAAAGTCTGTTTCTTGTCCAGTCTGCAATACAAGTTGATATTCAGATTCTACGAGAACGTTAATATTACAAGTTAGGTACTCCCTCTAGAAATAGAAAACAACTATGACACTTGATACAAAAGGAAACAACACATGCTGGTCCAGAAGTGTGTGGAATTTTAACCAAGTTTTGGAGATTTCTTGGCCTAGAAGTGAGTGTTAGTATACAGCCAAAGGAGTGGGAAGCAAAGAGGCAGAAAACAGCTTTTGCCGTTGTTATTCACAAAATTCATGGTAGACTATACATTTTTTGCAGTTTTAACTGCTACCATAAATCTAGGGTTACATGTTCATTTTTATGATTTAGTGTAATGTTTCCATGCCACCTTGTCTGTCTATTCGCCTAAATTTGTAAAAACTTATCAAAAGTAGGTTATGATGTAAAATCATCAGATAATAAAAGATATATGTAAAGGATTAGATAGGCAAAGCTCTTGTAGAAGAATAACAACATGCAAAAAAATTCAGACATACTTACCGGCAATGCTTTAATATATTCCAGTATCATTTTAAAGCTTCTCAAGTCCTGGTTCATTCCAACTGGTCCTTCAGCAGCTCTCTGTCAATGTTGGATGATATTTAATCAGGTAAATTATTGTTAATTAGAAAGTCAACTGTGTTTAGAAATCAGTTTTTATCGTTGGGTATTTATGAAGGTTAGTTGGTTACAAAGCGGTTATATTGGTGTTGTGTGTGTGCTTGGAAGTCATAAGCTAAATGTAAGAATAAGATTGATTTTAATGTCACAAAAGATGCCATGTATGAGTAACATGGGACTTAATGGAAGGAAACAAACCTGTCTTCTGGGTTCAAAGCGTATGGTGAGTGTGTGAACAAGGAAGGGATCCAATGGTGGATCAGCTGGATTCACAGGCCGGAATGAAGTAAATGGTATTCTTACCTATCAAGACATACATGTATGAGAAAATGTTAGGAAATGGCAAATAACCATTAATTAGGATGAGACCTCTTACCCTGCAAAACCCCACTTTGGTGCTAAACCTAGAAAAGTATAGATTGCTCTGGCCTGTGTCTCCGGATTCAAGAATTAAAACATATGACCTTCCATTCCCCCTACAGAAAGTACGAGACCTTCATACCTGAAGTTGGGTTGGGAGACTAGAATTAAAAGATGCAATAAGTGGAAGGAACCCTGTGAGCATCAGGTATTTGGGAAGTACCTGTCCAGCGTGCTACCAAGAGGAAGTGATAGCTTAGTCGACAGTTCAACATATCCTCCTCTAGTAAAAACGTAACCTGAGAAAACGGCCTCTCCGGTGTCAGTGAAGTCAAATTTAGCATCCATGCCTCCATCATATTTGGCAGCAGCTGTGTCCTGGAAATAAGTGCCGTTGCGGAGATGCCATCCATTCAAGGAATGTGCAGACTTGAACTTTGCAAGTAAAAGCTTGCTCTTGCTGCTCTTTCCAGCTCGCAGCTGAGCAAGCTTGTTGTTGTAATCCTGAAAGGCTTTGCTGAGGTTGTAGACACCCTGATGATCAACTCGGTTGAGGTCGACAGTAATAGAGGAACGAGCAGTGGCGCAAAAGATAATCTTGTTGCAGCCTTCTACAGCAAGGGAGAGAGTGGCAGGATCTCCAACATCCCCAATGACAAACTTAACAGAGGTTGGCAACAGGTCAATAACTTGGGGATCAGCACTCCTGACTAGAGCCTAATTAACATGAAGAATATTAATTAATAATAATAATAATAATAATACAAGCAAGTAGGTAAGTAAGTAAGTAAGTAGAAATACAACTTTGACGGAATAGCCCCTGAGCATGAGCTTTCGGACAACAATACGACCAACACGGCTGGTAGCACCGACGACGAGAACAGTGGTGTTCTGAGCGCCAGGGATTGCAAACTCGCACATGGGGCCGCCTTCCTGAATAAGAAGGTCGTTGGTGAGGGTGGTCCGAGATATCTGCCCCAACTCCGAGAACTTGCGCCAGGCCTCATCGAACAGCTGCCTGGACCGTCTCCCTAGTCCCACCGGGTTGGCGTCCACTAGCCTCTTCATCACAGAGACACCTTTCTCATTATCATTATCATTATCATTATCATCACCACTGTCGTTGTTGGGAGGAGGAGGTGAAGAAGAAGAAGAAGAAGAAGCCCTAGTAGTAGTAGTAGTAGTAGTAGAAGAGAGGTGGACCAAGCGTCTGCTGCTCCTATTCCGGCCGAAATCGTTGATAATTCTGACTTTATAACACCCAATTCGGGGCGTTAGTGTGGCAGTTGCAGCAGCAGCAGCAGTTGTCATTTTTTTACTCACCTACCTCTCCCTCCCTCCCTCCCTTTTTCTTCTGTCAATTTAATCTGCCACCTCAGCTCACTAACTCCAGCCACATAATAATGGATAACACATTTTGCCACGTACACTTCCTCTACTTCACTTCTTATTCTTTTTATATTATATGAGAAAGTATAGGATACAAAGTATCCTTAATGTACAAAGTGTAAGAAGCCATGAGAAATTGCCACTTGTCAACCTAGACAAACCATGATTAACCTAATTAAATTATATTTAAACTCAATTGTAGTTAAACCAAGGGCAAATCAGAAACCTAGACTCCTACAACACCACCACCAGATCCAAAGCCCTCAAACGCCCCAACACAGATCCAAATCACAGACAACGTTTCTCCGACCATTCCTTCACTTCCGGTCATCTTCTCCGGTTGAGTTCTCCCCGCCGACATAATTCCGGTCATCGCCTTCTCTGACCGATTCTGCTCCGACACCACGACCACCCACGATCCTCACCTTCCTGTTTCATTACCACTTACGACGTGTTTCAGCTATATAAAGTGAGTACTGTACCGGTCAATTTCATCCATGTCAAAACCGACTTCACACCAGTGCATCCTCCAAACCAGCCACTTCTCCTTTGGTTTGTAAAGCACTGATAATGACAGGGAAGAGGAAAGCTGCTTTGTAAGAGGTCTGAATAGGGGAAAAAGTGAGGAAAAGGTGAGTTTTAATTATACTAAATGCGTTTTACAAAACCAAGTGCGTTTTACAAAAAAGAACAAGTGCGTTTTACAAAAACCAAATGCGTTTTACAAAAACCAAGTGCGTTTTACAAAAACCAAATGCGTTTTACAAAAACCAAGTGCGTTTTACAAAAAAACCAAGTGCGTTTTATAAAAAACCAAGTGCGTTTTGTAAAAACCAGTTTAAATAGTGTTTAAAAAATCAAATGCGTTTTATAAAAAAACTAGGTGCGTTTTATGGTCTGTTTAACAGTTGCTGATCTTCATCATTTGAAACTTTTTTGAAAGCCATTTTTTTCTTTAATTCTTCTTCTATTATCAGCATCGTTCGTTTCTGTGAATAATACATGTGTTGATAGTGATTTTTTAATATGATTCGACTAATTTTATCAATTAAATTATCATACTCTGTTTTTTTTTTCTATTTTTGCAAATGTTCTGATTTTGTTTGTAATCGAATTGTTTAATCATTTTTGAACGTTTAATCGAGTTAAAAACGATGAAAAATCAGGTTCAATCGTTGAAAATTTTTGCATCGATTATGTCTGTTGTTATGATTTCACATAAATTTAAACGTGTTTTTCCTAATTTACCCTTGGTTAGATTAACCCAAATATGATTAGGATTATTAATTACCATCTTGCCACCGCCTAAATCTAATGGCTAAGAATGCTTCTTACACTTTGTATATTAAGAAACTTTGTACGTTAGCCTCTCTCATATTATATTATCTATTGAGAGAGAGAGATAATATTATTGGATTTGAGTGGAATTGTATAATTTCCTACTTTGGTATTAACATTTGTATTGTTGCTTTTGTCCGTATAATTGGACACCCGGTTGTACTCTGTTGAGCGTATGATTGACTTGATTGTTCAACGCCAATTGTCTCGAGGTGTTGTATGCCTATACGGATAATCTATTGAATTTCTGCAATAGTCCAGGCTCTGCTAGACTAAGAATGGTATAGTAATTGCTAAAAATGTCTAAGATCAGGGCTGTCTTCGAAAACGTCAAAAAAAATTTGGGCCTTGGATGAAAAAGAATTTGGGCCCAAAATTTTGTAAAGAGGAATGAATTATAAAAAAAATTGAGTATAGTGCTAGAACTAAGGATTGAACTTGAGAACTCTACATTAAATTAACATGGTTTTTCTAATTCTACTAATAAGACTTTATTCTATAAAACACAAATATATATCCTAAATATAAAATTTAATATATATATATATATATATATGCGCATATTTTAAAAAAAATGTTTGGGCCCATTTAAGGGTCAGGCCCGGAGCCGATGACCACCTGGCTCACCCTTCCAGCCGGCCATGTTTAAGATGCACATGAAATAACATAGTTAAATAGAAATGTATACATATGTTGACCTGATTCGTTGACTGGTGTCACAAAAAACAAACAGCTTTTCTCTTGCAGACTGCAAATCTTTCCTACAGATGTGGTCCGCAAACATTTTCACTCGGTAAAAACAAAGAGCACCTACATACATGTAATTTAACCTTTTTATAATTTAAATTTAACTAAAAAAATTTATTTAACTTTTTTTTGAACGGTCAACGAATCAAATCCGAGCACTCTCGGGCACCCTTTTGGCGAATCAGGTACTCGAGAGTACCCGGGCCACCAATTGCCACCAATTCCCGGGAAAACCCGACCACTTACCCGCCCAAAGGCACGACGGTGAAATAGTCGGTAAAACCGGTCGGATCAGGACTCGAACCCAAGCCAATGTCCGGGTCATCCCTCATTTCCCATCCACCAATGTCCTCCAAACGTAGCTAGTGGAAATTGAACCCAAGCTTCCCATGAAAAACTTTAGGCCCTCAACCAACTAGCTAGAAGTGTTCGACTATTTAACTTTAAAAAAAGAAAAAAAGAAAGCAAATAGTCTCCTCGATAAGACGATAATGATAAGACCAAGGTATAATTAATTATATGATGTAGGCTGCAGAGAGAGAGAGAGAGAGAGATGGATAATATGTGGAGCACAGAATTTTTGTTATCATCGTCGGCGAGAGGAGGAGGAGGAGGGTTCTGGAGTTACACCGTCACTGCCGCAACCCTAATATTTGTGTGGCAGCTGGCCAGATTCTTCTTCTTATTATTATTTAGGAACTCCAACTCCTCTTCCACAAACATTTCTTCATCTGCTGCATCCTCACAACATGGGTTAATTTCTTTTTATTTTTATTTTTATTTTTTGGTATATATATATATATATTGATTGTTGCATCTTGTTTAATTTGCAGAATATCAGATGATGATGATGATGTGACTATTATTAGTGAATTGGATCTGAAGGTTCTGATGGAGAATTTGGATGATGAGAATAATAATAATAATGAGACGTGGGAGAGTGTTGTTGATAGAAGAAATGATTCACTCTCATACTCTGTCAAGTCTTGCAAGCCAAGGTTAGGTTAGGTTATTATTAACACTTAACCTAACATTGATTGTGCTGCTAACATATGTGATCATCTTAATTAATAATAATAATGTTGGCATGTTGCAGGATGGTGGTCCAGTGAAGTATTTAAGTACAACAGTATTCAATTGTTGTTCTGCTGAGACATTGAGAGACTTCTACATGGATAATTTTTATAGAAAGGAGTGGGACAAGACTTTGATTGAGCATCAGCAGTTGCAGCTCCATCAGACTAATGGACTTGAAATTGGACGCTTCATTAAAAAATTCCCTCTCTTGACCCCAAGAGAGTACATTTTAGCTTGGAGGATCTGGGAAGGAACTCATGCCACCTATTACTGTTATAGTAAGGTATTATTATTATTCTCTTTCTTTCTTTCTTCAACAAATTGGTCAATGGTTTAGCTATGCCTCCAAAAGACTTGATAAACCTTCTATAGTAGCCTGCCAACCCTAAAAAGCCCTCGATTCTTTGACTCTCTGTTCCGTGGTTTGATTTCTGGTTGTCATCTTAAAATCGCCGGTGAAGGTTGTTGCAATTTCCGATCAAGAGCGTCCAAGGAAGGAACGACTCTGATACCACTTGAATCAAAAGAGAAGAAGAAGTTCAATCAATCAACCTGTTTTTATTACTGATTAATCGCCTATAATAGGAATTACTTTGACATCTACAACTCTAATCCCTGACTTTTACAAATGACACATAGGTCCCTATACATTTTGATGTCTAAGAAGGCCTCTTCTAGGTTTAAGTTCTACTAAATTTATTTTTTGTTGTTTTGTTATGCATTTTGCTTTTTATACAATAACTCAATGCATGTTATTAGGAATGTGACCATCCCTTAGCTCCACGACAAAAGAAGTATGTACGGGTTGGTCTCTTGAGATCTGGCTGGAGAATCAGGAAAGGCAAGTTTCTAGGTTACTATTTTTTTTTTTCTGGATCATAACCACTTGTTTAGCACCTATCCTTTCTTTTTACCTGTTTTTGGTTTCTTGAGTGTAATTTGGACCGGTTACTTTTCTCTTTAAGTAGCTCAGTGTTCCATCTTTTCAAGATGATAAAAGAGATGAGCAAAACGTAGATTCTCTTCTTCACTTGCATGTTTGATGGTTACCCGAAATATCTATTATTGCGATAATGCTCCGCTTTTGACTAACGAACAAATAATATGATTATAAGTTTAATTTGCAACGGAACCAGTCGCCTAATGGTAGTTTATAAAACGGGTACCCTATTGCTTATTGATACAAGCATTTTATGAGGAGCATCTGCATTTTTATCCATTGTGCTGTATTTACCTAAATGAAAGAATATTATATTTAATTGCTTTCCTTGCTTCGACACAAGGCTCAGTCTAATTTTCTTTTTTTTTTTTTTCTATTCCTGAAGTACCTGGTAGAAATTCATGTCAGATCAAAATGGTTCATCAAGAAGATGCTGGTTTGAATGTTGAAATGGCGAAAATGATCTTTGCCAAAGGCATATGGAGTTATGTCTGTAAGATGGATAAAGCTCTTCGGAATTATTCTGCCATCAAACGCGTTCAATTTACTTCAACTGTTAGTGCAGTCACGTTTCTTCAGAAAGTGAGTGTTCTTGTTAATTTAAATGACTTGTGAAATGTGTTTGGTAATACATTTTCGAATTGATTTAGGTTCTTGTGGTTTTCACATTGCATACAATCGCTTTTGAGTGTTTGGATGCAGGCAATCTGATTCAGATCAACCATTGTAACCAGTTTTTGATGATAAGATTAAGAGTTTCTTAACCAAAACTGGTTGTTGGTCATTTTACCTATTGAGTTCTTAAATCATTAGAATTTCTAAACATTCTAGTTTGATTATCTGGTGGTTGTGACATCAAACAGTATAAGCACATCCAAAAACACTATTGTTCGTTTGGGTACAACTGATTTTCTGATTATAATTATTCCATATCACATAATAACTTCAGAAACGCAATCTCAAACACCTAAGTGAAGGGTCTTCTTTATTGATTTAGGTACCACTTTCATTGGATTCCACCTGCGGCGAGACATCTGACATAGCTGATCCAGAAGTCTCTGAAGAATGCAATAAGAAAAAACTATCTAGAAAGCCTTCAAAGAAATTGATAGCGAACGGGTTGATCATTGCTGGTGGTGTGATCTGTCTGGCTCGTGGACATACCAACTTCAGTGCAAAGGTTGCCATGGCATACATATTAAGTAGGTTGACAAAGCGTCGTGAACCTTCCTTGCACTAGGGAGGGGGGCATCCATCTCTGGTGACATGTAAATGCTTTTTGTGGTGATTGATATGCAAATACAACTAAACAACACAAGCCATGTATGTAAATTAAAAACTTAACACAATATAGTTGCAACACATTATAGTTAATATCTAACTCTCTAAAGAGGGAGGGAAAAACACCATATAAACTTTAAGCTTGTTGTATTTGATTGCCGATAGTTTTACAATAAACTCCCCCAATATAGTTGGTGATAACACTCACTTTTGACATGATTTTTTAACTTTTTGACCAAACACTAAAGCCTCTCCCATCAAATGACCAATCTACTTTAACATGCTTTGAATAAACAATGAACATCATCATCATACTCAGTTAATCCCACCTATAGCAAAGCTAAGGTAGGGTCTGAGGAGGGTAAGATGTAGACAGCCTTACCTCTACCCCTAAGAATAGAGAGGCTGCTTCCGGTGAGACCCCCGGCAAACCGACTTAAGCCAGCAAACCGATTGAATACTAACATGCGATATGATAGGGGGTGACCGGACGTTTGCCGGAACCCTAGTCCAAACAGCGGCTAACGAAACTCGCTCCAAACCCTAGTTGCCGCTGTAGGCGGCGTTTTCACCTGAACCCTTCGTGGCCACTCTGATTTAAGAAATCCATTAAAACTTGTTTTGCCTCATTTTAAGCTTATGAAATCCATTAAAACTTCATTATAATCAGACCTGAGTTTGTACCAAAAATCATCCAAAACTCATTATTAACTCATACCTAAACCCATTCTTACACATCAACAATCCATGTTTCACTAATATTATTATTATTCCACTTATTTAGTCCATTAACAACATCAAAACAAGATCATTTTCAGATTTATAATCATTTTGAAAACCCTTTTTGCATGGAACTAAAATCAAAGATCTAAGCATATAGATCATCAAAACAACAAAACAAACACTTTACATACACACACGCGCGCATACACACGCACGCACACACTTACACACTCACGTACACACATGCACTTCACATATTCATCACCATTTTTCCTTTAATCTCATCTCCATTAGTTAGTTTATGAAAACCCTTGATTATTTGGTGAATAGTTGTTTAAAAACTGAAAATATAAAGGTTTTGTCATAGTTTTAATTATGAACTCACCTTGCAAGAAACTTGTGGGTTTTTCTTTCTAAAGCTTCTAGTTCTTGAATCTTCTACCAAAGGTGTTATAATCTTCAAGTGCTCATGCTCATCGTGATAATAATATGATTAAAACAAAGAAGAATGAGGGTGATGGTGGTGATTCGGTTGGGAGAGGGAGAAGGGAGGAAGTGGAAGAGTTTCTCTTATGTGTGTGTAGACAATGGTGTAAGATGAGGAGTAATGTGTGGGTTTGGAGTTATGTGAGGGGTATTTATTTGCAATCATAGTATTTAATAACGATAATAAAAATCATAATAATATTAAAAAGCAGGGGGGAGGGGGGTTGGGTATATTTATTTTTTTTAATAAAAACCTAATACATAACATACACCAACTTGCAATTAATTTAAAAACCCATAAATATTAAATACTTAAGGTTTTTACACCTTTGGCTACTAATAATATTCCCCAATAAAAATTATCTATTTTGAGCTAGTTTAGTTATATTGGAGGTTTCTTTACCGTACCGGGTCTCAGTTTCGCGTCGTGACTTAGCACGCGCAACCAATGGACCTAGACGATTTAAAAACCTTCAATCATGGTTTCTACTAGTTCTAATAATATTTCCTACCCAATCAAGCATCACGAGTCAAAATTAAACTTTCTAACGTTGGCCGGGTCATCACCAATGTTTTAATATGATAATTTGCCACTAAGTGATACGGGACCAATAGAATTCCAAATAAATCTCCAACAATACACAATTCCTGATAATATCTTTCTAATTATCACCATATTAAATCTGATTCAAAATATCTATTGCCGTGCCATTAGCTATTATACTGTACGAATAGTAGATGGATTTTTGCTGGTTGTCACAATGGTGGACGGTGGTGGTGGAGGTGAACGGTGGTGGTGGTGGGTGAGGAGAAGAAAAGAAGATCTTAAAAGACATTGAAACAAGTCTGCACCAAGAAAAAATCTTTTTAAGTGAAAGATCTTAAAAAAAAAAAAAAAAAAAAAAAAAAAACAACCCAAAACATATACACGCTGCAATACTTCTGAGAAAAAAACAAAGAGCCCCTGGTCTATTTTAGCCCAAATTACGAAGCGCTAGAGGGAGGAAAATGTAACTTTAATTTAATGAAAGAAACCCAAATATTATGGCCTAGGGAGGGAAAAATGGTTGGGTTGAACTAGGGTTGAAAGAAAGATGTGTAAGACGAGAAGAGAGCTGTTAAACCGATGGAGGCTTATTGAAGAAGAAGATGATGAGAGCGAATTCGATAACTCGAAACAAGTCCGCATCCTTCATCTTAAAGAACTCTGGTCAGTCTTTCTTTCTTTGTATACATTTGGTGATTATTATTATTATTAGGGTTTAATTTTGGTGGTAATTTGTATTCAGGTTCTCAGATGCTTTCAAGTTTGTTATGCATCTTCCTAGTGATTCTCATATCTGGTGTGGCTTCCCGGATATTATGGGCCCTCTTCTGGAGACATTCTTCAACTACCTCAAAGACGATCGTCCCGAGTCTCCTCTCAAGCTTCTGTGGACACGAGTCTCCGCAGAGTTACAGGACTGCATGCAATGCATCTGGCAGCATCACCACGCCAAACACACATATGCCATGGACTACGAGTTCACCTCCATTTCCCCCCTTCTTGATGTTGTATGCACCCTAGATGAACAAAGGCTTACCAATCGCTTGAAACATTTCAACTCTGCTGCTGCTGCTGCTCCACTCAAAGACACTGCAAAACTTATCTGCCTCATGTATGAGGTCTTGATGTTTCCTGTCTTGTTGGATGACCAATCCTTGGCCACTGAGTTTCAGATTTTTATCCAAAGACTTGATGATTCACATCAACTCACTTTGGCCGCCCATCAACACTATCCGGTCCGCCCCTCGCCACCTTAACATTCCCTTTTTCCTCAAACCACATTCACTCACTCTTTTCTCATGCAGGGAGTTTATGCCCTCCTTTTCCTCAAGACCAGGCGCTGTCGTTCTATAGGCTTCCGATTAGCTACAAACATGGGAAAGTTGAAGTATGTTATTTTTCATGTCTTGAGAAATGTCCTTTAGGCTCCCATTTCAATCGGTTACAGTTTAGCTAAAACATGAACCATTAGGAGAAAAAGATAATATGGATAGAAAGCAAGTTGAATTTATGCATCCGTTTTGTTATATTTTCCCCAGGAGTGCAGAGGATTTGGATCCTTTGCAGCCCTTGCTCAAGAAATGCATTGTATTTTTAGAAACAGAAGTCGTGCCTACAAGTTCTGAGAGCTCAAGGCCAAGGATACAACTGGATCGTGCAACTGTATGGCTTGGAATCAAGGCATTGTAGGGAGCACTAGTTTTTTACCTACTTTTGAAACTGTTCCCTTCTCCTCCTTTTACCAATAATAGTATCACAATCATGTCATAATTTCTTATAATACTCTTTTTATAAAGGCTCGGGTTTCTAGAGCCTCATGCTTTTGAAGAAGGGATTTTGGAGCGCTATCCCAGTTTTCTGAGTATTGTGCTCAATCATATTTCTGGCGATTCTCTTGAATTCTCATATGCAATCAACTGCCTTAGACTACTTCTCGATATGCTTGGTACGTCTATAATTTGGAATATAGTTAATTGCATGCTTTTTTAGTTACTGTTTTCTAAAATAGTTTTTATTTTTAAAGGATGTAAGCTCTGGTTAAGGGCAACACTATCACCAAGTGTAGTGCGTGACACACTACTGGGTCAGTGTTTTCATACTCAAGATGAGAAGAGCCACAAAGAAATATTTGATCTTTTCCAACCCTTTCTTCAGGCATGCTTGTGTGCTATTCTTGTGTTATAATTTCAAGTCTACTGTACCTTTCTGCTTTGTACATCATTTTGCATTGAAAATTATGTCAGAAGATATTTTTATGGGCTTTATAATGTGCGCGTCCAATTTCTGCAGTCTCTTGAGGTTTTGCAAGATGGGGAACATAAAAAACAGCGCAGGCATTTTCTGTACTTTCTTCTGCATCAAGTGACTGTTAGCAGCAACTTCAGCACTCTTATGAGAAAAAAGGCCTGCCAGGTATCTGTTTCTCTTTTATATTGAAATCTATAATATATACACTTGTCATAAATGGTCTTTGAATTGCCTTGTTAGTAATGAAGGGCTAAATTTTGTTTGCAGATTGCTCTTCTCATTATCCACCGAGGTTACAAGATGAATCCTTCTTGTCCGCCTTTTGAATGTGCACACATGTGGTATACGATCTTTGTATTAATTTTTTTTTTTTTTTATAAAAAGTAACGAGTCTTACATCCTTCGTAGCTTCGTATGGTGTTCTTAGTAAATCACACTTATTTTTAGAATCATGCATTAACTATTCAGATTTCTGATATCTTGCAAGGAATTTTTGTATAACAAAGCCAAACTATATAATCTAAGTTGACATTTTTAAAGGCTTTTCTCCCAATATTGGTTCGTGTAGATTCTTCTGGTAAAGATAATCCTCAATCTGCATCTTTTAAAACCCATGCCATCGAACTTGTCAATCTTAATCGTTCCCTCAATGCTAGGCATTGGAGGATAATCAATCTTCCCTTTTGGAGGTCAAAAGTTGCGCTTTGCAACTGTGCTGAATGACTGAGAGCAAATAAGAGAGAGAGAAGTTGTAACGGTGAGGACACTGATTTAAATATAGTTTTAACTAACGGAAAATGTAAAATTTGAACCTAAATATATATTTGGATATAACACAATGGCTCTGCTATGATTGGGATTATACCAAGTTTGTTTGTATGTTTATTTAGTTGGACATGAAATAAGAACATACAGAAACAATGTAATTTCTTTTGGTGGAATCGTCAATGATGTTTGTTTAGTTGGATATGAAGCAACTCAGCACGGACGTACACAAACAATATAATTTCTTTTGGTGTAATCGTCAATGATATGACCATGATGCTTTGTCTATTTGGCTGGTTCATCTGTTTAGCATGATCTTGTTGTTAGCTATTACTCTTGAATATGTTAGTCTGATGACATGTAGCATGCAATGGTGAAATTCACTGCAATAACCAATTCTTTATTATTGAGTTACCGAAGTACTTATGAATGGCAATGAAATGACACTTGTTTTTCAAATTAAGTTAAAAGAACATATATTAGCTTTGTTTCCTTTCCATCATGGTGATGCATTGTGTGGAAATTATGATCCCAAAGCTGAGAGCTGTGCATGGTGAAACAATGTTGCATTTTGTTTTTTATAGTTTTTTTGGAAAGCCAATTCAAACTCACTTTACTACTGACTGCACCTTTTAATAATGCTTTGATGACTGCAGTTACCATTATATGAATTCTGATTTTTCTGGCACAGGGGTCCTTCTCTTGTGGCATCTCTCAAGGACTCGTCACTCTATACTTCTCTTAGGCAACCTGCTTTTGATTTGATCCAAACTATCTTAGTCTCTGATGCATCTGCATTAGTGTCTTCTATTCTACATTGCCAAATACACAAAGGTGTTGATAGGAATATGGTTGACTTAAAGGATGAAGATGGCAATGAAGGTGTATCTGAGGATGATGTTGAAGAGAAGGGCAACAACACCAGTTGTTGGAATGATTTTAGTATTCAGGGTCAAATTGCAACATCCGAATTTGGTGTGTGGATGTGCATTCCGATGCTATGGCTTGATGTTTTAGTTGAAATTGATCCAGCAGGTTTACCAGTATCGTTTTCTAAGGCAGTTTTATGGGCTTTATCTCGTTTTTCTATGGTTGAACCTGAAACTAGCACTGAGATGGCTCTTCCAGTTGGGCATTGGTTAACCACTCATGCTCCAGAGGTATCCCATCTGTTTGGGTGGAGAACACCATCTGGTTCTGATGATTGTGGGGATGGAGAAGAATCGAAAAACTCAGTCAAGGTCACAACAATGTGCATCCCATTAATCAGAACATTTAGGAGGTTAATTTTTAATTGCTGCATGCCCGTTACATCTATGTTCAAGCGCTGTATCATTGTACAGTCAACATCAGAAGCAACACAATTGTTGATACTTTATCTCTTTAGCACAGGTTAACATCCCATTTCATCACAAGAATGGAGCAAGGTGAGCTTGGGAAGCAATGGACTTGGGAGCCAAGAATGGCTGAAAGCGTAATCCTTTTGCTTGTTGATCCTGATGATGTAAATACTTCCCTTCAAAGCTGGGTTTTAAAAAGCGCGCCTGAGGCGCGCCTAGGCGCAAGGCGCATCAAGGCGCAGCCTAGGGCGCCTCAGGGCTTTGCGCCTATCCTTTTTCCCAAAGGCGCGCGCCTCAGGCGCTTTTTTGTCAAATTTCAGGCGCTTTTTTGTCTGAGGCGCGCGCCTTACGTATTCTGAGCATTTTTTATGCATAAAAATGTTGTACCTTGGTGTTTTTGGCTTGTACATATAGGTAAATTCACATAAAAACCTTATTTATAGCTATATTTTGGGTAAATGAAGCTAAAAACTCATGGAATATATAAAAAAATTTATATAATTAGTGTGCGCTTCGGGTACGAAAATCCCACGCTTTTTGCGCTTTGCGCTTCGCGCGATGCGCTTAGACCTCGTCGCTTTTGTGCGCCTAGCGCTTTTTAAAACCAAGCTTCAAAGTCATTAAATATGTAATACCAGCCTGTGTTTTAAAAAGCGCGCGAAGCGCATCTAGGCGCCAGCCTCTGCGCCTTATGTAACCCTAGGCGAGCATTGTACGAAAAATGCAATAAAAGCATGATTTTTGGGCCAAAAAAGCCCCGAGGTGCGCGCTTTTCGTACACGGGGTGTTTTTGTGCTTAAAATTGTTATACATGTAGCTAAAAAGGTTGTACAATTAAGGTAAATCATATATAAACCTTTTTTGTATCTATATTTTGGGTAAATGATGCTAAAAACCTATAGCATATATAAAAAGAATTATATAATCGTCTTGTGCCTCGTGTACGAAAAGCCCACCGCTTTTGCGCTTTTCGCCTCGTCGCTTTTGTGCGCTTCACGCTTTTTAAAACCAAGATTCCAGTATTGTAACTAATGAATTCTAGTGTCATTTGTTTATGTATCTCTGATTCTTAAACCCTAAATAATGCATTATGTTAGGGCAATTCTTTCCCTCCCCTTTCTATCTAAGCAGTTAATATCACCGATATATCCGCTATATCGGTCCGATATATCGGTTATCGGTCATCAACCGATATGTTGATACCGATATTTTGACCGATATTTTTTACCGATATTATCGGTGATATTGACCGATATTTGACCGATATCTTACTAATATTTGACTGATATATCACCGATATTCCCGATATCAGTATCTTTCTTATTAGTTCTTATATCTTTCTTGCTTCTTATTGATGTTGTTAGTGTTTTAGGTCTTAATTGTTAATTGTCAGTGTTAAATATTAGTGTTTAAAGTCTTAATAAGTTCCCACTTGCTACAATTATTATTGTTTTGCATGTTGCAAGAGGTCAATCTGTTAATTGTAGGAGATTATATTTAATTGTTAGTGTTAAACTTCTATATATATGAATTTTGCATGATATAAAAATTACCGATATCCCACCGATATCTCACTGCGAAAACCGATATATCACATATCGGTCCTGGACCGATAAACCGATATTTTCCGACATTAACTGCTTAGCTTTCTATACTTCACTATCAACCGTCATCCACATTATATTATTCTGCCTGTAATGATCTGTCTTTACGAGACTTATGTTTTGCTTGCAGAATGCAAGGCAAGTGGGTAGACGTATTCTTGAACAAGTTGCAAATACACGGGGCCTTCTATCTTGTTTGCAGTTCCTATGCTCATGCTCTGCGTCAATGTCATCAGTATTTCTTGGGCTGAAACATGCTCGGGAATTGGTAGTTTTTTCTCTCCAATTATCGGTCTGCGCATATGTTTTCCTACACTCTGATCATATTAGCATGCTATTTAGTTTTAAAAAGTTCCGATTGCACAAGAATTTAATTGTTTCTGATGACAATTATCCATACCTTTAGAGTGCCTTCTGTCACGTCCCGCCTAAAATATGGATCCCAAGACTTAAGAGTTTCTGGCTATGACTCTTGAAAGAAGCAGGCTTAATGGAAAGATCATAATTGACTTTGGAAGGATCTGGATCTATGAAGGAACTTCATGGAGAGTTTGTAGAAATATATAGAACTCCTTGGAATAATATGGGGACTTCATGGAAATGATCCAAGGGTAATCCTAGATGAGTGTATATATAGATGCTTGTATAGAATTATCTAGATTAGAACATTCAAGATTCGGATTCACTAGTATAAATAGGTGAAGGCTCATTTGGCTCGAAAATGATTTTGTAGTCTGTAGATCACTTGTAAACTGTTCTCATACAAAGAATACTTGTATTCAGATAATTATGCATTGTGCTATAAATCGTCTTAAATCGTGACAAGTAGCGGGGATAAAACTAAATTTAGTGGACTAAATGCCCCACGGAAGATTAGAAAGATAACTTTGTGACTCAGTTGCGAATAGTACTGCTATCTTAAAAGTTTTGTGACTTGGTTGCGAATGGTACTGCTATCTTAAAAGTATTTGTCAGCTCTTGTGGATGTCTTGTTGATTGCTTCAACGGTCAACCAACACCATATTATCATATTAATAGTAAGAAGACACACCTTATCTTTTGGTGCCTGGTGTCAGGATACTCTATTTTGTTCCCATAACTACATAGATGGCATGACTTTTTTTATCACTCGTTTCACTACTGCACGAATAAATTTTGATTTGATATTGTTGATTAGGGTAACATTTTTAAATAGCATAGTATTATGATTTATGATTATGGAAGGCTAAATGATTTCCATTAGTTTTAGATTTGTGAATTTACTATAATGTTTGTATCCTTTTCAGCTTCTTTTAGATTCGGTGCTGCAAACATTTCAAAGTGTACATCATTTCTTTTTTGTGCTCTGCAAACTACTTAAGGAAGGGGTACAATCTGGCCAAAACAATGACCATGGTAGCTTAAAGTTCTCATCTCAAGGTGGATTTCTACAGCAGCCTACATTTGAGTCCATAAGTACAAACATTGATGGAAACTCGTCACAGTTCGATTACACACATTGGGAAAAGTTCAGTTGCTTAATATCAGAAGTTGCATGGCCATCTTTTTGCATATGCTTGTCTGAAGGGAAGCCATTCATCGACTCTAAGATCTCACAGGTATATGTGTGGAAATGTCTAGAACCCATCAATTTTATATTGAAGATATCTCAGTTATATATATCTATTTTGTATCCAAAATGACTAGGCAGAACCACCGGGGAGGTTGATTTGGAGCATGAAACAGAATTTCATTGTCGTTTTCTAATCGTAGTGTACTATTTTTAGCTAGACTCTGTCAGCCATAACTGATGTTTATATGAGAAAATTAGTAGAGTTACTGGTAGGCAAACAGATATGGAGGATGATAAATGCTAGTAAACACACACACGCACACACTCTTTTTTCCGGCTCAAATTTAATAAGCATGTTACCAAATACTCTGTCCTAGGATAAAGAAACCTACTTTTTGAAACTTTTGTTAAACAAATAAAAGGCTATTTTCCCACAACAGGCCTTTGTCCTAGCTGTATTAAAGATGGCCTATCAATCAAGTCCCAAAAGGGACAAGGCTGGGTGAGTATTTCCGCTGAAAAGGCTATTTTTTTTTGTATGAATTTTTATGATTTCTTTGACTTGCGCAGTTGCACTCTACTGAACATACTGTTGTAAGTCATTTTGACATATGCAAACCTTTGAATATGAAGGCCTTATATGGGTGACACCTACTTTTTTCTGTTTTGTCGTAATGTATATAAACAGGTTTAGTTGTGATTTCCATTTTACTACAAAATTGAAACATGTTTAGCAAAACTGTTTTTTTTATCCATTCAGAAAGTTAGTTTGAAATAGTTATGTGTCTTGTTATTTCTAAATGTAATTGTAAACAGGGATATGTGTTAGAAGATATAAATAGCAAAAAACTGTTTGTCTATGGGGCTGATCATAGTTGTTAATAGCAACCATAGCGCCCCTATAGCAAATAGCGTAGCGTAGCTCTCATGTGTCGCTATATGGTTGATAGCAGGAAATAGCGAATTTTTTGTAATTTTTTTTGGTAAAATATACATATAACATATCTCAAAAAAATTTCTTCTAGTGTATTGCTAAACACGAAATAGCGAGCGCTATTTCATAGCTATCGCTACATAGCGTATAGGTAGCTTGTCGCTATCGTCCGCTATTCGCTATTGACAACTATGGGGCCAACCAAGAGGTTGTGGGGGCCAATTGCTCAAACGGACAAGGGTGTGAGTATTTGCCTTTCAGCTTCCCATGCATTTAACATGTAGTAGAGGATTTACATGGATGGTCGGGTTAATTATCTCTTTGCCTTTATGTTGTGTGATGTTTGATGATTTCAGAAACTAGCATTCGTGGGTCATAACGTGAGTAATAAAGTTAGTGTTCCTTTACTGTTGTTTCAGATGACATGTATTCGATTACTTGAATGCTTACCTGTCGTTTTCCAAAGGCTCCAGAAATCTATGCACAAAATACCCGAGGATTCAGATATTTTGGTGAAGAACTCAGTTAGCTATAAATGGCTTCACGATTTGATTTACTGGGGGAAGTCTAAACTTGCTGTTGTACATCGGTATTGGAAACAAGCAGTGCTTTCTTTGCTTATTTACTAAAGGAGTCATGTGTTGATAAAACATCCACAATCATGACCATAGAAAAACTTTTTGAGTGTGGTATGTTATTATATCCGAACCTTTGGTTTCTCTGTTTTGCTAATGCCTCAGTAAATTGAAGATTTTGTTTTGTTATATGGTTGCAGAAAACATTCCAATCGATGAATTTACTGAGCAGGTATTGCGCCTATTTGTTTCTTTGGTGAATGATGTCAATGTATCTGAGCGTATATTGCGCATAAAGGGTTCACCTGGCAAACTAGGAGATTTACCCTCGAAGGAGTCAAATTTGCAGATTTTGGATTCAGATTTTGGTGCCAAAGCAGAGAGAGAGACTGTGGTAGTTCTTTCAGATGATGAGATTGATGTAAGGAATGCCGTCAACGCTTTGAGTGATGTAGCAAGTAATGTGCAAACTGCTGAAAGAGCTTCACAAATGAACGAAGCTAGTGAAAGTTATTCCTCTGATATAGAGAGTAATATGGGCAAATCTTCTGTGATCAAAGAAATTATTTTACAAGACACAAGTAAAGAAAAATCTTCTGTGATCAAAGGGAAACTTTTACAAGAGACAAGTAAAGAAAAATCTTCACACACACAGAAGAATTCGTGTTTGACGAAATCATGTGTAAAAAATAGTGGCATCAAGATGGACAATTCGGTTCCCTACCAGAGCTTGAAGAATTTATCTGCTGGTCTTAGGTCGTCTTCTAGCCAAGGTATCAAAAAGGCTTCAACAAAGACTGATAGGGTCATCAAGGAGTTGGTATTTGATGCTAAAGATGATCCATGGGAGTTTGCATTAAAATCTGCAAGACATCATCAATCAGACCTGGGGAAACCCAACATGAGTGGTCCAAAAACGGAAAGTCATCCAACTAAACTTACCAGTTGAAAGCAGAGTTTCTCAATCAAACAGGCTGTGTGGTGGACATCAAAGGTTCAAACCTATAAGGCTAGATGATTGGTATAGACCTATCCTGGAAATGGATTATTATGCTACAGTAGGGCTAGCATCATCAAGCGTGGCTGGGAATTTGAAGGAGATTCCTGTTTATTTTCAATCTCCTGATGACTATGTGGCAGTCTTCCGTCCATTGGTGCTTGAAGAGTTAAAGGCACAACTACACAATACGTTCTTAGAGATGTCATCTTCAGATGAAATGTCATGCGGAAGTCTATCTGTTATGTCCGTTGAAAGAGTTGACGATTTTCATCTTGTTCGCTGTGTTCATGATGACAAAGATTTAGAAGGTTCAAGGACCTGTCTTGAGAATGATCTCGTATTGCTTACAAGACAGCCTTTTCAAAGTTCTTCCCATGAGGTTCACATGGTTGGGAAGGTATATCCACTATCCTTCTTATTTTGAGTTACTTCATCCTCAAGTTCTTAGTTTTACCGTGTTATGCTAAAGTTAACATAAATAGAGCTTCTTTCAGTTTGCTGTGACATACTGCTGCTTAAGTATATTTTCTGAAGCGGTTCCAGAAAACAACCTATATCTTTTTGTATACAGTTTGCTGTGACATACTGCTGCTCACACACACACACACACGCACGTGTGTGTATGTATAGAGCCTGTGTTCTTGTTTATATGATGCCATATAATTGATCAATGAAGTTTTGCCATGAAATGCATCACAATTTCTAAAGTTTTAAGTGGTTAATAAACTTTTATCGTGCATATAGCACTTCTCCCTTACACGAATAATATAGTTGAGAAATGAAGATAACCTTTTAATTTTATTTTGGTTGTATAATCATTAATATGTATGGCACTATGGCCTAGATTTTTAAGTTGCTGAAGGTTGGTCCCTCTCACTTGGGAAGTGCTTAGAAATTTTAATTATTGTTATCGTAAATGATTTTGTGCTTTGCTAGCAGATGTTGTCCACCAGATTTGATCTGTCTTCTTGACTCTTCTTGTACTTGAAACCACAACTTATTAACAAAGGAAAAAAGCTACATGTAGTCATGTATGGTATAATGCATAGGTACCATGCCCTTTGCTAGTTAACAGTTGAGAGTTAGTGGCAGTGAACACTGACTGTTGACAGGCTTATTGATGAACTGATCGTTCGCTGCAATGTTCTTTTCTTTTCAAGAATGTTATGCCTCTGCGTATTGACACAATTTGTAATTCTATCGGTTCAGATAGAAAGATGCGAGAAAGATAATAAAAGAAGATCAAGTGTACTAATGATCAAGCTGTATCTTCAGAATGGATGTTCTCGTCTAAATCGGGCCAAAAAGCTCTTGATGGAACGAAGCAAGTGGTATATTTACCGCATCATGAGCATCACCTCCCAACTAAGAGAATTTCAGGCATTGTCATCACTACAGAGTATTCCTTTACTTCCTGTCATTTTAAATCCTAATAAACAACATAAGATCATCAAAGCAAGTATGGATCTTAGTAAGCTGTCCAAGCCTTTACAACAGACTCTTAAAAGTTCTTTTAATGACTGTCAACTTCAAGCTATAAATAGTGTCACTGGATCTGTGGACTTAAAAAATGATCATGATTTATCCCTTATACAGGGTCCTCCAGGTATTATTTATGCATATGAATGTCTACTACCTTCTTTTGTTCTTATTTAACATGACATGTGCCTTTGCATGATTTGGAAAATGCTTTTTCATAACAGGTACTGGAAAGACACGAACAATTGTGGCTATTGTCAGTGCTTTGCTTTCATTAACTGGAATGAATGCTCGAAGGACTGGAAGCGGTGATGTGAGACCTACCACCAATGCTTGTTCCATGAATAAAGTGCATCAGATGAGTCAATCTGCTGCATTTGCACGGGCCTGGCAGGATGCAGCCTTGGCCAAACAATTAAAAGATGGTAAAGACTGTAAAGCTACTGCTAGTCATATAAGAGGTAGAGTTCTCATTTGTGCACAGTCAAATGCTGCGGTTGATGAACTAGTATCCAGAATATCCAGTCATGGCTTGTATGGAAGCGATGGATCAATGTACAAGCCATATCTTGTTAGGGTTGGTAATGCAAAGACAGTTCATTCAAGTTCTCTACCTTTTTTCATTGACACCCTGGTCGACCATCGTTTAGCTGACGAGGAGAACAGGATGGATGTGAAGAGTGACATGGATGGGGGAGATTCTTCAGTTGTTGTTCGTTCTAAGTTAGAGAAGTTAGTGGATCGTATTAGGTTTCTTGAAGCCAAAAGAGCCAATTTAAGCAATGGAAACCCTGACTCAGAACATTGTCTTGAAGGAGGAGATGCTGGCGTGGGGGGTGATGATGCGAAGGAAAGGTCTGATGCAGAAATAGGAGCGAGGTTAAGAGCACTATACAACGACAAGAAAGCGGTGTACATAGAACTTGCCACTGCTCAGGCACGAGAGAAGAAAGTTAATGAGAAAAGAAAAGCTATTAAACTTAAATTGCGCAAGTCTATACTAAAGGAAGCTGAAATTGTGATAACAACATTGAGTGGTTGTGGTGGAGATCTCTATGCAGTGTGCTCTGAATCTATGTTAACCCATAAGTTCAGCCCTTCATCTGAGTCCTCATTGTTTGATGCTGTTGTAATTGATGAAGCTGCTCAAGTATGAGTCTTTGCTTTTCTTTAATTTTTTTTGTTGAGCTGGTCTTCCTGTAACTTAACTATCGGATTTTTTCTTTGCTTTATAAGTTCGTAATTTCTTCTTGACAGGCTCTAGAACCTGCTACTCTGATTCCTCTACAGCTCCTAAAATCCAAGGGTGGCAAGTGTATTATGGTAGGGAGGGACTAGTCTAGTGGGTTTACTTTTTTATTTGTTAAGTTGAATGTAAAAAGCTTATTCGTTCTGTATATTGTTTTAAGGTTGGAGATCCAAAGCAGCTTCCTGCAACTGTTCTCTCTGATGTTGCAAGTAAATATCTCTACCAATGCAGCATGTTTGAGCGTTTACAGAAAGCTGGTCACCCTGTTACTATGCTTACGAAGCAGGTACATTCTATTTATGTTATATACATATATCTTATACATGATACTTGATTAGGTAGTACCCTTCCCCTTTTACTCTGAGAAAACCACCATGCAAAATAGGAAACTGTACTATATATCTCTGGCTGCATACAACATATCCATGCATGCGTACACTATATGTATTGTGTGTGCATGTTAAGAGGTAATATAAAGCTACAGTTTTTATTTTTATTTTTATTTTTATAAGGGTAATAATATAATAAGGCCAATGCCAAAGTATATTTCATCAGAAAGATCTGTACTTTGGATATGGATTGTTGCAACCAAAGTGTAAACCTGCTCAATTTGATATAACAGAAACATGCATAGAAAGAATATATGTGTCTCAAACTGTAGGTTAAAGGTAAAGCTAGAACTATGGTTTAATGATAAACGCTATTTCTTTCTATCCTATTTTAAGTTCATCTCAAACTACAGATTAACAATAGAACCTAGAATTAGTAGTTATCTTGAAAACAAATCACAAACTCTATAAATTGGAAAGTAAACACCAACTATCCACACCCGCTTTCGGTGTGCACATATAAGGTATATATGTGTGGGCTCTTGGAGGCAAAAGTGAAATTGCAATAATTTAATGTTATTTTACTAAATTCGTGAAAATAATGTTAAAAACGGAGGACAGTTAAACATCCATCATGTGGTCACGTTGATAGTCAAAAGACAAGGGGTACATGTGCTTTATGTCCAAGGTTTGATGCAAAACTTGCAAAACTATCTAGCCAGGGGGTCTCATTAGAAGCAGCCTTTCTATTCCTACGGGGTAGAGGTAAGGTTGTCTACATCTTACCCTCCTCAGACCCCACCTTAGCTTTGCTATTGGTGGGATTTACTGAGTGTGATGATGATGACGACTCTAAACTTGCAAAATTGTATATTTTCCTAAAAAAATTACAAGTTTCCAATGCATAATTTATAGTGCTCTTCAATTTATGTGCCCCTTCACAAAATGAAAATATGTAATTTTGCAAGTTTATAGGGGGATGTATGAATTGGCCCATCAATTTATGTGCCCCTTCACAAAAGTCGAGCAAACATTCCAGTTCCACAAAAAGTGTTCTCCCTTTTAGTGTTACCTTTTTATATCAGCTACGTGTTTCACACTAATTATTAGGGGTTTTGCATATTTATTCAGTATAGAATGCACCCAGAGATATGCCGCTTTCCTTCTTTGCATTTCTATGATGGTAACTTACTGAATGGTGATGGGATGTCTAGCAAAGAAAAATCTTTTCACAAGACCGAAGGCCTTGGACCTTATTTATTCTTTGACATAGTGGATGGGCAGGAGCTTCATGGCAGGAACTCTGGTTCTCTCTACAATGAGTGCGAGGCTGATGCTGCAGTAGAACTTATCAGATTTTTCAGGAAGTGGTATAGCTGTTTTAGAAATGTTTGTTTGATAGCATAGTTTCTACTTCAATACGGATTTTAGAAATGTTGTTGGTTTTGACAGCTATCCAACAGAGTTTGTTGGAGGAAAGATTGGGATTATAACGCCGTACAGGTCTCAACTCTCCCTGTTGCGTTCACGTTGTTCGGTTGCTTTTGGGTCTTGCATATTGGATGAAATGGAACTTAATACCGTTGACGGTTTTCAAGGTCGAGAGGTTGATATACTAGTAGTTTCCACAGTTAGGGCATCCTCTGGAGCAACTGAAATGAACTCCAACAGAGGTATTGGGTTTGTTGCTGATGTCAGAAGAATGAATGTGGCATTGACAAGGGCCAAACACTCTCTGTGGGTTTTGGGAAATGTGAGAACCTTGCAGACAAATAAGAACTGGGGAGCACTTGTTAACGACGCTAAGGACAGAAATTTAGTTATATCGGTTGAAAAGCCATATGCTTCCGTGTTTAATAATTCACTAACAAAGAGTAACCGTATTTCAGATGATATTTCAAGACAGCATAAGAGTAAGGGAAAAGGAACGAGGTTAATAGGCATAGGCAGCAGAGAAGTAAAAGAGGGTACCCTGATGATAATGGTAAAGGAAGGAAAAAAGCAAAAATGCAATATTATGATTCAGCAAACAGAGTAAAGGATGCTAAGCCAGCCACTGATGAAGATTTTCAGGGTGAAAATGCTGCTGCAGGAAATAGATCAGCAGAGAGACCCGTTGACCCTAGTTGCAAAAGGAAACAACAAAGGGAAGCTGTAGATGCTCTTCTTCCTTCAGCTTTTATATCTTCTAAGAAGAAGCCTGAATCGTCATTGAAATCTGTCCCCAGTGGCAGTAGTAGTAGACAGACAACATCAAGAAAGGGTGTACCCTGAAAATCTTTCATCAGAATGGTACATTCCGATATTGATTGGTGTTTTGATTTTGTTTATAGAAAGAAAATATGCAATGCCATGAGTTTTAGGAGTTGGCTTCACAAACTGCATCGTAATTCTATAGTAAACAAGACCTTACTATGTCACTTCTTTTACTGCCCTTGCTTAGATGTTAAAGGCTGTATTTTTTTTTTATTATTCTTTTCTTCTTCAGTTGCAGCTCTCCGACTTGTTTTGTAATGTTATTATTCTTTTCTATTAGCATCCTTCAGGTGCTCTTTGTTTTGTAGAGGTAAAATGTGTACTCTGCGGACCACATCTGCAAGAGAAGAGGTGGACCAACTGTTTCTGCAACGTAACCCAAACCCATAACCCACCATAACCGAGACCATGGGCGAAGGTTTGTGAGGGCCAGGGGGTGCCTCGACCCCACCGTTAGAAGAAGGATATATTTGGATTTTTTTTTTCGGATAAAGCATGATTTGTTCATAGACTTTTGTCATTTGGTTTGTCATCTTAATTTTGAAGTAAAATTATATATCTATCCATTCAAAATGCTTAATAATGTTATGAGAGTTTATTCTAAAAAGTAGTTTAACATAAGAAATATAAGAAATATTTTGGGCTTTTGATCAAAATAAATCAATGGATGAGATTAAAAGGGGAAAAGTACACGTTGAGTTTCTAAAAGAGGAGGAGAAGAGCAAAATATGTATAACCCACAATTTGAGTTCCGCCCTCATTTTTTTAACGTCCATAACTTTTTCATACGACATTATTTAAAAAAAAAACACAACATAAAAACAAGCATTTTATCCTCTTTCATTTGCATATCATATTGCTATACTTTAAAAAAAATTGCTTGGTTGATATTACTTACGTCTAAATGTAAAAACTTGATATTATTACTTGCGTTTAAACATTCTGAATGTAACAATAGTTTTTTGTTTTTTTAGTTTGTTTTCTTTGTTAGGTGGAGAGCCACGAGGTTGGAAATCAATTTGAATCAATGTGAGAACAATAATAATTTTGTTTCTTATGTTTGTCTATTTTTGTGAGGTGAATACTAACTGGAGGTTCGAAGATCACCTTCGTTAACCTTCTTTGACATTCTTTCATGGTTTTGCTAATATCTTATTTCACCTCATGTGATGGTGGGATATTGTTGTCGTTATATTCCCACAAACTAGTTCCTTGAAAATTATTAATTTATAAAGAAAGAGAATCTTTATTACCTACTTATATGATCAATCTGTAAACCTGCTTATATGTATGTAAAAACTTGATATTACCTACTTACGTTTAAACAATAATAAACAATAATAACTTGCGTCTAAATGTAAAAACTTGATATTACTTACTTGCGTTTTAGCATGTATAACTAGCGTTTTAGCATGTATAACTTGCGTTTTATTATTTATAACTTGCGTTTGATCAGGTCGTTTTACAAGGCCGCCTTATCAGGTATAACTTGTGTTTCTAAAACGCAAGTATACCCTCAATAAATCGTAAGTTATCAACCCAATAATTTTTTTAAAAAGTATAGCAATATGGTATGGAAATGAAAGAGGATGAAAAACTTGTTTTTATGGTGTAATTTTTTTTAAAAATAATGTCGTATAAAAAAGTTATAGCCATTTTAAAAATAGGAGTGAAACTTTAATGACGCTAAAAAATTACTATCGTGCCCCTGATTATCAAATTTAATCCTACGCTCCATATTGTTTCTTACACTTTTTACAATAACAAACTTTTTACGTTAGCCTCACCCTAATGTTATATAGATAAATTATTAATTTATCGATATAATAATATCTCGCTAAATTAATAAAAGATCTCGGTCTCAACATTATTAATTTATAGAGGTTTTACTGTATTTAATTGGTCAAAAAGAATAATTAATGAGACAAATCACAATTATTAAGTGTTTTACCATTATGTCATTTTGTTTTTCTTTTCACATTTTGTTTTCCTTGGTGAGTTATTTTTTATATTGATGATGTTCATAAATGGAACTTCATTGGCAACTTATTGTTAATTTTCTTTATTGAGTGTTTGAAACCATACAACATCTGCATGATGTTCCATTTGGATCATACTTTTAAAAAAAGGTCCTTGGTGACTTAGAATGAAAGTTGACAACTCCAGTAAGTATGTTTGCCAAATCAACATAGATTTTTTAGTAAAGTTTATAATATTTAGCATGCTTTTGTGTTTGGAAAAGCTTACATCATGTTAGTATAAAAGGTATGTCACTTCTAACAAGTTGTGAGGCTAGCCATTGCCGTAACAAAACTCACACAAGACGTAGCTAAAAGTTGAATATTTAGAATTGGTTAGACAACCAACAGTGACGTAGCGAGACGTTGTGACGTCAACCAGACAGCTCAAAAGCATATAGATTAAAGCCTAGATAGCCATTGATGTCGGCTACCACACGAAATGGGAACCGAATTGAGTATGTACTTGAGCCACAACAGTAAATCGGGCAATCGTATGATGATGCTAAGACTAAGCGGAGTGGGGCGGGAGAGGGGGCGGGAAGGGGGGGAACACCGCCGCAAGGCAGCGTGAAAGTGGCGTGAAGGGGAGGGGCGGGAGAAAGCTCACCGGCGTGGGGGGCATGTGTGGGACACATGGCAGCTTCTTATTGGTCAGGTTTTTTATTTTTTATTTTTTTTTAACTTTAACACAATATAATATTATTTCCTTCCCCCCCTCTTCCCCCCCTTCCACTCCCCACAATTATTTTCCCCCTCACAAGGGTCCCACAAGTGCCACATGGCGCTTCATCCCCCTCTTTCCCGCCCCTCCACTCCTTATAGTCTAATGAAGTAGGAAGATGTAAGATAAGGGTCGTGATTAGGAGATGAAGGAAGATTTTGAGATTCTCCATTGATATTAATTCTAAGGAGGATGGTTAAATGCGTATAATTTAAACATCATTGTACTAAACCAATATATTTGACTTTTTCCAGGTCAATTTTTTTTGGATTTGTGAACCTATAAACAACTAACCTACATTTGTTTATAATTAACAGAGGTCAATGGCTACCCCCTTTATATTTTTAGAATAAAAGTTTAACTTGTATAAGTATTTGATTCCAGTGAACTTGTATTTTGTATAAAATTATCGAAAGTTTTACATCTTATAAAATGATTGTTATATAAAAAATATCAAGGGTGGTTTTTTTTTCATAGTTTTTTTTCAGTCTGAAAATGACGATCAATGAATGAAATATAAACGCTTAGCCCAGTTAAAACAAACTTATTGACCTTTTTGTTTTGTTAATTGTATCACATTTCACATTTGTCATAGAAAATTGAATTTTTGGAATAAAAGTCCGGAATGTTTGAGATTTTTTTTTTAATTTTAAGTTCTTTTGTTTGTGAGATTCATTTTGCAATTTGTAGTTCCCATCGTTTTAAGTGATTGCTTAAGTCTCAAAATAAACGTGGGGTTGAAAGTATTCTTAAAGATGTGTGACAAATATTTAAATACCCCTTATTAGGGAAACAAGAATAACCCGAATCATTGAGTACTAAGAAAAGAAGAGTTGTCTTAGATTGTAACATTTTCAAGAAATTGATGTGACCGGTTAGATAACGAGTCAAAATATGACAAGTTGATCTAGCATGGTTTTTGTTCCATTTCTTTTATCATATATAGTTTATGGTTGTAAAAAAATATATTATCCCAATAACACTCAACTTTTTGATTATATGAATTGAAAACATGTTTAATTTTATCAAAGGTTGGTGAATGGTGAATTTTTGGGATGATTGGTGAATGGTTGACTTGTTTTAGTGATTGTATGTACTAAACATGTTACTTTACACTTTACAAATTAGATTGGTTGTATGGTGTGTATTTATTTTATGCTATACCCCTAACTTGACTTTGTGTTAGTTAATCAGGTTTATTGGCATGGATTGTTCCTAACAACATAAAAATGATATTTTTGTTACCATAGTGCAATATTAATTGTTATGGTTGTTAAAATGTCAAAATGCCGAATGCCGGTGAGTGTTTTTTTTTTCCGTTTTATCTTACAGATGGATGGATGTTTGTTATTTATTTATTTATGTTTTATGTTTAGCTTTTCATCACTTTTAATAATATAATATAATAGGTGTATTAATAATGGGTTTGGAGAGTGAAAAAAAGATTTAGTATAAATATAAAAGTAAAATGAAATGAGGTGTGATACTGATCACCCACCGACGGTGCAAAACAAATTACTCCCCACTCGCCTGATTGAGATTTGAGAGAGAGAGATGGGTAGTAGAGGGAAGCAGCAGAGGAAATGGAGGAAGAAGGTTGTATTCATATGCGTTGGGCTTATTGGAGTAGCCCTAATCGCAGATCTGCTCTGGTCGTCATCTTCTTCAACGTCCTCTCTTTTACTATTCAACACCACCAATTACTCCGTCACCAAGGTTCTCATTTAATACTCCAATCCCAAACTCTCATTTCACTTGATTTATGTTATTTATTATTATCTCTAGATAGATAGATAGATCTCATCTCATTGCTGTCTGTCTGTCTTATCCTATCAAACCCTTTCTTTTCAATTATAGGAGGAGGTCATTACCCTTACCCATAATAAAGATGGTGTTCATGGGAGAATCCTGTCCAAAACTTTTGCTGATTTGCCCGGCCCTCAACTCCAATGGCAGAAGATGGCAGACTCGCCCGTACCCCGTCTTGATGGAGCAGCTATTCAGATCAACGATCAACTCTTTGTTTTTGCTGGATACGGGACTATTGATCTTGTCACTACACTACACTCCTTCCTTCTATTCCTTCTTCATATTATTATTATTTACTTACTATTTCTTTATTTCCTTGGCAGGTTCATTCTCACGTTGATGTATACAATTTCACCAGCAACACATGGGGTCCCTCTTTTGATATGCCTAAACAAATGGCCCATTCACATTTAGGCATGGTCACTGATGGTAGATTTATCTACATTGTCACCGGCCAATACGGTCCACAGTGTAGAGGACCAACCGCCCATACTTTTGTGCTTGACACTATCACCAAGAAATGGCACGACATGCCCCCTTTACCGCTTCCTAGGTATGCCCCTGCTACCCAACTTTGGAGAGGCAGACTACATGTTATGGGTGGCAGCAAAGAAGACCGCTATACACCCGCACTAGATCATTGGAGCATTGCTGTCAAGGATGGCACAGTTGTTGACAAGGAATGGCGAATTGAAATGCCCATTCCTCGTGGTGGTCCCCACAGGTATCATCCATTGCACTTGAGCTTTAAGGATCTCATTGCTGCTAACTAAACTGACATTTTCTGAATCCTTAGCGATAAGAAAATTTGATAATAAACCAAGAGTGGACTGGATACTATACTATACTTGTTTTTTCCTTTGTTCTGTAACTGATTATCTTTTCTTCTTTAAATCTTGGTTCAGGGCTTGTATTGTGGTGGATGACAGGTTATATGTGATTGGTGGTCAAGAAGGTGATTTTATGGCCAAACCAAATTCCCCTATATTCAAATGTTCCCGTAGGAACGAGGTTAGGATGTCATGTAACTATTATTCAGTACTCCCTTTCATTTTGTGTGGGCATGAGGAAACATTAGTTAAGATATTATTATTATTATTATTATTATAGTTTATTAATATAGCTTAAACATTCTGACAGGTTGTGTATAGTGATGTTTACATGTTAGATGATGAGATGAAGTGGAAGGTTTTACCTCCTATGCCTAAGCCCGACTCTCATATAGAATTTGCTTGGGTAGTTGTCAACAATTCTATTGTTATTGCCGGTGGCACTACCGAGAAGCACCCTGACACCAAGAAAATGATCCTCGTTGGAGAAGTCTTCCAGTTTCAGTTGGATACATTGGTAACTAATTAACATGTTTTTTTTTTTTTATGCATCATTTGTTTGGCTGGGTGAAACTAGTAATCCATTCCAAATCCACATTTCACAGGCCCTCACTTTGGATATAGCTCTGGTACTCTTATTAGATATGCCTAGGGCTTATTTATATGTGGATCATAATGTTAAAAAAGCAAACCATAGAAAGAAAAAACAACTGTATTTGCTGTCCTAATTAATCCTTTTTGTCCCCCAAAAGCTACAATTGTTGTGGTGACTTTTGCTACCTTATCTGTTTTGTAACCATTCCTTATTTTGCTGCTGCCCCTGTCAGTCGGATCTGGAACCAAACCCAAATGACTCACTCATCCAAAAGCTGTGAATAGGTTTTGTGTCATAATCAATCATGTCTCATTTTTAACCCCCAATGTAGAGAGAAGAAAAAGGAAAGAGAACCTATGGTTTTTAGTTACAAATTTAGGGCCCTTGAATTGTCGGGATCCCCTCGTTCCTTGAAAGATAGGATAGGATAGGAAGGGGTTTGCCCTGTTTATTTTGTTAACTTAAAGTAGCAGTTATGAGGTACATAAATAACTTGAGGTTTAGAAGTTGATCATGCAGCTAATGGTAAGTGGATATGTGTTGTTTTGCAGAAATGGGCGGTTGTTGGGAAGCTTCCTTATCGTGTGAAAACCACACTGGTAGGGTTCTGGGATGGATGGCTGTACTTCACCTCAGGACAACGAGACAGAGGACCTGATGATCCTACTCCCAAAAAGGTCATTGGAGAGATGTGGAGAACAAAGCTAAGCTTGCCTCTTTCTTAATATATATATATATTTATACACATTGTTTGAATTTGATTATTTTTAGATCAGTGCAAATACACAAGTTAGCCATTCTCATGACACTACTTTGTTGTGTATCCATCCATGTTCACATGAATACAAGTGTACAACTACCGCCATGGAAAAAAAATGTAATTGCTATTGAGGTAGGTGATCCAATTTTTTTGTTTTTATTTGGTAACTGGACTGGAATTATCTAAATGTATTTTAATAGTAGGGAAGCCTTAATACAGGAAAAAAAAAAACCCTAAAATAGATTATAAACCAACAACACTTTGATATGTGCTATGTACATTTAAACTTCTGCTTGGAGTATATATGTTAAATCATACTAAAAAATTATGCTTTTTGAAGAGGTTTGGTAAAGATATTCGCACTTTGAAATACTGCATCGGCTGAACTATTAGATTATAAACCATCCCAAACTCTCCTACAACACTACCAAAACATACTCAAGGAGACTGTTTAAGGCCATAATATAAAGGACTACGCAATATGCATTCTTTCCAGTCCTTCTCGACAATAAAAGCAAGTGGTTGCTCCCTCAAGTACGCCATTAAAGAAGGCATTATGACATCAAGCACCAATGATTAATAGTGGCGAGAGCAATACAAATGCGCAAAACGACATTTTGGAAACCCAATCTATAGCATCAAGGTTAAGTTCAACCGGATATCCAACAATATGCTTACTAGGAGAAAGCGTCACAAGATAACATGTACGATTGGCTCGTAGGGCCCCTATTTTGTCTCCCATGGCCTATTGCCGTGCACATGGTCCTTATACAAATAGAATGTGCTAACACACACCATACGCGATTAACATTATTTACACTTTATTAATGAAAACAAGTGTAGAATGTATCACACATTTACACAGCGTAACAAAATGCATTAAAATCAATACTGGTGGTGTTTGGACACCGATGACATACAGTTGGATAGCAGATGCGAGGCAATAACGTAAATAGCAGGACCACAGTATGTCAAGTATGTTGTTGGTGGGTGTGTAGGTTGAAGAGGGTCCCTTGGATGGAAGGCTGTAGAAATAGGACCACACAACAGCCACATGCTCAAAAGAGGTTCCCGCCCCCACTCGCCATAACTTTGTATGTAAAACTAACAGCATGAAAAATACCAAACCCTAATCTCATTACCAAAAGGAATGACTGACGACTACATTAAGGAGTCTTTATACATACAAACACAGGCAATGGTAGTATACAACAACCAACCAATTTTCCTCATCATAATAGTGACTTACATCGCAGGACAGTGACAGATGAATAAGCCACACCTTAATGCGTGAAAACACCATCATCATCATCATCAACAGCTAACATCTTCCTAATGTATCGACCAGCCAAGACCTTAATGCATGAAATACCTAGCTCGTATTCACATAATCAGGCTATGCTAGAAGCTCTACAACGAAAAGTTCTCCATCAAACCTCAGTCCAGTGGGTTCAGCAGGCTGCAGAATCCCATCCACCATTCCACCAAATACATACAAATAACATCCAGACTCATCTGCACAAGCTCGATGGAAAGACCTGCTTCTGGGCTTATAGCCCTCGCATTTAAGCCTTCTCCAGAGGCGCCTCTTAGTGATGTCCAACAACCAAAAGTCATCCTTTCTGTGTCTGTATGAATCTTCTCCTCCATAAATAAGCACCCTCCCTCCAGAAATTAAGGTGGCCGAGTGTCCAACCCTAGCAAGGGAAAGGCCAGCAGGTATATTCCTTGGGTCAAACAAGACGGGTACCCATGCCAAACGGCCTTGTGATGAATCAAAATACCAGACATCATTAAGGACCTCATAACCCATTCCTCTTCCTCCAAAAAGAAGGGTCCTGTTTCCTCCAATACAAGTCAAGGTGTGGCCTGACCTAGGTGAGGGAACGGGATGAGCAAGGGTTTGATGCCATGTGCCAAAGCAAAGATTGTCAGATAGATATAAGACCCAAGTGTCTCCTAATCTGGTGCCAGATAAGCCAATACCTCCATGGATAAGCATCCTTCGGTCATCAATGGAAGAGCAAGCATGAGCACCCCGAGGTGGAGGTGCAAGAGGGCCGACGTCAAGCAGCCTCCATGACAATGTGGTGGTGGAGGTGGCAGTGTCGATGACTTGGTGGGCAATCCAGGTGTCATTCTGACGGATGCCAGTGTCATTGATACCGCCAAAGAGGACAAGAGAAGTGCCAATGAGAATACATGAATGGCCAAAGCGGCCGCTAGGCCCCCTTGCGGCTGATGAAAGTCTTTGCCAGTTGACCAGTCTGGTGGTGGTGCCTATGTATGCAATCCAAGTGTCATCAAGATGGCGTCCTAAAAGAAAGTATAATAGTAAAGATTATCTATTTGAAGATGATAATATGATTAACATGTAGGAACAATGAATGAATGAATGAATGAAAAGACAGGTAAACAACAGTTAGTGGTTGATACATACAAATAATAATAATAATAATAAAAGGGAAAGGGAAAGGGAGAGAGAGAGAGACCTCCCTCGCAGCCGCCACCGAAGAGGAGGAGAGATCCGGAGGAGGAGAGAAAGTTGAGAGAATGAGAAGCTCGGGGGGTAGGTGTCTCCCTTGTATTAAGATTGAGATTTAGATTGAAACAGGAGACTCCGTCGAGGTTACGGAGGCGTTGGTAGAGTCGCTTCCAGTCCCTTTCTCTGTCTCTGTCCCTGCCCCTGACGATGGAGTGACCGTAGTCCCTGGCGCATATTGACTTCCACAGAGGCTGGGAGGAGCGAGTCAGGGTTAGGGTCTTCTTGCAGCTCATCCCAAAACAGACGATGGATTCAAGGGGCAACAGCACCAGAATCGACACCACCTGGTCCTCTGACATCTCCGTTATCGACCAACCATTCTTATTATTATTATTATTATTATTATTATTGCTGCTGCTGCTACCAGGATCATCATCATCATCCTCTCCCATCCAATTCAATTCAATTCAATTTAATTAGGGCTTTTTCTTTCTTTCTTTCTTTCAGGCCAAGTGGGTTTGTTTGTGTGTATGTCTAGATTTTTCTGTCTAACAGGAGGAGGAGGAGGAGTGTGGAATCCTCTTGTCTTCTCTTGCCCCAATCATTTATTTATTTATTTACTCTTTCAATTTCTTCTAATATAATATTATATACTTCACTCAACAAAGATGTGTATACCATAAAAATGAATATGTCATTTTTTTAGTTTTTTTTTTTAAATCAACACTCATAACTCATAAAACTTAATTCTAATTCTATATGTCTAACTCTTACTCAAAACACTCTAAAGCTGTGATGTGAACCTGAAAAAAAAAAAAACAATCAAATTGGTATCAAATGATATGTCATGATGATGATGATACGCGATTCTCATGTGTAAAATGAGCATACGTGAAAGAATAGCATATATGCTCAATCTTTATTATGTATATACAATCAATCACCCATAGTGACACCAAATAAAACAATCAATATGTAAGCAATGAAAATCTATTTTGAAGATAAATAAAAATGATCTAACGATCTAAGAGGCGTGCATGATGAGGTGATTAATTATCACGTATCAGCTAAAATTTTACCTTGTGTCTAACTAGGTTTTACAAAGCGTGCCTCGGGTGCACTTAAGCGTGTGTAACAACCGGCAAATTTCGTACAACGATTAACGTGATTCTAATCATGCCTTAGAAATAATTAACATGGTTTAAGGTTAATTATGGTTAGTTGAGCTAATATGAGTCCTACGATGTCCTTTTGAAAGTTCGTTGAAGTCTTGATGCCTTTAAAGAAAGACTTCGCGTATTTAACGTAACGAACTGACATCAGCAAAAATTTGTCAAACTGGAATAACATAAGCTTATTCTATGAAAATACGACACGTATTTACTGTCGATGCGAACGAATGTGAAATCGGCGTGGTAAACGGCCAAAAACGCAGCGTTTCGGAGAACGCGGAGAGGAACTGACGTGGATTCGAACGTCGAAACGCGTGGCTTTAACCGTTACCGAACTTCCGGAATAATTATTTATTATAAATAATGTTATCGGTTGAATTTCGGAAGTTATCGGATCATTTAAATGAAGGATAACACAACCGAATTGATTAACGCGATTTTAACGCGTGTTCCGTTTTCACGCGTCGAGTTACGAAAATAACAATTAAATTGCTCGGTTTAGTTATGTTTTTAATTTCAAACAAAACCGAATGATTTTTATAACTTATCTTCGAGCCTAATAACAAACCGAAGCGTTTTCGTTTAAAACGGGTTCGATTCGCGGTACAAGTCACCTACCCCAAACCCTAAGTATAAAAGGGCTTGAGATGGTCTTCCCCTTCACTTGAACCAGCCGCACATCTCAGCTCTCTCTCTCTACTCTCTCTCTAAAAACTCCCCATCTCTCTCTCTAACCGCGTCACTCTCTCTCTCATAAAAACAACCGGCCACCACCGTCCATGGTGGTGGCGGCATCGTGTTTCAAGCTCAAGGCAGGGGGCAGAGCGGGTGGAGGGTGGTTGACGAGGGTTGGGTCCGGCGAGGAGGGAAGGGGTACGGTGGTGAGGGTTTTGGTTCAAGGAGGGCCGCAGATGGTTGTTGGGGTGGTTGTGGAGGCCGCTTGGTGGCCGGTAGCGGTGGTTTAAGCCCGAAAATGGGCATGGGGTGGATGGTGATGGCTGTGCGGTGCAGAGACAGCAGCGTAGAGGTGGTTTTGGGTGGTGACGGGGTGAAGTGGTGTGATCGTGGTGGTTCTTGGTGGTGGCTGCAGATGGTGGTCCGATCAGTGGTGGTTCTGGTTGAAGGAGATGGTGGTGCGCGATGGGTTGCTCGGGCCGGGTCTGGGTCTGGGTCAGCGGGACAAGACGGGTCAGATCTGGGTTAGGGGCTCTGGTGCGGGTTCGCGTTAATGGTCCGAGTTTAGTTCGGGTCTCGGGTCCTCGCTTGATGTCCGGTGAGATGGGTTAAGCGGAGTTGACGGGTTCCTGCTCCGGGTCAGATTTGGTCGGGGTCTGGTTCACTCTCGGGTCACAGATCTGGTCAATCGGGTCAGCTTGGGTTTCGTTTTGAGGCGTTCGGACCAGGTCAAAGCTGGTCAACGGGTCAGACCGAGTCAACTCGGTCAAACATGTCGACTCGGTCGAGCACGTCGTTCTAGACGCATCAAGTCGCGCGCGCACGTTTTGGTATAATTATTTGTGTTACTTTGCATTTCATATTATAAATTTTAAACACAAATAAAACCGGAGTTTAACTCGCGAACGGACCGAAAATAATAAACAGAAAGTAAAAGACGGATGTTTGGTTTCGCGTATAAGCGTGACTTTACGTTGTCGTCGGACTAAAATATTGGACTATACTATATGTACATATTGTTCTATATATATTTATATAAATAAGTTTGGTATTTATATAAGTTATCGAAGCGTATAGTGTCTCGTTTTAATGGAATTGCGGATAAATGAAATTGTTGTCTTGTGATTTGGAGATTGATTTTTGGGAAATTGTAGACAACTTGTGTTGTCTGGTTTGTACAAAAACAGAGGAAACTCTGCCGAAATTTTTATAAAATCCGAAGCACAACGCGGTTAATATCGTTGTATATGTTTTCACAAATAAACTTTCCAGGTGTTTGACAAATGTAGTCTTATACAAAGTCACGACGTTGTTTTGACAAAGATTATTTGTAACAATAATAGTCTATACCGGACAATATTTCAAAACAAGGATATGGTCTTTGTCGAGTGCCAAATATTAACAAGCTTTCGAAGGATTTCGGTAACTAAATAATGGTTATTGTTCGGACTCAAAAAGTATATAAACGTTCGACTTTACTTGGAAACTTTTATAAAAATTAATGTTTTGAAATCTTTAAAGGCAAACGGATTTGGGAAAAAGGAGCAACAATTGAAGTTAATTGATTGTAATAACTACACTTATGGCCTTCAAAGTATATTTTTCCAAAAATATTATACAAGACAAATACAATTATCCGAGTTACGAGACGAGCTATGACTCGGATGAGTTATACAATTCGTGGTATTAGTCCAACATGGTTTACACACGAATAGTAACAGGTGCGCAACTTGGGTACTATGTCATATGTGAACTCATGAATTATGATAAGTCACGATCGGTTCGTCGAGTTAAAACACTTAAAGACTCGGGTTAGTACACACGAGTCAAGATAGTTGAATAAACTATCTTTTAAACGGAAATTAATCTAGGTTTATATATGATAGACTTTAAGGTGTCCTTTATTGGTACTTAGGGCACGAGAAAGTCGGTCAAGGCTTTGGATTTTACTTGCTAGCTAAGCATGGAAATTAAGGTGAGTTTCACGGCCCCATTTTACTGTTTTTAACTGGGGGAAAGATATGTTTGTCAAAAATTATCACATATTGAAATGTTTTCAAAGGTTAAAATGTGGTAAGTGGCATGATGAGTACTTGAGTTTTTGGTCGCCACTCGGGGTTGGGTCCTCGCTACTGTAACCATTAATTCAGGTAAAATGAAACCAAAGGAATATTTGGATAGTACTATCGGTGCCTGACGAGGCCCACCTCTGGTTGATAGCGTCAACCCGGTAAAGACAAGAGGTGCACGTATTCTGAACTTAAGTCGTTGGGTTCCGAGAAACGACTTGGAGCGGGGCATAATTATTAGTCTTGGTTTGGTTATGGGACTCAGGGGATTGCTTATCATCATAGTTTGTAGGAGCTAGCTACTCCATACAAAGGCCACCAAATGTGCTGGATTACACAGGATGTAAAAATGTGCTGGATTGCACAGGATGTAAAAATGTGCTGGATTTGCACAGGATTTAAAAACGTCGTACTTACGAAACTAAAACCTGTGATGTGACATCCGTCACTTTTTATAATAATAATAATAATAATAATAATAATAATAATAATAAAAATTCAGATTATTATATGTTAGTTTTTTTTTTTTTTACCAAACAACTAAACCATCCTTAATCAAACCACAACCCAATCCATATCCCTTTGTCCATTTTGGAGAGCCCAACCACTAAGCCCAACAGTAGCCCAAAGCCCACAGTCCAGCCCAATCCCCCTTTCCCCTCTATTCTGTTCAAAAATAATAAAAATATATGCCCTGCCGGGACTCGAACCCGGGCAGGAGCCAAGTAACACCACACGCTGAACCACTAAGCTATGAAGCCTTTATTGAATGAAACCCAAACCTATTTATATTTAACCTTTCTATCACTGTTTCCTTCTCCCTTTGTCTGCTGCACGCGACCAGACAACAAGCAACCATGGTTTAATTTTGCACCTTATTTGTGGCAACCATACCTTGATTAAACCTTCATAATAACCGGAAATCGTCAAACGCGCGTAACGAATGATTTAATTCGCGTATAAACAGCTGAAATCATTCCATATTTGAGGTTTTAGACGCGTATACAATCAAACCGAGTCAAACCTTCCAAATCAACAACCGGACCCTTCCCTATAAATTGAACCCACCAAATCATTACACACTCGCCGAAAATCTCACAACCACCTTCAATTTCTGTTAACAAAACGATTTCGAAGCAATTGTAATCACGGTTGACTTTTTCATTGACCAAGCCTCGAACCCGATTTCGTTTTGGTAAGCCTTCCTTTCTTTGTGGGTTATGATCATCGGCCTCATGTGAACAATAGCCCCAATGATTCAGGGGCTATTGAACATGAATTGTAATGTTTTGGAAATTAGGGCTCGAATGTATAAGAATTTGGGGAAGATGACCATGTTAAACATTTATTAAATACTTTGAATGTTGAAGCATAACCAAGTCTGATGGCCAGACCAGTTGGTCAGGGGCGTCCTTTAACAACATAAGGGCTCAGGTTCGAGCCCAAGGTTGGACAAGCATTTTCAGTTTTTTTTTAAAAACAACTCCCTTTTCTTTTACATTTTGCTAATAACTTTTAAAAATCAGTTTTAAATGCTAGATGTGTTTTATAAATTCTATAAAAATTAGTATATGATCTTCAAATGATAAAGTTCATCACCCAATTTTTAGTTTTTCAAAAATAATTTATTTAATATATATTATTAATAATACAAGTTTATTCATTTATATTTATTAAATTCTATAAAAATATCTAAACAATTTTATTAAATCTCACAAAAATTATCCTAAACTTGTACAACAATATACATTTCAGAAAATATTTTTATTTCAGGAAAACCGTTTATTTTATATTTTTAATTAATTTTTGTTAGTTTTAATCATAAATAATTCATAATAAATTCATTTTTCAATATTTTTGTACCAAAATTTTACATAAATTATTTCTATTCAATTGGAACAGAAATACAAATTTTAATTCAGAAGTTCTTCAATTTTAATATTTTTAAATATTAAAGTCATATTTTAGTAATTTGTAATAAATAGATTTAATAATCTATTTTAAAGAAAATAATTTTATAAAAATTATTTTTATACTTTAAACACATTCTTGTGACCATCCTAGATTTAACATTTATAAAAAGATTTTTGGTTATTTAATTACTAAATTTCTCTCAATTGGCGAACATTTTTAATATTAATCAAACGAACAATTATCCCCAATTCGAAGCCCTAGAAATACATGCATCCTAGAGTTATTTCACTTACACATTATCAATTACTTTAGGTTGATACTTTGAGATAGTTCCAACACATATTTCGTTGTCCAAGTTCAATTACAAGCTATTACGTAAATAGTGAGTATTCCTACCCCCTTTTTGCTTTTATACATTTTTGGGGTGTTACATGTACACTATTACAATTTCAAATACAAGTTTACATTTTCACAATACAATTCTAGTACTATGTGCATTGCTTACAACGTGCTTTATGCTTAGACAATACATGTGGATTACATTTGTACTTAGTGAAATCATTAACATGGTACAAGCCGACCTTAACATTGGATAGCGCTATTTGGATTGACAACCCGCCTAGATTGATTCTCCCCCTTTTTCATCGGAGAATCCGTGGCCAGTGTTAAGTTATCATCCATTGATTGGTTGAGTACACTACAGTTCATACAGTACATTATACAGTCACAGGGTTGATTTCGCTCATTTGTATGATACATAGTTTACATATTTGCACTGTAGCTTGCACTTGAATTGTATAACTTTTTAACCTACTATATATATCAAATCTAGGAATGCTCACCAACATTTCATATGTTGACCAAACCTATTTTGTACATGTTTCAGGTGCAGTTTGATCTAGTGCTTTAGCAAGAGACATTTAGTGTTTTATTTCAATTCAGTTATTTCAATATTTACATTTCATTTAGACAATGTAATTTCCATTTCCATGTAAGACAATTTTGATTATTCAATAATATTTACATTTTAGTACCATGAGCTTTTGAACAATCGTCACTACGTGGCACCTCGATGATTCCGCCATCGGTTGGGGTGTTACAGATTGGTATCAGAGCCATGGTTATAGGGAACTAGGTTATTAGATAAAAAGGCCTAGACTATAACCAAACTTCAACTTTCATGCATAATATTTCCTGAATTACCTTACCCTTCAATTCCCCTTACTTTCCTTCTTCTATTTTTCCCTTCTTCTCTCTCCATTCTTCTCATGGTGCATAGAGATGGTGTCCTACAAGAAGTGGAAAGTCTACATCATTATGGAACAGGAACAGTACCTTTCATGAAGACACTCTTAGATATAATGCCTACTCTTACTTTACTCCTTCGAAGTTGTTGAACTTTAATGAGTGTGATAAGGACACGTGCAATCTGGAAGGGTGGACGCCTGTACACTGGGTTTTCTGGCATAGGCAAGCATAGCGCATAAATCCATTTACGGACCTGTTATGCTTACCTGGGGATTCCTGGAGTGAGTGTCCACTTATAGGCTAAAGCACGTCTTCTTTGATCACCATTGGGTTCAATTCCTTTGAAAAGTCAACGTTCTTGTTGGGCTTTACAGCTAGACAAGGGCACTCCAAGCATTTTATGCAAGCTTTTTCAATAATACTCTCTCGGTTCATATACAATATTTTGTATTTCATGATTTTCATATATTGCTTACAAGTTCATACTTTCATAACCATCTATGGATTTCACAATCACACTTCATCTTACCCTCTTGGCCACTTTTTAAATATTCAACACCCTACCCAAATCATATTATTTCTTTTCTCCACATGTTATTTATTTTAAAAAACTATAACCTCATACTATAGCACAAACTAAAGATTTCTAAAACTAGTTGTATTACCTAGCAACTTTACAAAGTACATATTTTCCTCGAACTTAAATTCAATTGATTATTTATTGACGCAACAAACGATTTTGTATATAATGTTTTAAACTATTACAAAGCCTACTTAGCTTGTACTATTTAACAACTTTTGCCTTATGTACAAAACCAAATTTTGAAAATATTTATTTTTTTTTTGGAATAATATCTAGTCTCTAGATTCTCCATCAACACTCACCCATTTTCAACTTGTTCAAATTTTTACAATATTTTGCATATACCACAATTATGTTTTCTTATACACTTGATTATAACCTTTGATCCAAACCTCAAAATTTACACTGCTACATAATCTCCTTACTATAAAATAAACTCTTTATCAACTATCATCACATTCTCTCACAACCTTGATCCTGCTTCAAGATTTTTCATCATCTTCTCAAGAACTAAATTCATATCCTTCACCTTCTCACACATGAACTAGTTACCCATGATAATCAAACTACTAAAAACCTGATACTTGATTCTACAGGATTTTTCCAAAACATCATTGTTTATGAAACTTGATTTTCCCTTAATTTGACTATTCACTGGACATTTAATTATTCATGATACTCGTGTTTTCATTTTCTTGATCTTATTGTACCCAATTATGACATACTCATAGGCATATAACATCTAGAGATTTCCTTGCATACTATTATGTACAAACACAAACTGGTGATCTATCATATTAGTTACGTTTATTTTAATCATACACTTACATTTATTTGAAACGTTTAGACTTGATACTTGATCTTACAGAGCTTTTCTAAGAAAACATCATTGCTTATTATATGAAGCTTGATTTTTTTTTTTCCTTTAAACTTGACTATTCATTGAACATCTAATTATTCATGATCCTCGTAAACATTTAATTATTCATGATAACACTTACACTTAATGGTTGTAGTACTTACAAACTTGCTTGCATAAACATGCTATCAATTTGCAATCTATGCTGCACTTAATAGAGGTCATCATGCCTTTTTCAACAGTCGGGAGAGGCCCTACAACCTGCTCCACGACTGGTGAAGGCTATCGAACATACTCAACGATTGGTAGAGGTCACTATGCCTTTTCAAACAGTCGGGAGAGGCCCTACAACCTACTCCACGGCTGGTGGAGGCTATCGAACTTGCTCAACAATCGGTGGGGTCATAGAAGGACACAAAACCCTAATGTAAGGTAAATTGATGATTCCGGTCCGGAACGTAATCATGAATTTACAGGTACGTTAGGGTAGTGTGAAATTCTATTAGAGCTTTTGGGAAGACGTCCAGTACGTTTTCGAGGTATCAAAGGTGTGGTGGGTTAGCTGCGGTACACCCTGTATACAAACACTAATGATGCATTGAAAGTGAGACTGGAAGTCGGACCAGGAACAAACTCTGGTTATTTGGTAGTTCATCTAGTTTTTCAGTAGTCAATCAACTCGTACATTTATTTTAGGATTCCTGAACTTGCAATTTAAGTGTCTTACTACATTCTTATTTTTCTTATTATTCGAGACGAACCTAATCCAAATCCGTAACTCACATCTATCAACCTCATATCCAAATCATTCGAACTCTCCAAACCACAGTCATCTTAATTTTTACCCAAGCATCCATAACCCTATGTTTCTAATAACTTCGGGACGAAGTTTCTAAAAGTAGGGGATGCTGTGACATCCGTCACTTTTTATAATAATAATAATAATAATAATAATAATAATAATAATAATAATAAAAATTCAGATTATTATATGTTAGTTTTTTTTTTTTTTACCAAACAACTAAACCATCCTTAATCAAACCACAACCCAATCCATATCCCTTTGTCCATTTTGGAGAGCCCAACCACTAAGCCCAACAGTAGCCCAAAGCCCACAGTCCAGCCCAATCCCCCTTTCCCCTCTATTCTGTTCAAAAATAATAAAAATATATGCCCTGCCGGGACTCGAACCCGGGCAGGAGCCAAGTAACACCACACGCTGAACCACTAAGCTATGAAGCCTTTATTGAATGAAACCCAAACCTATTTATATTTAACCTTTCTATCACTGTTTCCTTCTCCCTTTGTCTGCTGCACGCGACCAGACAACAAGCAACCATGGTTTAATTTTGCACCTTATTTGTGGCAACCATACCTTGATTAAACCTTCATAATAACCGGAAATCGTCAAACGCGCGTAACGAATGATTTAATTCGCGTATAAACAGCTGAAATCATTCCATATTTGAGGTTTTAGACGCGTATACAATCAAACCGAGTCAAACCTTCCAAATCAACAACCGGACCCTTCCCTATAAATTGAACCCACCAAATCATTACACACTCGCCGAAAATCTCACAACCACCTTCAATTTCTGTTAACAAAACGATTTCGAAGCAATTGTAATCACGGTTGACTTTTTCATTGACCAAGCCTCGAACCCGATTTCGTTTTGGTAAGCCTTCCTTTCTTTGTGGGTTATGATCATCGGCCTCATGTGAACAATAGCCCCAATGATTCAGGGGCTATTGAACATGAATTGTAATGTTTTGGAAATTAGGGCTCGAATGTATAAGAATTTGGGGAAGATGACCATGTTAAACATTTATTAAATACTTTGAATGTTGAAGCATAACCAAGTCTGATGGCCAGACCAGTTGGTCAGGGGCGTCCTTTAACAACATAAGGGCTCAGGTTCGAGCCCAAGGTTGGACAAGCATTTTCAGTTTTTTTTTAAAAACAACTCCCTTTTCTTTTACATTTTGCTAATAACTTTTAAAAATCAGTTTTAAATGCTAGATGTGTTTTATAAATTCTATAAAAATTAGTATATGATCTTCAAATGATAAAGTTCATCACCCAATTTTTAGTTTTTCAAAAATAATTTATTTAATATATATTATTAATAATACAAGTTTATTCATTTATATTTATTAAATTCTATAAAAATATCTAAACAATTTTATTAAATCTCACAAAAATTATCCTAAACTTGTACAACAATATACATTTCAGAAAATATTTTTATTTCAGGAAAACCGTTTATTTTATATTTTTAATTAATTTTTGTTAGTTTTAATCATAAATAATTCATAATAAATTCATTTTTCAATATTTTTGTACCAAAATTTTACATAAATTATTTCTATTCAATTGGAACAGAAATACAAATTTTAATTCAGAAGTTCTTCAATTTTAATATTTTTAAATATTAAAGTCATATTTTAGTAATTTGTAATAAATAGATTTAATAATCTATTTTAAAGAAAATAATTTTATAAAAATTATTTTTATACTTTAAACACATTCTTGTGACCATCCTAGATTTAACATTTATAAAAAGATTTTTGGTTATTTAATTACTAAATTTCTCTCAATTGGCGAACATTTTTAATATTAATCAAACGAACAATTATCCCCAATTCGAAGCCCTAGAAATACATGCATCCTAGAGTTATTTCACTTACACATTATCAATTACTTTAGGTTGATACTTTGAGATAGTTCCAACACATATTTCGTTGTCCAAGTTCAATTACAAGCTATTACGTAAACAGTGAGTATTCCTACCCCCTTTTTGCTTTTATACATTTTTGGGGTGTTACATGTACACTATTACAATTTCAAATACAAGTTTACATTTTCACAATACAATTCTAGTACTATGTGCATTGCTTACAACGTGCTTTATGCTTAGACAATACATGTGGATTACATTTGTACTTAGTGAAATCATTAACATGGTACAAGCCGACCTTAACATTGGATAGCGCTACTTGGATTGACAACCCGCCTAGATTGATTCTCCCCCTTTTTCATCGGAGAATCCGTGGCCAGTGTTAAGTTATCATCCATTGATTGGTTGAGTACACTACAGTTCATACAGTACATTATACAGTCACAGGGTTGATTTCGCTCATTTGTATGATACATAGTTTACATATTTGCACTGTAGCTTGCACTTGAATTGTATAACTTTTTAACCTACTATATATATCAAATCTAGGAATGCTCACCAACATTTCATATGTTGACCAAACCTATTTTGTACATGTTTCAGGTGCAGTTTGATCTAGTGCTTTAGCAAGAGACATTTAGTGTTTTATTTCAATTCAGTTATTTCAATATTTACATTTCATTTAGACAATGTAATTTCCATTTCCATGTAAGACAATTTTGATTATTCAATAATATTTACATTTTAGTACCATGAGCTTTTGAACAATCGTCACTACGTGGCACCTCGATGATTCCGCCATCGGTTGGGGTGTTACATGTGAACTCACCAATATTTTATATATTGACGTCTTTTTAAACATATCTTTCAGGTAACTAAGTGCTGAACAGGTATGCGGCTAGTACGGTGGAATTTGGGATGTCGGACACTGGTTGGGGGTTTCATCTATTGTTACCATCGGGTTGGGACATAAACGGAAACGCCCCACTTTAAACTTAATGTTTGTGATTTTAAGTAATGTTTGAAACCAGGTATCCCTTCTCGACATCTTAATATAATAATCTTTTCTAATTAAATATAGTTTGTGTTAATCTTGACTTTGATATGCTTTCGAGCGTCGCGCCACGTGTTTCCGCCATTGGCGTGGTGTGACAGAAGTGGTATCAGAGCCAAGGTTATAGCGAACTAGTATTTTTGAAAAATCTAGACTATAACCGGTTTTGGCTCGAAAACGAAGTTTTCAAAAATAAGACACAATGAAATATTTTAGAAAAGAAAGAAAGTTGTACATGGAGTGTACAAGGGGAAATTCCGACCGACTAGCCATGTGTGTCAATATATAAAATGTTAGAAAATATGGATATGAAGGTTTAAATTGTGTAGAGATCCGATTTTCTAACTAGTGCTAGTTGATGCATATAAGTAGTACAGATAGCTTGCCTGTAAGGATATCGTCTCACACTTCACTTTATTCCGCACTTTTGCATCGGTTACCGACATCGACAAGCGGGAAGGACAAGCGGTGGTCTACGACGAACTCACCCGCTTACCTGCGGACGGGATGATCGGAAGGGCTAACCTTTATCGTGCTAGTGGACGTTGTCGTGTTGCTGATGATGGGAAGGCAAAGCTAGTCTAGGTCCTTTATTTGTGAAATCCTTGTTTTGGATCAGGAAGCTCGGAACTAGCGGGCACCAAAATTACCTGGCAACACCGATTATCATTGCGGGTGCACACGTAATAATAACTTGTGGTGCACGGTAACCTAGGTGGGCGCTAGGGCTGGGGTTGGTGATCACTCCTTGCCTTGTCTATTCTTGTACTGTAGGGTCAGTCTTAGCTTTTGATTGGCCAACGGGCTAAAAGGGAAGTCTTGCTGATATCCCTTGATTTTGATCCTCGCAAACTGAATGAGCTTTCTTCAGCATTACCTCTAAGGTACGAACACGGAAGAGCTCGGACGTCTACTTCATATGAGTAATATGACGTAAACCCTCGCATCGGATAAGGACAGGAGACGAAAACTTCCTTGTATAGGAGTTTAATGCCTCCGCACGAAGTTCTTCGATGGAGCGGACATACGAGGATGCACTGCCTACCGAAGAGATGAATGCTTGGTACGATGCGTGGAACGCTAAACTTGGAAACCAGTAAAGACCGAGGGTGCGTCCCTGCAAAACCAGTGCGTTTTGAGCACGGGACCCTGTGTGGATCAGTATCGAGATTAGTTGCCCGTGTGCTGCTATGTTATTACCGCGAGTAAGTCCTTCTTGATCTAACACATGCCCAAGTTGTCTTCGAGGGTCAGGCGTTCCTTCCCCTATTGGAGGGCAGAATCGTCCTTGCTAAGTTAATAGCCTTGATCATCTTATCTAGAAGGCATGATAGCCCGCGTCTAAATCAACAATGTCGAATCGGCAAGATCATAGTATATTTATTTAAATGGGAAAATAAATATATGGTAAAGTGAGCCGAGTCGGGTGTTGAAGACGAAATATCGATCGGCAAGATCCTAGTATATTTATTTAAATGGGAAAATAAATATATGGTAAAGTGAGCCGAGTCGGGTGTTGAAAATGAATTGTCGAATCGGCAAGATCCTAATATATTTATTTAATGGGAAAATAAATATATGGTAAAGTGAGCCGAGTCGGGTGTTGAAAATGAAATATCGATCGGCAAGATCCTAGTATATTTATTTAATGGGAAAATAAATACATGGTAAGGTGAGCCGGGTCGGGTGCCAAAAACGAAATACCGATCGACAAGACCCTAGTATAATTATTTAATGGGAAAATAATTATACGGTAAAGTGAGTCGAGTCGATGGTCGTAAAATACAATGTCGAATCGACAAGACCCTAGTGTAATTATTTAATGGGAAAATAATTATACGGTAAAGTAAGTCGAGTCGATGGTTGTAAAATGTGGTGTCGAGTCGACAAGATCCTAGTATAATTATTTAATGGGAAAATAATTATACGGTAAAGTGAGTCGAGTCGATGGTGGTAAAACGAAATGTCAAATCGACGAGATCCTAGTATAATTATTTAATGGGAAAATAATTATACGGTAAGGTGAGTCGAGTTGATGGTTGAGAAATGTAATATCGAGTCGACAAGGTCATAGTATATTTATTTAATGGGAAAATAAATATATGGAAAGGTGAGTCGAGTCGATTACGGGAAAAATGAAATCTCGACTGACAAGATCCTAGTATGACTACTTAATGGGAAAGTAGTTATATGGTAAAGTGAGTCGAGTCGGAGATAATTTTTTTTCCAAGTCAGTTAAAATATATGGAGACATACATATATATTGAATATAGGATCACGACGTGCGTTTTGCGTCTGAATCCGTCATAATACTCGGGGAGTGAAACCACATTTCGGGAGCCGAAATCGTAAAGCGTGTGACTCGTAATTGTCAAGTGTCACGGAACGCTCTGGCTGACATCGAAATTCCCCTCGAAAATCAAATAACGGACTACTGGAAGTGGTCACGTTATCCTGTCAACTAAACTTACCCATGGGACGGCAATTCCATTGCTCATGTTGCAATGTTGAACGTCCGCTACCCTCGTCAGGACGACGAGACTGGCTGATTATTTGGGGTGGCAACTGATGCGAGGTGTATTCCATCAATCCCCATAGATATTGAGACGTTGCGTCCCTTTGTCACGGTGTTTTATAAACTAAGGTTGCGAGACCCATTCGTCATGGACAATGTGACTTGTCTAATCTCTTGTCCTATTTCGAAACTCTCACTGCGGGGCCTATCAGGAAGGAAGTTCGCTGGCCTTACTTAAGTGTCGGAGAGGCATTTCGGTTGATGACTATCGGTGCTAGGACCAAAATAACATGCAAGAGGACCCTAATGAGAAGGATGACTCGGTTGAATTGCCAGAGTCTGTATCGTTTTATTTTATCGTGGTGTCTCGATAAACCATGATCCTTCTACCTCTACTATTCTTGTTGTGACCAATGTTTTGATACTGGAAAAGATGTTGGTTGGTTCCTAGGTCCTATGGATACTATTTACCACAAATCTAATAACTACGGTGGGTCTAAGGCTCCCACCGAGCCTGATGTTGCTCCTGCTGTAATTGTTCTATGGCCCAAGCGAATCATGTCATCGCTGCTGAGAGTGTAGCTCATACTGAGCGTGTTAAGGATGTTTCTATGGCTTTTGTCAAGTTCGATGTTGCTGTTGTTTCGAAGGCTCCTACTAAGAACTCTGTCGTTGACATAGACGTCTATAAGACCCTTGCCAATCCGCTATGACCATGGTTGTGTCACAATGGAGTTCGTTGTTGTTAACTCCATTTCCTTTGAGGTTTTTCGTCGAACCGCTCGTTATCATTCCCTGGCTCCTGCCAAGAATGGTTCTCAAGCTTGGGTTAAGTCTGTCAATGGTACAGTCGCCATTATTCGAGTGACTTATATCGAGCCTGCAGTCGTTTTCCCTAAGGACGATATCGGCCTAATAAGTCTACTAAATTATGTGGAACCCATTGTTCCCATTTCTGTTGAGATGGCGGATGCCTTTGGTGATCCAATCGTTCCTACTAATGAGCCTATGGAGTATAGGTTTGTGGCTGAGGATATGAATAAGGATTCTATCACCATAAGTAAGCTGAAGCGCACGGGGGTGCGTGCTCACCGTAATAGAGCTTCTTGTAGTTATGTATAGTGGACTCGCTAAGTTGTGTGTCGTCCTGCTGTCGTGAATTCATGTTGTAGTGTTACCCCTGACGATTGTGCATTCTTGTAGTTGCACAGTTTTGCCGACTGCATATCCGTGCGGTTGCGTTTCACTGGCGGCGGTGCAGTCCTGTTGTTGTGCTGCTCCTGCAGTGGTGTTGCCTTGTTGTCATGCTTCTTTGTCGTCGTGTTGTTCCTGTGCGGTGTTCCCTTGTTGATGTGTTCGTGGATGTGTTGTTGTCATGTCATGTTATTTCTACTGCCGTATCGCACCGTGAGCGTATTGCTACAATTGTTGGATTGACTTGATGATGTGATAACTTGTCGTTTGATTCACTCTTGATTCCCTTGGAATAAAGACATTACCCCAAACCCACGTAACCGTTGTTATATTGCTGAATGGTTGTGTAGTGTCGCCATTGATTATGTAGGATTTCGGGTGTCCAACGGACTTTCGGAAAGTCATAATAAGACACTCTAATCCTAGTGTTAGCACATGTATCTCTCTAAAGCTCGAATCTCGTAAGTTGAGTAATCGACCGAATCATGTGTCGACCTCATTATATGCTCGCGCGTTTCGTGAGCATTACCTCTTCAAGACCCTTACGCGCATTTTGGTCGACTAACCACTCTCGAATCATGTCGGAAGGAAATCCCATGATCCACACATGACGGGGTGAGCCTCGTCTCTGCGATAAAGGGATTTCGAATACATCTCGAACTTGAAGGTATCGAGTGAATGTGAGCGATATTATGACCCATACCTTTGGGCTAGTAAGAGTTGAAAGACTCAGTTTATTATTGCTCATCCCAGTGGATTCGTTTGACATCATACCTGCCAACGTGGCATGCCGATGACTACAGGAATAACAGTGTGGACCCACCCACCGCGTGTGCATTGGTGGAGTCCCTGGTACATGATTCAGAGGTCTTATGAAACCCTGAACCTAGAAGGGCGTGTAGCATTGTCTACTCTATAAGGGTACTACCCTACCGTGTTGGGATGGATGATCGATTCAACCGTTCGGGAAATGTTGCTATTCTTCGGATAGTAAGTCTATCTTGTCTTGGTGTCGTGCGTAGATTCTGGGGATAGTGGAACCCTTTCGACCTTGGGTCGATACGGGTGTTCCCAGTTATTTTTCAGTAGCATTGCTCGCGCTAGAGCAAAATCCCCTGTCATTGACAGGCACTGTTGGAGACACCAAAGTAATATGAGCTGCCAGGTCAGTGCGTTTAGTACCTGACTAACCAAGATGAGCTCGAAAGCTTACATGTTGCACCCATGCGTGTGACTACCTGAGTCGTTGAATGGGATGCCTCATTGGAAGGCTCAAGACTACTTCTTGTAGGGCGATCTCGGTCGTTTGTTGTCTTAAGTAGCGATTTTGGCGCATGAAGCCGCCAAGCCCAAACGTGAGATCTAGGCCAGATGCATTCATTATGACTCGATTTCACCTCTTAACTTGAAGGATCCGAAAGATGGAACCTTCGGCGAGTGAGGGATTCCAGTTTTAGGACTCCTTTCACTCAGATCACTGCATAGGATCGGATAGTCAATTCGAGGGATAGTGTCCTGTGTTGTTCAGAATTGACTTACTAGGTTGCTGATAACGATAGGACACCAGTGCTCGTGGGGCACATATAGCAGGACAAGCACTGGGTACCCTTGTTTTGGGTAGTTACCAATGCTCTGCTTACCGTCTCGAGGAAAGCCAACGTGTTGAGATGTTGTCGAGACCCTATCCTCTATTTGTTACAGGCAACCATATTATAATGATTCATATACATCATCCTTATGTGACCAATGTGATGAGGTGATGCTAGCCTCTAGACATTTGTGTTTTAGTCGGCTTAAATTCTCGTGTATTGTGGAATTGTACGACCGTATGTTGAATATACACCGTCTACTGTCTGGGGAACTGAGGGGTGAAAGTGACGCAAAAACTTTCGACCACCATCAGTCCATATTAGGCGTCCTAGTACCACTAACCACAATCGCGCATACGAAAAGGTTGTAAGTTGGTGCATAGTGGATTTCGGTCCATGTGAGGACGCAGGATCACCATCCGCTACTATAAACAACCTGGAGCGTCCTCGAGAACGTCGACTGCTTTGTGATCTGGTAAGATCACCCGATTAGTGAAATTCAGCGAGCGAACCTAATGGTCATGTCGCCTGAGGTGTCCGGTGGCTGTGATGAGGCACAGGAATGATCGATCGCTGTTTGGAACCTTCTCATCCCCCTACTCGTTTGCAGTTATAATATGAGACAGGCGGATAGCCACCTATACTCTTGGAGAGTCGTGGCTAGACACTAGATGCCAACGTTCACAATATCGGATTTTAGTAGTTATCCTGCCCCAGGGTGTGCCAAACCGTGAACGCAAGTCTGGAATATTCAATTTGAGATGGTTATGGATTACCATTCTCGAACAAATGAATTGTTGTCCTGGACGGAAGTGTCCTGTGTGATACGAATTGTGTCGGTGGCGAGTCAAATTCGTGTACTTCATCGCCAGAATTTCCTATGTGATAGGAATCATCACCCTAGTGTTCGGGGTGTACTGCTCGAAGTCCTCTGGAGTGCATACGTGTACGTCTCTAGTACATTGAATGTCAGATAGAGGTATACACCTGATCTGGCGTGAGTTCAAGAGGTGACCAACGAATCTAGTAGATTCAAATCTTCTTGAATAAGTGGCCAAACCGATCGGGAAGTTGTGCTAACAAGGAGTTAGCCTTAGGAACTTCAAATCGGTAAAGGACTTAGCTGAGTGCTATACTCTGAAAGGGTGTTGTTAAGCACGAGAACGGTAATGGAGTGACTTCGCTTAGTACTCCAGTGACTCGGATATATCAGTTAAAATTGGCCTTGCAACGAACAAGCTCGAACTATCGCAAGAGCTTAGTGGGACTCTTGATGAATCCCGCAAGTTCGGCTTGGGGAAGCATTGTCAAATCCTCGACCGACAGAATTCAGATTGACGCGAAGCTCTACTATTTCGGGAAAGCCGATATTTGTGCCGGGTTGCGATACCCAGGAGCTCGGCCGTAGCCGACTCATGACATTGTGTTCGTTAGGACGCTAAGCGTGAACTGGAGTTCACGAAGAAAAGGGGTAATCGTGTGAGTCGCAAACATCCCGCCCTGTTCAAGGATACTAATGTATCGGATGACTTGAACTGAATTCCGGGACGGAATTCTCTTAACGGGGGAAGAATGTAACAACCGGCAAATTTCGTACAACGATTAACGTGATTCTAATCATGCCTTAGAAATAATTAACATGGTTTAAGGTTAATTATGGTTAGTTGAGCTAATATGAGTCCTACGATGTCCTTTTGAAAGTTCGTTGAAGTCTTGATGCCTTTAAAGAAAGACTTCGCGTATTTAACGTAACGAACTGACATCAGCAAAAATTTGTCAAACTGGAATAACATAAGCTTATTCTATGAAAATACGACACGTATTTACTGTCGATGCGAACGAATGTGAAATCGGCGTGGTAAACGGCCAAAAACGCAGCGTTTCGGAGAACGCGGAGAGGAACTGACGTGGATTCGAACGTCGAAACGCGTGGCTTTAACCGTTACCGAACTTCCGGAATAATTATTTATTATAAATAATGTTATCGGTTGAATTTCGGAAGTTATCGGATCATTTAAATGAAGGATAACACAACCGAATTGATTAACGCGATTTTAACGCGTGTTCCGTTTTCACGCGTCGAGTTACGAAAATAACAATTAAATTGCTCGGTTTAGTTATGTTTTTAATTTCAAACAAAACCGAATGATTTTTATAACTTATCTTCGAGCCTAATAACAAACCGAAGCGTTTTCGTTTAAAACGGGTTCGATTCGCGGTACAAGTCACCTACCCCAAACCCTAAGTATAAAAGGGCTTGAGATGGTCTTCCCCTTCACTTGAACCAGCCGCACATCTCAGCTCTCTCTCTCTACTCTCTCTCTAAAAACTCCCCATCTCTCTCTCTAACCGCGTCACTCTCTCTCTCATAAAAACAACCGGCCACCACCGTCCATGGTGGTGGCGGCATCGTGTTTCAAGCTCAAGGCAGGGGGCAGAGCGGGTGGAGGGTGGTTGACGAGGGTTGGGTCCGGCGAGGAGGGAAGGGGTACGGTGGTGAGGGTTTTGGTTCAAGGAGGGCCGCAGATGGTTGTTGGGGTGGTTGTGGAGGCCGCTTGGTGGCCGGTAGCGGTGGTTTAAGCCCGAAAATGGGCATGGGGTGGATGGTGATGGCTGTGCGGTGCAGAGACAGCAGCGTAGAGGTGGTTTTGGGTGGTGACGGGGTGAAGTGGTGTGATCGTGGTGGTTCTTGGTGGTGGCTGCAGATGGTGGTCCGATCAGTGGTGGTTCTGGTTGAAGGAGATGGTGGTGCGCGATGGGTTGCTCGGGCCGGGTCTGGGTCTGGGTCAGCGGGACAAGACGGGTCAGATCTGGGTTAGGGGCTCTGGTGCGGGTTCGCGTTAATGGTCCGAGTTTAGTTCGGGTCTCGGGTCCTCGCTTGATGTCCGGGTGAGATGGGTTAAGCGGAGTTGACGGGTTCCTGCTCCGGGTCAGATTTGGTCGGGGTCTGGTTCACTCTCGGGTCACAGATCTGGTCAATCGGGTCAGCTTGGGTTTCGTTTTGAGGCGTTCGGGACCAGGTCAAAGCTGGTCAACGGGTCAGACCGAGTCAACTCGGTCAAACATGTCGACTCGGTCGAGCACGTCGTTCTAGACGCATCAAGTCGCGCGCGCACGTTTTGGTATAATTATTTGTGTTACTTTGCATTTCATATTATAAATTTTAAACACAAATAAAACCGGAGTTTAACTCGCGAACGGACCGAAAATAATAAACAGAAAGTAAAAGACGGATGTTTGGTTTCGCGTATAAGCGTGACTTTACGTTGTCGTCGGACTAAAATATTGGACTATACTATATGTACATATTGTTCTATATATATTTATATAAATAAGTTTGGTATTTATATAAGTTATCGAAGCGTATAGTGTCTCGTTTTAATGGAATTGCGGATAAATGAAATTGTTGTCTTGTGATTTGGAGATTGATTTTTGGGAAATTGTAGACAACTTGTGTTGTCTGGTTTGTACAAAAACAGAGGAAACTCTGCCGAAATTTTTATAAAATCCGAAGCACAACGCGGTTAATATCGTTGTATATGTTTTCACAAATAAACTTTCCAGGTGTTTGACAAATGTAGTCTTATACAAAGTCACGACGTTGTTTTGACAAAGATTATTTGTAACAATAATAGTCTATACCGGACAATATTTCAAAACAAGGATATGGTCTTTGTCGAGTGCCAAATATTAACAAGCTTTCGAAGGATTTCGGTAACTAAATAATGGTTATTGTTCGGACTCAAAAAGTATATAAACGTTCGACTTTACTTGGAAACTTTTATAAAAATTAATGTTTTGAAATCTTTAAAGGCAAACGGATTTGGGAAAAAGGAGCAACAATTGAAGTTAATTGATTGTAATAACTACACTTATGGCCTTCAAAGTATATTTTTCCAAAAATATTATACAAGACAAATACAATTATCCGAGTTACGAGACGAGCTATGACTCGGATGAGTTATACAATTCGTGGTATTAGTCCAACATGGTTTACACACGAATAGTAACAGGTGCGCAACTTGGTACTATGTCATATGTGAACTCATGAATTATGATAAGTCACGATCGGTTCGTCGAGTTAAAACACTTAAAGACTCGGGTTAGTACACACGAGTCAAGATAGTTGAATAAACTATCTTTTAAACGGAAATTAATCTAGGTTTATATATGATAGACTTTAAGGTGTCCTTTATTGGTACTTAGGGCACGAGAAAGTCGGTCAAGGCTTTGGATTTTACTTGCTAGCTAAGCATGGAAATTAAGGTGAGTTTCACGGCCCCATTTTACTGTTTTTAACTGGGGGAAAGATATGTTTGTCAAAAATTATCACATATTGAAATGTTTTCAAAGGTTAAAATGTGGTAAGTGGCATGATGAGTACTTGAGTTTTTGGTCGCCACTCGGGGTTGGGTCCTCGCTACTGTAACCATTAATTCAGGTAAAATGAAACCAAAGGAATATTTGGATAGTACTATCGGTGCCTGACGAGGCCCACCTCTGGTTGATAGCGTCAACCCGGTAAAGACAAGAGGTGCACGTATTCTGAACTTAAGTCGTTGGGTTCCGAGAAACGACTTGGAGCGGGGCATAATTATTAGTCTTGGTTTGGTTATGGGACTCAGGGGATTGCTTATCATCATAGTTTGTAGGAGCTAGCTACTCCATACAAAGGCCACCAAATGTGCTGGATTACACAGGATGTAAAAATGTGCTGGATTGCACAGGATGTAAAAATGTGCTGGATTTGCACAGGATTTAAAAACGTCGTACTTACGAAACTAAAACCTGTGAACTCACCAATATTTTATATATTGACGTCTTTTTAAACATATCTTTCAGGTAACTAAGTGCTGAACAGGTATGCGGCTAGTACGGTGGAATTTGGGATGTCGGACACTGGTTGGGGGTTTCATCTATTGTTACCATCGGGTTGGGACATAAACGGAAACGCCCCACTTTAAACTTAATGTTTGTGATTTTAAGTAATGTTTGAAACCAGGTATCCCTTCTCGACATCTTAATATAATAATCTTTTCTAATTAAATATAGTTTGTGTTAATCTTGACTTTGATATGCTTTCGAGCGTCGCGCCACGTGTTTCCGCCATTGGCGTGGTGTGACAGCGTGAGGGGACCTTAGGCCAAAAAAGCCTCTGAGGCGTGCGCTTTTTATACACGGGGTGTTTTTGTGCTTCAAATTGTTATACATGTAGCTAAAAAGGTTGTGCATTTAAGTTAAATCATATATAACCCTTATTATAACTATATTTTGGGTAAAGGATGCTAAAAACCTATAGGATATATAAAAAAAATATAATCGTCTTGCGCCTCGCGTACGAAAAGCCCACCGCTTTTGCGCTTTGCGCCTCGGTTTTAGACCTCGTCGCTTTTGTGCGCTTTGCGCTTTTTAAAACCAAGGTGTCTAAGAATCACATGTTACTTCTAACCGGCTTAGCAACCTTTGTAATCAATGTTCCTAGCAACAAAAATGATGAAATCAAAAACCCAAATAAGTTTTGAAAGGGCCCTGGATTTTTGTTTCGCTTTGGGCCACCAAGGTGTCTAAAAGGTTACTTCTAAAGTACATTAAGGGGTATTAAGGTAAAAACACAATGTGAGAGAAATAATTAATATAATATCACATTAATTTTTTATTCAATATTCAATATTCAAAATATCATATTTTTTAAACTTTATTTTATTTTTTTTAATTAACTTACTTTTTTAAAACAAAAAATCAAATGTACAGTTTGTCTTCTCTCTCTCTCTCTCTCTCTCTCTCTCTCTCTCTCTCTCTCATTTTTTACATTGGTATAATTATTTACACCAGTGTTTTTCTTACATCTATATAAACCAACCATCCATACTTTTTGTATATTTTACACTGGTGTAATTATTTACACCAGTGTTTTCTCATACCTATATAAACCAAACGTGTATATTTTTTGTATGTTTTACACTGGTGTAATTATTTACACCAGTGTTTACTCACATCTATATAACAAAAAATGTATCATTTTATATGATTTACACTGGTGTAATTATTTACATCAGTGTTCACTCACATCTATAAACCAACATCTATAATTTTTGTTATATTATTCGTATTACGGTGGTGTAAAAAATAACCACCAAACATCTATACATCATATTTACATTGGTGTTTACACCAGTGTTTTCTTACATAATACTACACCATCCTTCACCAACCCAAACTTAAAAAACATCATCTCCTAAAAAACGTATTACACCGGTGTAAATAACCCACAAAACATTGAAAAAATACGTATTTCATCACACTAAATTTGTTCTTCAAAAAACTCCATTAAAAATACGTATTACACCGGTGTAAATAACCAACAAAACATTGAAAAAAAATAACGTAATCAAGGTAAGCCTAGCATTAGGAAGTAGCAAATACAAATACATTTCCATGTAAATGATTTTTATACAAATACAAATCCACCGTTCTTGATTTTTTTTATAAAAAAAATAGATGGACTGGCGTTTTAACGTGGAGACAGACCTGTGGGGCTTTCTCTTCATCATCATCTTCATCGCCTTCCTTCACCACCGTCACCTCCGCCGCTCACCATCGCCTCCGCCCCCTGGCTTCACCACCACAACCATCACCAAACACCCCAACCACCCAAAACTACCACCACCCAAAATGACCGAACCTGCAACCAAAACCCACCACTACGTATTACACTGGTGTAATCCCATTCCTTTATTAAACCAAAACCAAAATATTACACCATAATATTTACACCGGTGTAATCCCATTCCTTTATTAAACCACCCTTTTAAGTTTCAATAATAATAATAATAATAATAATAATAATAATAATAATAATAATAATAATAATAATAATCTTACCCATCGAGATCCAGAACCACCAAATTATGGAACACCACCATCTCAGATCCAGAACCACCCCCACCCGTCGCCCTTCACACCGAGCCACGAACCACCACCATTCAGAACCCCCACTGTCACCATCACCACCTTCAAAAACCACCACGATTTAGATCGATTCAGATCTGTCACCGGTCGTCGTCTCCCTTCCTCACCCACCACAGCCCCCACCTCTGCAACCCACCGGTCGTCGTCTTCCTTCATGTTCCTTTGTGTTGCACCGGATGTCGTCTTCCTTCCTCACCCACCACAGCCCCCACCTCTGCAACCCACCGGTCGTCGTCTTCCTTCCTGTTCTTGTTTGATGTTTCCCTGTTTTTAGAGAGAGAGAGAGAGAGAGAGAGAGAGCGAGAGAGAAGAAGAGAGAGAGAGAAGAAGAGAGAGAGAAGAGATGTTTAAAATGAGAGAGAGAGAAAGAATCTGTATGTTTATATTATCATTATTATTATTATTATTATTATTATTATTATTATTATTATTATTATTATTATTATTATTATTATTATTATTATTTAAATGTTAATGGGGTAGGTTGGGTGTGGGGTAGGGTGAGGTGGGGTGGGGTGTTATTATTACTAAAATGTCCTTAAGTATTTGTGTATAAAGACTATATTGCCCCTTATTAAACAAATACAAAAAAATACAAAACTGATGATGTGGCACTTGGTGATTGGTCCATTGGAGTTCTCAAGTTCTCAGCAACATGAGTTCTCAAATGATCTCATTCCTACTTGATGATGTTATATATATATATATATATATTTGTATGTTATGAATATGAATTTTTTTTTTTTGATTAATAAATCTAAACATATATAAAACAAGTTACATTTTAGATGAATATGAATTATCTTTTTTATCATCATGATATTTGTAGATTTTAAACTTTATACTGATTAACCCAAGAATCAGTGAACCCAAACAATTACTTTGGGCCCCACCTAAATAGGGCCTCCATGGAAAAACTAATTTATAGATTTATGAAATTATATATTATCATTAGTGAGTGCAATCAACATAATGACGATGTTGCATTGTGGTAACAAGCTCCTCTTGTAGCTTAGGAGACTCATGTTCACATCCCCTAATTACTTTATAACTAATCAAGCAACATATATCTTATCAAGTTTCTTTTAAATATAAATCAACTCTAGGTTTTCTTCCAAAAAAAAAAAAAAAAAAAAACTTTACAAATATGTTTGTTTTATACAGTCTCTCTCCCTCTATTTTCTTTCCTATCTCCCTAACAAGGTCATGATGTTTTATTGGGTTTATTTGAGGTATCTTTGCAAGTGTTGTAACTAGGGAGCAAATTAAAAAAAGATCTAGGGAAACCTTATTAGAATATCGTCCTGATAGACATGGGACACTACTAGCTTCTAGGCGAAGAAATTGAAGCCGCTAAACTAGAAAAATGATGAAATCAAAAACCCAAATAAGTTTTGAAAGGGCCCTGGATTTTTGTTTCGGTTTGGGCCACCACGTTTGTTTAGTCCGCCCTGATTAAATAACTATAGTAATTAAGAATAGAAAATTATACAAAAAAATAGAATGGTGAGAAAAATCCGTTAAAAAGAATGGTTAGAAAAAAAAAACGTATTTGAAAATCCCAATAGGTATTTTATTTTTTAAGAAACTAACTGGTATACCCGATACCCACAAGAGTCAGATGTTACATTCTCCATCTCGTGAAATTATACATATATGGATTCGGCTAAAAAGTCAATTTTGCCTAAACCTTTAATAATAAAAGAATGGATTAAAATTTAAAACACCATAGAATTTTAGACCACTATGCCTGATAATTTTAAAACCATGACTTGATTTCTTTTATACACTATGCAAAATGAACTTTTTAGCATATCCTTACTTTATGTGTGAGATATATATTTAACTAATGTTTACGAAAAAATATATATAAAAAAAAAGGTATATGTAGCAAAAATATACATATATGTAATTGTTTGTTACATATATCAAAAGTAGTATTTACATAAGCGTTTATTAGATATATGTAACTTTTTGCTACATAATTTCTTTATTTGTTGTTTGGTTGGACATGCTATAACTACTTATTCAGGGCAGGGCAGGGCAGGTTAGGTGACTGTGGGAGGTTTGATTCCAGGATATGACGGTGGGTACATACTCACACTCTTCTATCTGTGACACACCAAGAATGGGGATGGATGGATGGATGGAACACATATCTCTCAAGCTTTTTACAAGAATTCCCTCCCTCCCTCCCTCCGGGTATGTTTGATTTAAGGACAATCACAATATGATGTAGAGCTAGCTTCTTTCTTGCAGAAACATTGAAGCATCTGTATCTTCAGTTATATCTATGGATGACTGGGATTTCAACACAGAAAACAATGTATAGCATTACCTCAAAATCAAATATTAGATTAGGTGCCAGAAGAGACGGTCACACACTATACTTGGAGCTGCATATGATTATTATATTACAATAAAATCATTATTTACTTGGTAATGCTATAGGGGTCGGTTGTGTTCCAGCTTGACATGCTCTGTGCCCAACAAGATGCATAGAGGAGGCCAGATTGCTGCTTATCAACAAGGTTGTGTTGTGGTAGTCACAGATAGAAAACAAGTGGAGTGGGGGTGTGAGATGAAAAACTAATTCATAATAGTCACAAGTAAAGTAGTCCTAAGAAAGAACCTAGAGAAGTACAGTAAAATGTAAGTGTACAAATTAATTAAAGTTAAAGCAACTGCTGGTGCAGCTTCATATCCTTACTAGCAAGCAAGCAAGCACAAAGCTAGCTAGGTAAAATGAGAGTGATGTTACAAAAAGGTAAAGATTATTATTACAGTAGTTTGGCAGCGATCTTCTTGAAATGTTTAACTTTGTGAAATGGTAAGGAGGAGTGGTAATTTTTTTCAACTTCCCAGGCTAGTTGGGACATACCGTTGAAAGCAGATTTAGCAGCCTTGTGATTTGTGACTTCCCTTGGAAAGGGATCCTCACTTCAAACACATCCTTTTCCGGAGAATACACATGGATGTCAAACCCTAACCGATCAACCCACACCATCTTTGCTTCTGACACCTGAACAACATTATTATTAATTATTAATCAAATTCAGTGAAACAAAATGTATAAGAAGTAAGCTAGCTACCTGGACATCTGATTCTACAAAGACGTTGCAAAAGCGGAGAACATCTTCCATGTTATGTGTGTTGATGTCATGGACAAGATGTTGAGCAAAATCCCTGAGTGGGTCGGGGGTTGCGAGTTGATAGTCTGAAGAGGTAACCCAGAGAGCATCCTCCATGAAGTTGTCCAATTGTAGGACTTGGTGGACATGAAGAATGTGAATGGAGAGAGGCTCTGCCTTTTCTCCAAACCTCTTCTCCCAAAGGGAGTGGAAGAGAGGGAGATGGGGAGGGGTGTCAAGGGTGCCTTGGATGGTGCATTGTGTAGTTCGCACCCCACATTGCTCTAACTGAACAACAACCCAAAATATAATATAATATAATAATAAAATAAAGTTAAGTTAAGATTGAAGAAAAAGGGAAATAGAATAGAATAAGATAGAATACCTGAACATTAAGGCTGGAGGGTGAGTGCTGTTGGTAAGAAGAAGAATTATTAAGGGAAAGAATAGGGGTTCCCTGTGGATCAATGGCAAAGCGGACGGCAAGAGAAAGCGGGGGGAGTGTGGGTGTTGTTGGGGGAGGGTAGAGAAAGTAGCGACGGAGGAGAGGTCCATGATTGTTCTGGAAACCTCAGCAGGGGAAGGTTTCATCTGCAAACCACAAGGAGGGGGAGCCACCGAACATCTCACCCCTTTCCCCCTTTTCTTCAACATCGGAACCTTCACATTCACACACGCTAGCCTTGAATTCGTCATCATCATCATCATCATCGATTCAATTCAGTGGTTCTTCCCTAATCACTTCTGGTTTGGATGAGATGATGTTGATAACGCATCTAGATTTTGGGTTTTTCAGACCCCCCCACCAAATCAATACCCCACAAAATATTATTATTATTATAAATAATATTAAAAAAATAAGTTTCTTATAAAACGAGTTGGGATCCGGTACAAACACTCTTGAATTTAAAAACTGTGACAACATATTTGGGACGTCCGTAAGCTAGATCTACGGTTGGTATTGATAACCTATCAATTTAGAATCTATCTATCTATATATATAAAAGAAAACGTATATGCTGACGTGACGTGCAATGGAGCCTTAACCTCCCCTTAAGAGTGTCACGTGACATAATAATTGAAAGATTTTAGTGTTTTTGATTTATTTCCTTTTTTAATTAAAAAAAGATAAACATAAAACCTTAAATTCTTAATTACTAAAATTAAATTGAGTTATTTTAATAAAAAAGAATTTAAAAATAAATTTAAAATTTTTTCTCTCATGTTTCTTCCCATAATTTTTAAACGTTTATATCTTTTATATACGAGATTTTTTAAATAAAAAAATTACACCAAATTAACGAGCGTTTTATTATCTTTCCAACAAGTACTATAGTGCTATATAAAAAACAGAGAAAAAATCGACTATTTTTGTGGGGTTTCGTTTATACAGGAAAAAAAACACACAAAGTGTTCATGTTATTCATTAATCATGTTTTTACTTTTAAACCAGGTTCTTATCTACGATGTTGAAAATCAGCCCAATCGCTATGTTATCATTTAAAATACTATGAAAATGCAATGATTGAAATATTTTGTGGTTAGTTAACTTAAGTCATTTGCAATAGGTTATCACGTAAAATTAGATTTTTCAACCCCGGGACCCTCCCGGGGTAATCAGCTAGTTATAGATAAAACTAAGAGGGTGTTTGGGATTAAGTTTCAAAACAACTTATTGAATTATTGCCTTTTTTAAGAAGGCAATAAGTCAATAAGTTGTTTGTGTAACCCAAAAGCACTTTCTGTTTTGACTTTTGGCTTTTAAGGGTGAAAAATCTGTTTTGAAAAGTTAGAAATCCTGACATTTGGCTTTTAACTTTTGAAAAAAATACAAATCTACTACCCATACAACCAATATTCACAATAAGTTAAGTGAAACACTTAAAAAAAAAAGACAATCTATTGACTTTTTGACGTTTTCTCATCCAAAAGCTAATCCAAACACTTTTTTAAAACTCCTTTTTAAAAAAATAAGCACTTCTGACGAAAATCACTTTTGCATTTCCAAACTCAATCCCAAACACCCTCTAAATAGTATTAGAGACATTAATGGTATTTTTGTTGATTTATTCAAAGAACAACTGTCAATACCCAGGATATGAAATAAAGGTAATTTCCATGAAATATTATGTATATTGGAATTCCTCATCCGTGAAGTCATCATCGGCTTCAGGAGGAGGAGGAAATGTTGGTTGTGCAGCAGCAGGAGGAGGAGTGAAGGTTGGTGGTGCAGCAGTAGGAGGAGGAGGAGGAGGATAGAACCAATGTTGTGGAGGAGGAGAGGAGGAGAATGGTAGTCTCCGGGGCCGGCCCCGGCTCCGGCGAGAGTACTGCCGAGAGATTAGACAGTCCGGCAGCTTCTGGTGCAAAACCGCCACCCATATTATTCATTGCTTTGAGGAGGAGGAATAGGTGTGACTGAAAATTGGGCTAGGTGTTGTATTTATAGGATTAAAAACATAACCGTTTGGGGGAAAAGTTTGAAATTCAAACTTTGAAATTTAAACGTTTGGAGGGGGGGGGGGGATTTGAAATTCAAACGGTTTGGAACAGTAACTGTTTGAATTTCAATTTTTTTATTATTTTTTTAATATTAATTATTTTTTTATTATTTTATTACTTTAATAAATTTTCGGTTTAAATTATTATTATTATGTTTATTAATATATTAAAGTTTTTTATAAAAAAAAAAGAAAAAAGAAATGTCACATGTCACTTCCCCCCATCCACTTCCCACAATTCCCCCCTCACATGAGTCTCACAAGTGGTCACATGACGCTTCACTCTCCCTTTTCCCCACCACTCCTTATAGTCTAACACTGTGTTCCCGAGTTTCATTTAACGAAAGAAAAGAAGAGATTTGGAAGGATGTCAAGAAAAAATTGTGTTTCACAGTTTTTTTAAGGAGAGAAGGGAAATGAAGTGGAAGGAAAATTTTGTTTAATTTCCTTCATATCTCATCCTTCCAAAATGAAGAGATTTGAAAAGAAATGATTTTTTAAACATAAAACCCTCACTTTTCTTTTCATTTCTTTCTAACTCGGGAACATGCTAGTTAAATAAATATTTCTTTTTCACTCCCTCTCTTTTCTCTCCTTAATTCTCTTTCTCTTCTTTTCTTTCGTTTATTAAACTCGGGAACACAGCGTAAAGGAGTTGGTGAAGGGCGGTGATTTTCCTATACTAAAATAAATAATAATAATAATGTATGGGGGATGGGTGAGGTCAAGTGAAGGGTGCGAAGGGGGACGGCGTCATCGGTGACTTATTAGTTTTCTTGGGAGAAAAGATAGATAATGAGGGAGGGAGGGAGGGAGGGAGGGAGCGTGACTTATTATTAATACCCCCCAATTCTCATCATCATCATCATCTGCTGCTTCCAATTCATTCTTTACAGTCGCTATAGCCTATTATTACCTGTAGCTAAGCTGCTTGGTATCTTCTTCCCTTCCCTTCCCTTCCCTTCCCTTCCCTTCCCTTCCCTTCCCTGGGTTGTGTTAATCTCATTTTTCGTCAACATGTTTATATTATATTCCCACGGATTAATTAATTAATTCATGTCTTTAGCTTTACTTTACATAAACTCACTCACTTGTTACCTAATTCCTAATGTTGTTTATTATTATTATAAATAGGGTACATAGATAGATAGATAGAGTGGGTGGGTAAATATGAATCTGAAGGACCTGAACAAAGTGTGGGAAATCAAGGCTCTGAAGATGCCCCGAGAGAAGGAGGCAAGGGACATTCTTGAAAGAGTAGCCAAACAGGTTCAACCAATCATGCGAAACCGTCACTGGAAAGTCAATCTTCTTTCTGAATTTTGGTATGTTTACTATTATTATTTCTTATTATTTGCATTTCTTCTTCTTATTATTATAATTATATATATATATATATATATATCTAAATAATAATAATGATTCAAATGCAATCAGCCCCTCCAACCCTGCCCTTCTTGGCCTGAATGTAAATGGAGGCGAGGAAGTCAAGTTAAGACTCCGCAGGCCAAATAACGAGTCCGACTTCTTTCCTTATGACCAAATCCTTGACACCATGCTTCATGAGCTTTGCCACAATCAACATGGCCCCCATGATGCCCTTTTCTACAATCTACTCGATGATATCAGAAAGGTTACTTACTTACTTCTAACTTCTAACCCACCCACCACACACCTTACTTATTATTAATCTATCACTGCCTATTTACATTACATTACATTGCAGGAATGTGAACAACTTATGGCTAAAGGTATAACCGGTACCGCTCAAGGCTTTGACCTTCCTGGCAAAAGATTAGGTGGATTTGCCCGTCAGCCCCCTTTGTCATCCCTTAGACACAAAGCACTCGCTGCTGCTGAAACCAGACTCCAACGTGGCTCCCTGCTGCCTTCTGGCCCAAACCGTCTTGGTGGTGATACCACTTTGAGGGATGTCCTTACCCCAATTCAAGCCGCCGCTATGGCAGCAGAAAGGAGACTGCATGATGACTTGTGGTGTTCTTCCCACCTACCTGTCTTACCACAAATAATCTCCTCTGCTGCTGAGTCTACACCCGTAAGCAAACAAGAAGCAAATGCGTCATGGCAATGTGGAGCTTGTACACTATTAAACGGGGTAAACTTGCTTTCATCCAAATTATCAATGACAAGCGTAAAATAGCTTAAATTCTTTTAAATGGTGTTGCAGCCATTGAATTTGACATGTGAAGCTTGTGAAACCCAAAGAACAGTCGTGAGGAATGAAAATGCGAGCACAAGTACAAATACAAATACAAAAACATGGTCATGTAAATTTTGTACTCTACAAAACCCAGTTGCAATGGAACGATGTTTAGCTTGCGGAGAATGGAAATATTCATACGGCCCTCCTACAACTACACGTGGCCCGTATCTTGGTACATAAACACATTATATTAAAGATTAAAGTAAAGGTATTGTTCTGGATTGTTGCTTTGCTTTGCTTTGCTTTGTATCATATCATTACTGTCTATTTTGGTTTATAATTCATATATCATACAAGCATCAGTTTTCTTTTCTTCTTTCTTTTTCAAAGTATGTAGTACCTTATATGAATGTCAGCTTGCTTGTTTAAAACGGTGCTCATTATTTGAATATTGATGACATGAAATTCTGGATCAAATGATGTATTAGGTTTTGGGAAAAGAGATATATGGAACAAGTGTTTTTATATTGGAGATGTGAGTTTACGAACAAGAGGAGAGGAGAGGAGAGGAGAGGAGAGGCCCAATCATAGTTGCATCTCAAATTAGTCTTTACTCTTCTTTAGAATATGAGCTGCGTACTCTTTGAAATTGTTCACAGTAGTGTCTTTAATGGGGTTAAGAGTTCTGAGTGGAAAGATGATAGGTAAATTATCATATTCATATGGTGGATTGGAATTATTCCTTAAAGCCATTGGTTTGATGAAATTCAAAAGAGTAATAATTATAAGATGGTGGGTCGTATTGACTATTTGTTTTGAACATATTTACCAATTTCTGAAACTTGAGAGTTTAAATGAGATTTATAGGTGCACTAGTAGATACATAACATATGATGTATACGTTGGGAGGTACAACAGCTAATTCAAAAGAGTTTACGTTGGTGAAATTTGACCTAAATGGTGCTTTTGCATAAATGGTTAATTTAATGGAAATGAACTAAAATGGTTATTGAAAGATAATTAAAAATGATCAAAGTTGAAAATGATGCCAAAATGGCTTAATTGGCAACAACTACTAGTTTATGTGGTCAACTGTACCTAATATGATATGGTTAGGGTCTAACGTGGTTTATTCAAAAACTCATTTCTTGAGATTATTAGGTTGTGGGTTGTACTGTATATAATTTTGTTAGGAAGCTAAAGTTAGATGGGGAAATGATCACAGCTTGAAGATGTCCTTGTGAGTTCATGCAACTCCCCAAACATCAAACTCATCTGATATTAGACACATAGGTAGTGAGTAATTCCTTGTGGATGTATAAATGTGGGGTTAACTAACTAAATGAGTCCTTTGACCTGTTTGGTTGATAATTGCATAAACTGTAATTAGAATTGTAGGCATTTGATCTTGAATATTGGTACTCTGTACAAATTGTTGATTTATAATTTATATCATGTGTGTAATGTAATGAATGATCAGGGATCAAATTGGTGAAAATAGCATTGAAAATTACATGAAAGTATGGTTGCGGGTGCCCAGATGGCGGCTGGATTTAAGGTAGTAGTGGTTGAACGCCCCAATATCGCCTCCTGGGGGATAACTTTTGAAGACTTTTGGTGATTTTAGAGTTCACATATTGTTGGGTTGGAAATGGTGTTGTAGAATAATTTTAGCATTAGCTAACAATGTTTAAACTCAAAGCGAACAGGTGAAGCCTCACTATAATGTTAATGGATCGGACACTAGTTTTGTTTATAAACCCGCTTTTATTGTGAAAGACTAAGTAAGATGAGTGTGTATAACTTACTGAACTCATCACCTGTTTTTGTAATAAAGTAATGGGAACTATTTATGGTGTTTTGTAATCACATCACTAACCAATTAGGATATTGTGTTATTTGGAAGAAATCAAAGAATGGAAGAAAAGAGATAATTATCGTTATAGAAGAAGCATGTTATTACCCAATTAAATACGTAATTTATAATTCTAACTAGGATCAAGAATTAGAAAAACAAAAGAGAAGTAAGTAGAGGGACGGAAATTACATAAAGACAAGGGTACTGTAATTAATTAACTTGAATTAAAACAACATACATTTGACTTAATTTATTATCATTCCTGGGGTGGTAGGAAGCGATTTTTTTTTTTTTTTTTTTTTTTTATAACTTTTAATTAATCTGATCAGAGTCAACTATAGCATAATACTATATTTTAAAAGCAACTAGCCTGAAGATTACCGAATAGTATACAAACAAACCCACATACTTTGAACGGTTTTTTATGAAGACATAAAAAACCGTCTAAAGTATGTATGTGTGTTTGTTTGTATTGGGTAACTAGCCCAATCGATATGTATGTATGTTAATGCAAAAACAAAGAAGAAAAAAAATTGAAATATAGTTTTTGTTAAAAAAAGAGAGAGAGAGAGAGAGAGAGAGAAAAAAAAAAAGAAAAGAAGAAGAATATGTTTGATCTGAGTCCACTTGGGTTGGGTTTTGGGGTGTATGAGGTGTAAATAATACTAGTATAAAAGAGAGAGAGAATGAAGAAGTAGTTTAATGATATTGGTGTGTCCACTGGCACATAAAAAAAGGAAGTAGGCACTTGAGAGCTGTGTGATGGAAACAGGAAACCCACGATGAGCATAATAGCACCATCACCCACCCAATGCCAATTCCAATTCCAATATACAATAAAAGTAAACGCTACCTTCGCCTTTGTTTTTTTTTTTTAAATTATTATTAAATTAATGTATTGGTCTGCGTCAACATCCACTTGTCTTGTTTCTTTGTTCCATGGTAATGCTCTTCCTCTTCCTCTTCCATCTTCATCATCGCCCTCTCTTCTTTTTCTTCTACTTGTGGTTTTGGTGCAATGAATCATCATCTGTTGTTGCTGTTGCTGTTGTTGATTATGGTTATACTCCTGTTTCCTGGTGTGACAGATGGTGAGTGTAACCCCGACGACAGAGAGGCTCTGCTGCAGCTGGGGTGGGGTTGGTCAGGCAGCTCTGTTGTTGTTGATTGCTGCTTCTGGTTGGGTGTCTCCTGCGATGATAGAGGCGATCGTGTGTTGGGTTATCCTTACCCGGCAGAGGCCTCCGCGGTGGCCTCCCTCCCTCTCTCTCTCCACAACCTCACCTCTCTCTCCTCCCTCAATCTCTCTTCTAACTTCCTCTCTGGTCCCTCTCTCTTCCTACTACTAATAATAATAGTAATCTCATGACCCTTGACCTCAGCTTCAATCGCCTCTCCGGCTCCTTACCCTCCTCCTTCCCTCCCTCCCTCCTCTCCCTCAACCTCTCCAGCAACTTCTTCACCGGCCCCCTTGTTCTTATGAATCAATTCCCCCATGGCCTCCTCTCCCTCAACCTCAGCAACAACAGCCTTTCCGGCCCCCTCCCCCCCTCCCTCTGCTCTGCTTCCCCTGTCTTAGTCTCCCTTGATTTCTCCTTGAACGACTTCTCCGTCCCTTCCCCCCTGGCTGCTCCTCCCTCCGCCTCCTCAGCGGAGGCTTCAACAATCTCACCGGCCCCCTTCCCACCGACTTCCCCCCTTCCCTCCAACACCTCTCCCTCCCTTCCAACTCTCTTTCCGGTCCCATCCCTGATTCCATTACCTCCCTCCCTCGCCTCCGCTCCCTCGTCGGCAACATTCTCCGGCTCCATCCCCCCCTCCATCGGCTCCCTCTCCCTCCTCCACAAGTTGGAGCTTCACATCAATCGCCTCAACGGAACCCTGCCCCCCTCTTTGACCAACTGCACAAGCCTTCAACTCCTCAATCTCAGGGTCAACTCCTTAGGGGGCACCCTTTCCGATTTTGATTTCTCCCGTTTCGGTCAACTCACCATACTTGACCTGGGTGAAAACCGCTTCAGCGGGGTCCTTCCTATAAGCCTCTTCTCCTGCAAGTCCCTCACTGCAATCCGACTGGCCACCAATAAGCTGGAGGGGGAGATCCCCCCTGAGGTCCTCCAACTCCCATCCCTCTCCTTCCTCTCCCTCTCTAACAACTCCTTCAACAACATCACTCGAGCATTCGGTATCCTGCAAACCCATCCAAAGCTCACCACTCTCATCCTCTCCAAGAACTTCTTCAACGAAACCCTGCCCCCCGCAGGCGTTTCAGGCTTCCACAATCTTAAGATCATGGGACTCGGTGGCTGCAAGCTCTACGGTCAGATTCCCACCTGGCTCACCTCCCTCACCAACCTCGAGGTAATCGACCTCTCCCAAAACAACATTAATGGCACAATTCCAGGCTGGCTGCAAACACTCCAAATCTCTTTTATCTCGACTTATCTAATAATTCTCTCTCGGGAGGCTTCCCTGTAGAGCTCACTAGGCTTCCGGCACTCGCATCACAGCAAGTGCTGGTCATGTAAACAGCAGTTACTTGGAACTGCCTGTGTTCGTCGCGCCACAGAACGCTTCCTATCTGCAGTACAACCAGCTGGCCACCCTCCCCCCGGCGTTGTACCTAGCAAGCAATAACCTGAGTGGTGACATCCCTGTTGAGGTTGGTAATATGCAGTCCATTAACACCCTTGATCTCAGCCGGAACAATTTCACTGGCACCATACCCGCGTCAATGTCAAACCTTACAAACCTGGAAAAACTGGATCTCTCTCATAATCTTTTATCTGGGGAGATCCCTGCCTCCCTAAGCAGCTTGAATTTCTTGTCTTCTTTCAACGTCGCAAACAACAATCTAACAGGTTCCATACCAACTGGGCGCCAGTTCAACACCTTCTCCAACCAGAGTTACGAAGGCAATGCAGGGTTGTGCGGTCCACCCATGCAAAAGCCCTGTAGCAGCAGCCGATCGCCAACCACAGATTCTTCTGGACACAAGAAAGGCCCAAACAAGAAAATGATTGTTGGGCTTATCCTCGGGATCTGTTTTGGAGTTGGGATCACTCTCACTTGTCTGGCAATATGGATACTGTCGAAAAGGAGGATTCTCCCCAGAGGCGATCCCGAGGTATTTCATATGGATATCGCGTCCTTCAATTCCACGTCAGTAGGAGATGTCCCCAAGGATACAAGTGGAGTCATACTGTTCCCAAACAACGCAAAAGACATCAAGCATCTGACCATAACCGATATCTTGAAAGCAACCGAGGACTTCAGTCAAGCAAACATCATTGGTTGTGGGGGTTTCGGCTTGGTTTACAAAGCAACATTAGCAAACGGAACAAAACTGGCAGTCAAGAAGCTTTCAGGAGATATGGGACTCATTGCAAGGGAATTCAAAGCCGAAGTGGAGGCACTCTCAACAGCTCAGCACAAGAATCTGGTTTCTTTACAAGGTTACTGTGTACACGAGGGCTCCCAGCTGCTGATTTATTCTTACATGGAAAATGGAAGCTTGGATTACTGGCTGCATGAGAAGGCTGATGGCGCAGCCAGACTTGACTGGCCAACGAGACTGAAGATAGCTCAGGGAGCAAGCTGCGGGCTGGCCTACATGCACCAGGTATGTGAACCGCATATTGTGCATCGTGACATAAAGTCCAGCAACATCCTTCTTGATGGACAGTTTGAAGCGTATTTAGCGGACTTTGGTTTGTCTAGACTGATTCAGCCGTATAAGACGCATGTGACGACTGAATTGGTGGGCACCCTGGGGTATATCCCACCAGAATACAGCCAGTCATGGATAGCCACCTTGAGAGGGGACATATATAGTTTTGGGGTTGTGATGCTGGAGCTGCTTACGGGAAAGAGGCCGATGGAGGTATTTAGGCCCAAGGAGTCGAGAGAGTTGGTAGTGTGGGTGCAGCAGTTGAAAAGAGAAGGAAACATGAAGAAATATTTGACCGATTCTAAGGGGCAAGGGTTTTGAACAAGAGATGTTGCAGGTTCTTGATGTTGCTTGCATGTGTGTGAATGTCAACCCTGTAAAGAGGCCGGGTATTGATGAAGTCGTTGATTGGCTCCATAACTCCAACCATCGGATGCCAAAATAAATAAGGGCTTATTAGAAATTAACTGCATGTAATTAGTTGTCCGTCTTTTGATTTTTTGTTTATGCAAAGGAAGTTGTACCTGATGACTGTGTAATGTATGTATGTATGTATGTATGTATGTATAAAGAAAGAAAGAAAGAAAGAAAGAAAGAAAGAGACACATCTCAACGTCATACAATACAAGGTATGGATGGATAGTAAATACGCTCATACTTGTTTGATGGCTGACAGGAGGCCCCTCCTTTTTTTTTTTTTTTTTTTTTTTTGAGCTTCAAATTGATATGAAAAGGTTGTATTTGAATCAAGGTGCAGTTGGTTTTGCATCACTTTTTAATGTTGTTGTGTCATGATTCAATCCTACTTAATCCATGATTGCAAAATTATGAGCTTAATAATACTGCATTATTACTTCAATGAGGTTGGTTTGGTTGTCTTACAGACAGATATTATGGGTCAAGGATTGCTGTTTTCTGTTTTGTTTTTCTAATCCTATGCAATGTTTTACACTATATGTTGCTTAATTCATACCCTTAAAACCAACAAGTATTACACCTCTCCGTTGACAATCACTGTTGCATGATTTGATGCGGATTGCAAATTGCTTAATATATATATATGATTTAACCATTTTTAGCGTTAGGATTTGTGAGACTAATTTTCATTTGGGCGGGATGGTTGTTGTTAACACTCAAGATTCCATGTGGTAGGTTCTCTTAATCCAATACGGCAGGCATTTTATGCTGTATGTTTCACTACAATCTGGTGCATTTGGAAATACCGTAATGAGGCGACTTTTAACCAAAAACAGGGTTCGCTACAAAGACTAATGGGTGAGATTAAAGCTAGAAGTCACATGTGGGTAAAGGCGAGATCGAAATGCGGACATCTTGATTGGGACAGATGGAGGTGTTTTAATATATCTAGCATGAGGTGATATGTTTGGCCTGGTGGTATATTGCTGCAGCTTCTGTGGTTTTTTTATTTTGTTTTTTGTCTTGTTTTTCTTTACTGTCTTCCAGGTGGTTTAAGATGTAAGTTGTAATTTTGTACTTGGGTGTTTGCTAGTAACCCGCTAGCTTGGTGATTAATAAATTTCGTTGGCCGTTCAAAAAAAAAAAAAAAAAGTGGATATTGAAAAGGTAGCAAATCAGATGTTAATACATAACACATATGTAATGTAATGTAAAGATATGTTTGGACTTGAAGTTGTCTTTTGCATATTGGTATTGGGGGTATGAATGAAGTGACTGACTGACATATAGAGAGTTGGGTTTGTGCCTATGGCCGGCTGCAAAAAGTTACATACATTGTCACCGTGAAAAAAAATAAAAAATCAAGTAAGCTTGCAATTACCATCGAGTGATCAATGGGTGATTCATGGAGTTTGCTTGCTCTGTTTCCGAGACATCTTGATAATAACTTTTGATAGTTGTATATCATTTTTCATAGAAAATATTGTTGTTGTGTTACGTGGAGGGTAGCAAAGCAAACAAATATTAGTGTGTATATGATTTGAATAATTCCGTTGAGCTATCAATATGTTTGTTTGTGTATAAAATTAATTAGTTCTACTCGAATAGAAAAAAAACACACACACACGATTCAAGTAATTATCAATCCAAGTTATATGATGGTTTTAAGACCACAAGGTGTGGTTGCCGCCCCTTGCTTCTTTGCCGGGCCACCACGTAGATTTTTTTTTTTTTTTTATAAAACTCGATTCCCAAGAAGGGTAGCCCCGGCATCATCGGCAAAATAATGCCTCTCTTGCCGCCCCCAAGCCCATGCCGCCCCAGGGGGTGGTGTAGCGAGGGCCGGCATAGCCATGCCTCTCCTATGCCGCCCCCCACACCGGATGGTCTAAGTAAATAATAAAATGGGTTTTCATTCAAAGAGTATTTATAATATAATAATAATAAAAAAGATCCGTGAAACAAAATGATGGATGGATGTTGATTTATCGTGGCACGCACATCCCGTCACCGGCCTGATGCCAGCTCACACGTACGGCTTACATTGCAATTGAGTTGCATGACACGCCACTCTTCTTCTATAACTTACTCTTGTATCATTATTATTTCTTACATATGCATACATTGGGATACAAATATATAGTATATAATTTCCAACTAGTCAGTGCTATCAACGTTACGTTACGGAGTAGAGGCGTACAACCTTGGTAAGTAGCAAAGGAGCGACAACCAAAGCCAAGAAAAAAAAAACGTAAAACAAAGACACGAATTTCTAACAGATGTTAAACGTAAACGTAGACGAAGTCGAATTTATAACGACATGTATTAGTAAGCTGAAGTGATATTGTATAAAGTTTTTAGAAAATGAGGGTAAGGGTGACAACTTTGAAAGTTAAGGGAGACACAAGCTTCCGCTAAAAGGAAAAAATGAGGAGGGACAAAAATTGAATGGGAAGGTTTGGTAGGAATCATATGATATGATAAGAAAGATGATAGAGTGGAGTCATAAGTTGGGTATTTTTTTATGTGCAAGACAAATAAGGGTATGTGTAGTGGTGGATAGTTATGTTGGGGTTATAGGATTAAAATATTAAAAAGTAATAGAAAAGGTGTTATGTTGGGGTTATGGAAAAAGAGGGTGTAGTGGGAAGGAGGGTTATGTTGGGGTTATAAATGATTGGTAATGATTGGTTAATTATTGTTTTTTATTTAAATAAGAATATTTAATACTTAATAATATTTCATTAAATATAAAAAAAATTACAAATACTAAAACAAAAAATTACTAATACTAAAAAAAAATTACTAATACTAAAACAAAAAAATACAAATACTAAAAAAAATTACAAACCCTAAATAAAAGATAAAACACCGACACACCAATAGTGGTCGATTTGTAACACATGATTTACCGCTGAAACACTAATCTAAAAAAAAACACCGACACACCAATAGTTACATTTACAACCCTAACTTATAATATGGGCCCAAAAAAGATTAAGAAAGACCCACCTAACTTCAGCCCAGACCATACCATAAGCCCATTACACCAATACAAAACTAAACCCTAATTATTATCCTCTCTACACAGCTGCTTCTTCCTCTTCTTTCCTGTTAGGGTTTTTTTCATCCTTAAGCATATGCATTATCTCATTGTTATTTTCAATAACTAGAGATAGTAGAACAAATGTGAAATCTGAAAAACAAACAAAAAAATAAAAATAAAAAGATGAAGCAGGACCCTGCACATCCATAACGCCCGCCATAGCCAAGACCTTGCACATCCATAACGCCGGATAGCGCCCCTGGGGGCGGTGTTTGGGGGCGCTATCACCGTCCATAACGCCATATAACGTGCCCACTACACATACTCTAATAATAAGATGGTGAAAAGTGAAAGTTGTAGAAAACGGAAGATTAGGAGGTGTAATGAATGAGATTCTAGATTGTACTTAGGAGACAACTCACACATAATAGAGGCCGTAATTTAGGAGATAATAGAGGTAATTAACTACAACCAATTGATAATCATTCCTAATTTATGTGAAACAAATACGGCAGGATCCCCATCACAAAAACTTACCACCTTAATTATTAATCTAATCTAATCTAATCAAAATTAGATTCACACACACACTGACACACACACTAATATATATATATATATATATCTATTAATAGATAAGGGTTCCGGTACAAAAGGTTAAAATTGTGAGAAGGGTAAGAAGTATTCTCATGCTGACACGTGGCGATGGAGTATTTTAAGACAAAGGGTACAAAGGTAATATTACATGTAGCATTTAATTTTTATTTTTGATGGTTTTAATTGTGGAGAGTTTTTAGGGATTAATCAAATCTTTATCACTTTTAAAATATCAATAAGTCAGACGAGTTTGAAAAACTAGTTTCAGTGATGTGTTTTACTGGACAAAGTGACATCGATTCTTCGTTGTGTTTTATCAGTTAACTTAAAAAATAAAACACACAGCCGAGTGTTCTATACATTTTCAGTGATGTGTTTTACTGGACAAAAGTGACATTGATTCTTCATTGTGTTTCATTAGTTAACTTTAAACATAAAATACACAACCGAGTGTTCTATACATTAGTGATTGCATATAAAACACACAATCAAGAACAATAAGAACTTTCCCCTAAAATACGAATTTTCAATTAACATAAAACACACAATAAAGAACAATAAGAACTTTCCCCTAACAAACATAAAGAGAAACCCTTAATGAAGAGATTTAAACACACAATGAAGATAAAACACAAAATCCAAACATTATTATTATTATTACAATATGAAATTAACAACATTGCAATCTGTAGTCATTAATGTGATAAAAAAAATTGGTTTAATGAAACTTGGATCTTAGTGCTTGGATCCAAGCACTCGTTCTTATTTTTATATAGAACTTTCCCCTAAAAATTGGTGTTAATTAGTTCTTGATCTTTCGCCGCCTGATTCATATTATTATAGCAAAAGAATTATGAACTGGGTAATTTTAATTATGACACATTTTGAGAGAGAGAAGAATAACTAATAATAATAAAGGGGAGAGAGACTCCTTAAATCAAGGAGGTGGTTTAATTTTTTTTAATGTTTTGACAATTATACCCTCACAACTCTTAATTTATTAATTAGATTATAACATGATTTACAACTTTGCCATCTATTTAATCATAACCATCTATCAATATGATCTAAAGGCCATAAATATTTCTCACCCTTCTCACAAAACACATCCTTTGTACCCTAACCTCACCCTCTATTAATATATATAAAAGAATTGAACATTGCTGACGTGGCGTGCAATGGTGCCTTCAACCTCTCCATGAAACTGCCACGTGGCATCATAATTGAATGATTTTAGTGTTTTTGAATTATTTCCTTTTTTAATTAAAAACAGATAAACATAAAACTCTAAATTTATATCTCTATCTCTCAATTCTCAATTTTCAATTACTAAAATTAAATTGAGTTATTTTAGGAAAAAAGAAATTTAAAAAACAAATTAAAATTTTTCTCTCTTATGTTTCTCCAATAATTTTTAAACGTTAATATCTTTTATATTCGAGATTTTTTAAATAAAAAAATTACACCAAATTAACGAACATTTTATTATCTTTCCAACGAGTACCATAGTGCTATATAAAAAACGGAGAAAAAAACGACTATTTTTTGTGTGGTTATGTTCATACAGAAAAAAAAAACACAAAGTGTTCAGGTTATTCATTAATCATGTTTTTTCTTTTAAACCAGGTTCTTATCTACGATGTTGAAATTCAGCCCAATCGTCATGCTATCATTGGAATTTTACTCTTCTAAAGATGGATAGGTATACTTCATCAAGAGAAGCTAGGAGAAAGAATCGCGCAACACTGTAACACATGGTGTCACATTATAGCAAGGTTATTTTTTTATTTATTTAATTACAAGAGTAATAATTATTACTATTAGTATTAGTATTATTAGAATGGTTATATTTTTCAACCCCATCATGAATTCTACATCTATATAAGTCAAAGTCAAATTGTAACATATTTTAAATTACGTGAAGATGATTATATGTTGAAAGTTATCATTTTAATACTGTATTATGTTTAATATGGTTTATGCTTTTTATTTTTTTTTAACTTTTTAAATAAATGTTTTTTTAACTAAGATTGATTATGTTTAAGTTATTTACTCTTTTTGTGATTTGAGTTTTCTTCTTTTATCATTTTTTATTATTTTTTATTAAATCATATTAAATTTTTCAACCCCGGGACCTTCCCGGGGTAATCAGCTAGTATATATATATAGGGGAAGTATATGTGAAAAACCCATATTAGATGAAAAACCATAGTAAACCCATTACTTGGTCCACATGCTTCCACATCATCCCACCAACCATTAATCTCTATTATATTATGAGGGTTAGTTTGGTCATTTTCCATCACCCTCTTCTCTCTCTCACTATATAAATTATTTTCCCCCCTCTCTCTCTTCATTTTTTTCAAATTCAATTTATTGAAGATGCCCTCTCTCTCTCTACCCTCCCCTTCTCTGTCTCTCTCTAGAAGCAGCAGCACCACCACCACCACTACAACAACCAACGCCACCGCCACCATCGTTTCTCGTCGGCGACCTCCAGCCTCCCCTTCCGAGTTCCGACCAGATCCAAAAAACGAGTTTCTAAAAAACGAGCAGATCCAAAAAAACGAGCAGATCGAAAAAAAACGAGCAGATCGAAAATAAATTACAGTAACAGAGTCTCTACCTTCCCCTCTCTCTCTCCCTCTTTCTCTCTCTGGGCTGAACAAAGAAGACGTTTTTAACCAAGGTGCAGCCTCTCAAGGGATTACGGGTTTTGGAAACGAAATTGGTTCTAAATGTTTGCAGATCTAGCAAACTTGTAAGAGTTGCAAACCTCCTTAACCAAGGTGACAAATCTGATAATATTAGATGTGAGTCCCACATCACTAATCAGTTATTTATTGTTTTAGGATATACTGTTTTTCCTTGTTTTGAAGAATTTATAAGTTTGTTACTTAGTGCCACATTTGAATTATTAGTTATATGGAATAAGAAACCAAACATACAGTAAACATACAACAATTTTTATGATTATGATTTCTAATTACGATAAATCTTTTTGTGATCACAGGTGTCGAGGCTAAACAATTTTTATGATTATTGATTAAACATTTATAATCAATAATTGTTTGTATCTTGGTGAGTTTTGAAATATTTGTTTGTAGTTAGGTTTGGGTTTTGTTAGAATAATAATAATAGTAGTTTTGGGGATAGTTTTTGTTCGCATACCAAGTGTTCGATCAAATGCTTGAATGGAAAAAAAAAACTTATGTTAACGTTTTTTTTTTATTTTTTTTATTTTTTTTATTATTATTATTTTGTTTATGTTAGATTTTTATTAGATTGAGGACATGTCTATTTTTGCGATCCGAGTCTTGTATGCTCACATACGTTAGTGATGCTAACACATGATAGTATATGCCCAACTAACAGGTGTTAGATTTTTATTAGATTGAGGACATGTCTATTTTTGCGATCCGAGTCTTGTATGCTCACATACGTTAGTGATGCTAACACATGCTAGTATATGCCCAACTAACAGGTGCTAGGACCCATATGACATACGTTATTTTTAGTAAGACATGTATTTTAGAATATGCTAACACATGCTACTGATGTCTTTTATTATATTATATATTTCGTGTGCTAGTGTTTTGATTTTAGAATATGCTAACACATGCTATTAATCGTATTTGAGTAGTTGTATTAACATAGTTGTAAAATTGAGTATGATATACTTGGCACTGCATATTTGGTGTTGTTTTATACACATGTTAGTGATGCTAACACATGCTAGTATATACCTAACTAACAGATGTTAGGGTTCATATGACATACGTAGTATATGCCCAACTAACGTGTGTTAGGGTTCATATGACACACGTTAATTCAGTAAAACATATGTTTTAGAATTAACATAGTTGTAAAAATCGCGTTTAGTGTTGTTCATACACATGTTTGAGTATTATACACTTGGCACTTCAAATTGAGTACGATACACATGAAATTTGCAGATTTGGTATTTGTTTATACACATGTTAGTGATGCTAACACATGTATATACCTAACTAACAGGTGTTAGGGTTCATATGACATACGTAGTATATGCATAACTAACGTGTGTTAGGGTTCATATGACATACGTTATTTCAGTAAAACATATGTTTTATAGTACACTACACATGTTAGTGATGTCTCATTATATGTTTCGGAGAGCCCAACTAACACGTGTTATCTTTTTTTTGTAGGTGAAGAGATGTTTTGTGTTAAAGATGAAGATGGGTATCAAGAACGAAGCATAGCTAGATTTTTTTTATGTTGTTATAATAGTTTTTTATCATTCACAAATAATTATGTATGTATGAAAACTTTTTTGATACATTTTTAGTATTGAATGTAATGATCGTTTTTATCATTTATTAAATAAATACACAATTTATGTGATCTTTTATTATGTTCTTTTAGTATATGCCTGGTAACACATGTTAGCGATGTCTCACACGAGGTCAGAATTTTGCATCACAACACTAACGTATGTAATTTTTTGTGCTGGAGAAAGTGCCATAAAGTAGGAGAGAGGTGACTTGACAAGTGTCAAATCAACCTTTTTAAACCTAGGATTCAGAAAATTAAAGTGGCCCACTTGCTTTAGTAAGATTACCATATTGCCCTTTATCCAATTTTATATTATAGTGGCCCACTTACTTTTGATTATTAAATAGAAATTAATCATGGACCATTGATCAAACTTGATCAATGGTCACAATAGAGTTTCTAAGGTTTTTCATGAAGATGAGGTTTCCTATATATCCACCCCTATATATATATATATATTTCTTTAAATTGAATCAATTTCTTATTCAAGTTTGAACATGATGTTCCTCCTACTTTGATTTTTTTTTCCGTTTTTGTTTTTATATATCCCCTGTTTAGGACACGTATTACCGTATAATAATAATAAATAATAATAATAGTAGAGTAGTTGATTAAGAGAGAGAGAGAGAGACGGTGTAATAATTTAGATTTAGATGAATAATAATAATAATAATAAAAAAGTAAAGTATATTTGTGATTGATTGTGGGTGCCTGCCAGCTTTTGACGAAGAATGAATGAAAGAAAGAAGAGTGGGCAGAGCATACAATACAATATAATATAAAAGTTGAGTTGAATGAATAATTTTTGACAGAAACAAAGACACAGATGAAGATGAAGATGAAGATGAAGATGAGGGTGGTGGTTATGGTCTTCCTGTTTCTTCTTGGCTTAATTAATGGCGACACAGATCCATCTCATGGTTTTTCTAATTCCTATTCTTTTGTTTATTTTGGTTTGGTTGTTGTTTATATGTTATGTTGAAATGCTAATGAAGTATGTAAATGGTTGCATGCAGCCTCTGCTCTAAGAGTGATGTACCAGAGTTTGAATTCCCCAGGGCAGCTGACCAAATGGACCTCAAATGATGGAGGCGATCCCTGTGGAGACAACTGGAGAGGCGTCAAGTGTTCAGCTTCTAAAGTCACCCAAATGTATCTATCCCTTCCATCCACACCCACCGTTAATTTTAAACATGTTTTACAATTGGTTGGTTTCTTTGTTTCAGCAACTTATCTGGTCTTGGGCTGTCTGGTAATCTGGGCTACCAGCTTACAAGTCTAACATCCTTAACCAACTTGTAACACTATTAACTACCTTACCTTTCCTTTCCTTTCCTTCCTTTTTCTTTTTCTTTTTCTTATGTATATATATGTATGTATGTGCAGTGATGTAAGCAACAACAATCTTGGCAACCAGATACCTTATAACCTTCCTCCAAACTTGCAATCATTGTATGACTATGATGATTTACTTCACTTGTTTCTTTGTTTGTTGCACTTGATGTTATAATTAATTAATTAATGTTGTAAGTAACTAAGTAATGCAGAAATTTGGGTGGATGTGGTTTCTCTGGAAGCCTTCCATATTCCATATCACTCATGACATCCCTCAAATACTTGTACTCCCACTCCCACTCCGCCTTTTTCCTTCTTATTCTTTTTTTTTGTGTGATTATTAATTGATTCTTCCTCCTCCTCCCATTAGAAATGTGGGTCGCAATCAGATAAGTGGCGAATTGGCCGACATGTTTGGAAAACTTTCATCTCTTTCCACCTTGTAAGCCAAGCCTCAATCCTTTATTGTTATTTGCCTACTCCTCCTTAACTCTTTTTTTATTTCAGGGATGTATCCTCTAATTCTTTAACAGGTAACCTTCCTCAGAGCTTCTCCTCCCTCTCCAGCGCAACCCACATGTAACTTATTCCTTCTTCTTCTTCTTCTTCATCAATACTATACAACAAGCTAGGTAATAAAAATAATAATAATAATTCCTTGGGTTGGGTTGGGTGCAGGTATTTGCAAAACAACCAGTTTACAGGAACTATTAATGTCCTTGCTGATCTTCCCCTTAAAAACCTGTGAGTCACTCAGTCAGTCAGTTTACATATTACAATCTCAATTATTTGGTTTCTCTAAAACAAACAAACAAACAAACATATTCATCACTAGTCAGCTTCTACAGGAATGTTGCCAATAACAAATTCAGTGGTTGGGTTCCTAGTCAGTTGACCAACATTAATCTACAGTAAGCATCTGATTTGACATATATGTATGTATCCATCCAATTTGTATGTATGTATGTATGTATGTTAAATAAATCAATAACCCAAATGGCAGAAAGGATGGTAACTCATGGAACTCAGGAAGCGCGCCCCCACCCCCACCGGGTACCCGTCGACCATCTACCAATGGTTCTGGCAAGAAATCCGGGTTGAATGGTGGAGCTATAGCAGGAATTGTGATATCACTTTTGGTTGTTGCTGCTGCTGCACTCATTGCATTCTTTTTGTTAAAGAAAAAATCATCACATGCTGACATTGAAAACCAACCTTTTGCTTCTCTTGCCTCACACCCACAAGCTGCAGGTACAAAATTAAACTTGCATTATTATTCAAATAAATCCATCTCATTTTTTTAACTATCTTCCGTCTCTTGCAGAACTCAAGTCTGTTCATGCATTCGAAATTCCACCTGCAATTAATCTTAAACCCCCGCCCATGGAACGCCATAAATCATTTGATTTTGATGATGTCTCACCAAAACCCGTGGTTCCCAAAAAAATAAGCGTAGCCCAACAAATGCCATATCGTATTCAATAGCAGATCTTCAAATTGCTACAAATAGCTTTAGTGCCGATAACCTTATTGGCGAGGGGTCCACTGGCCGTGTTTTCCGTGCTCAGTTTGAAGACGGAAAGGTATGGTATGGTATTTTGCAACCTCCCATCCCATTGATGCAATTAATCTCTTATTGTATATGATATTGTTTGTAGGTTGTTGCAGTAAAGAAGATAAAGCCATCCGCTCTAGGTGCAGGTGAAAATTTCATTGATATAGTTTCAGACACATCAAGGTTACGGCATCCAAATGTAACACAACTTGTTGGGTATTGCTGTGAGCATGGGCAGCGCCTGCTAGTGTACGAATTCCTTAAAAATGGTTCACTCTATGATTTCCTGCACCTATCAGATGAATACAGCAGCAGCAAGCCATTAATATGGAATAACCGTGTGAAGATTGCGTTAGGGGCGGCACGGGCATTGGAGTAAGTTGTCTTGTCTCTAATTCAATTCACACATCATCATCATTTATGTATTTATTTATTTATTTTTATTTATGTGTTCTCTTCCAGATATCTACATGAAGTATGCTCACCGTCCGTTATCCATAAAAGTATAAACTCGGCAAATATTTTGCTGGACTCAGAGCTGAACCCTCACCTTTCTGAGTGTGGTTTAGCAAGCCTTGTTCCAGATGCAGATCAGGTAGGGTTTTAAAAGTAACAAAACACCTTCCCTTCCTTGTTACACGACTTACTTTTTAATTGGCATTGCTACAGGAATTGGGCAGCAGTGCCCCGGAGGTTTCCATGTCTGGTCTCTACACAGTAAAAAGTGACGTCTATGGCTTTGGTGTCACCATGTTGGAACTGCTGACTGGAAGAAAACCATTCGATAGGTAATTTTATTTATTCATGGCATAAGAGGCCTGACTGACTGACTGACTGACTTGTTAATTAATAATACTGATTTGGACATATCATATCAGCTCAAGGACAAGATCCGAGCAGTCCTTGGTGCGGTGGGCTACACCTCAGCTTCATGACATTGATGCCCTTGCCAAGATGGTTGATCCTGCATTGAAAGGACTGTATCCAGTTAAATCTCTGTCTCGCTTTGCAGACGTAATTGCTCTATGTGTACAGGTAGCTAATTTACATACATACATACATCCCCTCCCCATATATGATAATATAATAATAAATTTTGATGATGCCAGCCTGAGCCTGAGTTCCGACCACCCATGTCAGAAGTGGTGGAGGCATTGGTTAGACTTGTGCAGAGGACGAACATGAGCAAGAGAACAACTGGGAATGATGTGCGCCCTGACGCTGAGGGTGAGTCTTAATTGAACACAATTTATTCTATTCTATTTATATTGTTTGTTTGTTGCTTTCAATTTAATTTGTAAAATAGAAAATAAGATGAGGGTTGTGATAAATGTTTTTTCTTTTTCTATTTTAATTATTATTTGAATTAGAGTAAAGTGCATTTGTTGTGCATGCAATTGTTTTCAACTCCTCTCTACTTAATTAAAGATTGAATTGAATCTCAAGAACCCAATTTCAACTATTTGTTGAAGTTTGATTGTCGTGAATTATATATATATATATATATGGATCATCTTTTAAGACAATGTTAAGAAAGACTTTCTTGAGATAAAGAAGAATGCCAATATCTATCTCAGTAAGTAAGTAATTTGAACGCAAGTACAAGTAACATATATAAAACGTTGTTTGCTGAAGAATGGCATGGAGAAAAGTATAAGTAGTTGAAATGATTAGGATCCCTTTTTGGTGATGAATGATAAGGATTGGATGCAGTAGCACTAGCACTAGCAGCTAAACTATATTGTAATGCAGAATGAAAACTAACATGATTTAAATCTATCTGGAAATAGGAAGAAATAACAACAAACATCATTCAGTGACACTTGACCAATCATGGTGGTTATTATATCTAACTTTAAAAGACAACTGTGCTAGTCTATAAACTGCCAGAAATACAAGTTAGTTAGATAATGACATAAACAAGGTTAGTAGTATAATATGAGAAATGTGATACCACATAAATCATTCATCCTTTTGGACATTTCTTTTACATAAGTCTTGAGGAGAGCAATGTCCTCTTCATCAAGTCTAAACACCAGCAGCCCCTTATCCCCACTTGTTGCACTGTTCTCCTTTGTGTCAGACAACCTTCCAGAAGGAGCAGACTGACACAGTCTGACGCAGACAGAGAAGATCCGCCTGCAACCATTAGCAACGCGCCACGTGGACCATTGGCATACACCTACAACCTACCCGCCAAACACCATTTTTGTGTCTACTATCACGAGTCCTTGTGACTCTAGGCGGTCGCCACCTTTCACACGGCCCATAGGTTCTTTCTTACAAGTTCGGATCCAGCCAAGGTGTGGAGCAAAGGATTATATCCTGCAGCAACACGAGTCTATCACCCCACGTACCACTTGTAAGGTAATTACCATCTAGTTATACTCCTTTCTTCACAATTTAAATAAATATTTTACATATTTAGCTTTATTATTAGTGGTTACAATCACGGGTTGATAAATTTAAACTTTTATAGTAATAAAGAATTATGTTTTGAAAATCATATGCATTGCACGTTGAATAAATCCGTGTAATTTGATAACATTTATGGTCGTCATTAAGATATGGTGATCAACGGAGGTAGTGGTGATTAGGTAATGGCAGTGGCTGGTTATGGATGATGTCATTTGTCCTTGTCAATGTTTTGCCATTCTTGTGGCCTTCACACAGGCACACATTTCCCTACACTCAAGACCACGATGTCTCAACCCTTAGCTCCACATTAGCTAAAACCAGTTTAAACATCCCCACCCACAAGCATAAAAAAAAACACGCCTTTATGCTAATCAGCTCATGTGTAATGCGTTTACCTCACCCATTAACCACACGAACTATCACAGACAATCTCCACACATGGATCGCATAATGATTTGTTAATGCACAGACTCATTTATACAAAACGAATTTATGTAAATTACCTATCCATAAATGTTTCTCACAATTATAACCTATGTACATAAATTCACATATAACACCAGTTTTATCCAAGTCATTTGATTCTCTAAAACAGTCACACTCTCTTAACACACAATGCAATGCAATGCATTGCATACCGTAGTCATTATCTAGTGATTATTTATCATGCATTGCAACATGACACGATAGTAACACATCAGTGGTTGGTTTCATACTGTAAACCATACCGGCACCCAAACCATGCTGAAAATTCACACTTTCTTATACTTTATAAGTGAAAGTTTAAATACATAGATAATCTGCAACCAAATGTTGGATACTAACCGTAAACATTTGGAGACATCCTAGCTACATTCTTCCAAAAACATCAAACATGCACACAACCAAAATCCCAACAAGGATTAAAGTTCCAACATTTTTAACATCACTCGTAAGTATTTACTAACAACATAATTTTAACAGACCAAACTTAATAAAGCATGTAACGTTTGTACCAACTTTGTCAAACTAAAGTTGCATCAGAGGCAAAGCCATTACAAGACCAACAAATGAAACTAGCAACAGAACCACCCACATTGGAAATGACTTTTTATTGCCTTCTTTCACATCTTCTTTCGGTCTTTCTACCTCATCATTTTTACCCATTTTGTCCAACAAACCTTGTGAATTTTCTTCCTGCTTTGCAACAACGGGTTGTTCTTCTATGACGGGTCGCTCACTTAGTCGTTCTTCTTCATATTTCTCCACATACTCTGGAAATAATTTCCTGAATGTTGGGCTGTCACCAAGTAATCAGAAGCAGAAAAAATGACTGAGTTATAATAGTGAAGTTTAATACTCTATGAAAGGGAAAACTGCACAAAAAAAATAACTAACTTGCACTTAATCACCAAGTTTAGCAAATAAGTTACATTTTATTATCAATTGTCGCAACAATCAACGTGTTTATCAGGTCATTTCTAACAAAACAACCACCATGCCCAGTAAAATCCCACGCATAGCAGAGCTACTGGCAGGGTCTGGGGAGAGTGGGATGTAGGCAAACCATACCTCCATCCCAAAGGATAGAGAGGCTGCTTCCAGAGAGACACTGCCAAAATCTACTAACGTGGCATCTTACTTGACATCTGAGCGCATATGCCGTATGGCATCTAATTTGATATTTAATAATTATTTTTAAATTTAATATTCATCTTTTCTCATAAGCATTTTTGCATGTCTTCTGATGTGGTAGCAGGCATGGCATCAACCCGTGTCACATCATCAATTTACATATTTATTTATATACATAACAATGGGGTTGGTTTCTAAAATCAGTAATTAAATGAAAGTTGGTTTTTGTTTGCGCACATTTTAACAATAGTTTCTAAAATCAGGAAAAAGAGTAAACTTCGTTGAAGTTTGATGAATCATGAAATAATGAGCTCACTTTTTACAATTGAACGCCAGAGATGCCTTTGCAAGGCGTTGCTTCTCTGCAACTGTAGTGTTTACACTACCAGTGGTAGGGCTGTTGTCCATCTGTATCAATATATGGCAGGATATTTTGTGCATAACAATTAAAATCATTGCACAACAATTTAGCATAGTAAGTAGAAATATGCAATTGAAAATACATGGTGTAGTGTCCACTAATTTATAAATGTATATAGATAACCGGTGTGTAAGAAAGTGGCAGAAAGGTGTATAAAAGATGAAGAAATTAAAAGAAAGCTTGGCACATAATGTGAAATGATTAAGTCAAGGAGTTCCATTTATAATTGATAATGAACCACATGAAACTCACCATGAAGGAGAGGAGTCCTGTAAGGATACTGCACGGATATTGGAAAATATAAAATATCAATATCTAAAAAGTAAGTATAAGCATAGGATACAGGGATGATTTCATCAGTTAAATTAGTACTACCTTGAAACGGACCACATTGGGTTCCAGCTTTCTGGATGGACTGGGAAAAATAGATAGAATATTATTACTCAAAAGTAGAAATCCTTTCTCAAATGGAACAATAATCTTTCAAAATGAACTCAAAAGACTTACAATCACTCATTGACAAGCAAATTTTCTTTTGTGTCATAAACCGACCATTTGGAGTGGTCATGCTACAAAAAAGTGAAGTCAATCAGAAAAAGTGAAAACCATTAAACCGCTAATCATGAAATATGATGTCATGTCCTGTAAATACCTGATTCCTGGTGGTTTAAATGGATACTCTGAAGGAAACTTAATCTTTCCATAGTAATATCCACCTAAAATACAATACAAAATGAGTAAAAAAGGAGAGGTGAAGGAAGACAAGTTATGCAATGAGATGAGAATTTTATTTAAGGAGTGGAGTGGAGTGGAGTGGGGAGAGCAACCTGCAAAAGGCGTTCCTTGGCTCCCCTCCAATACATAATCTGAAATAAGAATAAGAATGCATGAAGCTTGCTGTATGTAAAGAATAAAAAAGGAAATAATGAAAGAGGGCACTTACGCCACTCAAGTATGTCATTTGGGGAAGGGCGAGCAACTACATGAGAAACAGGTTCCTGCAATTGAATATGGGGAAAAGAGAAATAAAAAAGAGTAGTAGGGAGTAGGCAGAAAACAAACAAAGGGAAGCAATGCACATGTAAATATAAATATAGAGGGAGCAAAAGGAGGCATACTTTGCAAAGTGCTCTATACTCCTTTTGAAGACGTTTTACACAAGCTTTCTCAGCCATCTCAGAGGATGAGCCAAAACAAGCACCTAACTAAAGAAAGAAAGAATATCTGAATGTTCCTGCTAAATTCAAACAAGATAACCCAAAGATCCATAATGTCAGTTGGTCGTTATATTAATTCAGAAGTTACTAAACAACAATTTCTGTAGAGGAAAAGCAGTCACAGTCATTAGATAGATAATAAGCACAGTTAGAAAAGGAGGTCTAAAACACGAAAAATGGAGATTAGACAGAAAACAAAGGTATGGTTACTTTGTACAATCATAATAATAATAACATATGTAAGTAAGTAAGGTAATGGATTGATGAATTGAAAATATGTATGTTTATCATATCTGGTGAATTGAATAATAATAATATAATAATAATAAAAGAAAAGATAGAAAGGCATTAGCGATGGATGTAGTATCTGAAACACAGGTAGATAATAATAATAATATAAAGAAAGAAAGAAACCCTAATTAATTAGCATCAGCGATGGATGAAGAAGAAGCCCTAAACCGAAATTAAAGATCTAGTGACAAACAATAAACTTACACGAACGGATCATGAATCAATCCACCAAACTCCGATGATGATGATGATGATGTCAGAAATCAATCGCTCTTTGATTTGATATATATATATATGGTGGTTGTGGTGGTGGCTTCTTCTATTCTACTCTGTCGAGACAGGGATGATGGATGATGTAGAGAGAGATATTCCTTCCAACCAGGTCAGGTAAATACCATATTGCCCCTCCCCCCTAACTTCCAATTCACTCCTCACCTTTACGCCACCCTCCACTTTTCGTCCTTCAACTTCACATATTATTATTATTAGGCCTCCAAATTAACTCACACTTCAACCATGTTTGGATAAACTTATTTGAGGCAAAAATGACTTTTTAAAAATGAGTTTTTAAAAAAGTGTTTGGATTAGCTTATGTGGTGGGGAAAAGCAATAAGTTGATAAGTTAGTTTGTAAAAAAGTGTTTGGTTTAACTTATTTAGGTAAAATGACCAAAAAGGGTATAAGGAGGGAATGTGTAAGGATATAATAATGACATGTAGGTAAATAACCATCAATAAGTTATAAGGAGGTTCAAAAAGTCACTCCTCCCTTACTTTTCTAAAACAACTTATCATAGGCTTACAAAAAGTTAAAACAAAAAGTCCTTTTCCTTTTGCCAAACACTTTTTGTAACTTATTAACTTTTTGGAAAAGTTATAAGTTATAAGGGGGTGGAAATAAGGAGAGCCAAACATGCTCTCACCAAACATGCTCTCACCAAATAGGTTAATTTTGCAATGCTGGTACCTGTTTTAGAACAACAGCTTGACAATGACAAGGCTACGCAACTCCAGCGCCTATATGCTCGATTAAGGGTATAGTTAAGGGGTGATTCGGCCTCTAACAATCTTTATTTTCAGTTAATTTCTTTTTTTTAGTGTTTTTTTAAAACCACTGATCTTATTTAATCGCGAAAAATTACATTAAGATAGCGGGCAGGTGGGCAACAAGCTGCGTCGCCACCCCTTTCTGGACAGCAAACCCTAGCCTACTAAAAACGAACCCCTGCCTTTTTGGAGTCGAGATACTGCTATGAATGACATGTTGGACTCTGGACAGGAAACGGATGGCTTCCGGTGCCAAAGAGCCGAAGGTATCAAAAGCTAGGGGTACGAAAACGTGTTGGTTCTCCTCGCAAGCTTTAGCATGCTTCTCAACTTTCTTCGCCTCTGCTTTCCGCACTGCTTGCCCTACTACAAAACCATTATCCCTCAAACCAACCAGGGGAGATACACCTGTTAGGTCGACACAAGCGTGTTTCCCCCCGGCCCACCCAAAGACAAGCAGGTCTGCTGGACGTAGGGTGGATCTCCCTTCTGCGGGGTCCGAGAGGAAATTCACTGGAGCCTCCTTCTTAGCTGAGATCCCAGCCCTTCTTAAGATGTCCCAAAGAACGTCCCGGACCCAGTCATGCCTATATTTGAAACCAGGCAGCTCCTTACAGTGGACCGCGTGTTCCCCGTATTTGTCCAAGCATGCCTTACGGCAAATCGGACATACTTCATCTTCATGATACATGAGGATCACCAAGCGGTATTTTAGAATTGCCCTGTATTCAACCCTAGACATGGTTTGGCCCAAACCTTCGATTGGGATAACATTCAGGAAATCTTGGGCATGGGGGCTTTGCAAGCATTCAATAACTGCCTTTTGGCGGGGGGACAGATCAAAAGCTTCACCCAGGCTCTGTGCGATTTTGCCAAAAAGGGCATTCGCCAAAGTTTTCTGAGGCTTTGTGTAACATCCCAGAAATCCATTTCGCTTAATTACACTAATAGGCGTGCATAAGAAATGACAAGATGAATTAAATAGTAGAATGAACCCTTACGGATAATAAAACGGGATGATAAGAATGTGGGCTATGTTCCAATATGAAAATAACCTTGTTAGTGTTATCTAAATATGTAAGTATATAACACTAGGAATTAACTTGGTTAGTTAAGTTTCATAATAAAATTGAAGAAGGGAAAACTTGAGGGACCATTAATGTAACTAGTTGGTCAACATAAGAAGGTGGAGAAGACCCATTTTGGGGTCATACGTATTCAGCCCCAAAGGGGCATCCATGAGCCAAAAACCAACCTAATAATCCCTCAATTGAAGAAGTTAATGCAAGATATTGAAGCAATGGATGAAGGGTGTGTTCTAGAAGGTTAATCTTCAAGGATTGAGCTTTGGTAAGAACCCTAACCCCCAAATTCGTGTAGGATTCGAACCCCACATGTGGGTTTTGAGAAAATGATGTTAAATTCATATTATTGCTTGATTTTAAGTGATATTGATCATCTCTAATGGTCTAGAGGTGAGCTAATCACTAGAAGTTGCTTGTTTGCAAAAGATGATGATATTGGGTTTTCATTAGAGCTTTGATGTTGCTAAATGAGTGGTAAATCCATGTAGTTGTAGGAATAATGTGTAGTTGATGATATGCATGTGGAAATTGATGATGATTGAAAGAGGTATATGTGTTAATTGTATAGAAATTGAATGAATTGAAGGATACGTGTAGAGTTGAAAGTAGATGTTGCTATTAGTGTAACCCATGGTCATTCTTAGTTAAATGGGTGAATAGAGTAGAAAGAAAGTGAGGTTTTGTTATGTTTAATATTTATGGAATGAAGGGTAATTGATGTGGGTATGAAATGTGATGATTGATGGTATGAGCTATGGAAGTATGCATGAAATGCTTGTACATTGTGTTTTAAATGTTGTACGCACACCATGTGCTCGATGAAATGTGTAGATGAACTTGCGTGCAAGTAATTGATGAGAATGAATGGAATATGATGATTGTAGGAAATTAATATGAAGGATGTGTTTCTATGGAAACCATGTGTGAATTATAATGAATTGTATGTAAGTATGTATGTAAGCACATAAGTGATCTTATGGTTGTATGTGTGTTCTATAATGTATGAAATTGTATGCAAGACTCGACAAGTATGAAAGTAATGTGATAGTTAGTGCAATTGATGGTAGGTTAACATGGGGATTTCGTCTTAGAGAGAGATCATGTGGGAATTAGTTGATTGTATGATTTGGTAAGAAGTATGCATTAGTAGTGTGTACACTATGCTTAAATATTATGATGTACACGATGCGTTGATTGATTGGTGTGATGAATGATCTTGTATCTTAATGAGATGTGAATATGATGTTTATGGTGAATCTTATATGATCTAGTACATCAATATGGACATATGTTTCTAAGTAGAATGTTAAAATAACATGGTTATGCTCCCAAACTTGATTGTGTGATTAGAAACACTATGTGACGCATAACATGTTAAAACTATGAGACATATATGATAATAAGTGGTATTACTATGTGAGAATAAATGTGGTTGTGAATGTATGTTGTAGATATGATAGAAGTTGACTAATGAAAGTCAATGTGATATTTGGTTGAGAATGATTGTTAGTATGTTATGATCATGTATGCTAACAATGATGTGAACATGATGATATGAAAGGATAGGAAGGAAGGACTCAACCATGGGAAGCTAATGGGTCAAGAGGAGGCAAATAAACAAGCATGAACTTGGAGGACTTGAGGTAAGTGATTCCCAAACTTAACTCGCATCTATGATATGGAATTATGTTCACATAGGATGGGAATCTTAAAGGAGTACATGGTTTTGGTTATGGGTCAAGGATTTACATGGTAGTTAACTTGGACTTTGTCCTTGTAAATGTAACTAGTGTAGACAAGGTTTGAGCGAATCAAGTATAGTAGGTGCTTGAACTCAAACCGGAAGCTCGTAGGGGCGTGCTTTCGATCCGAGAATTGATCAAGGTATGTGTGGAATGATGGGTGGGAGAATAGTAAATGAGTTGCTAGAATGTCGGAAATTGTAGGTAAGAATGGCATGAAAGATATTGGGCTGAAAAAGGAAAGCATTGTGCAAGACCTGCAGTTGGCGTAGGATACGCCAGTTTTGGCGTAGGATACGCCAACCCTGGTTTTCCTACGCCAAATTCTGCTGCCCTACGCCACTCTGTCACCCCTTGCCTACGCAAGTGGCGTAGGCTACGCCACTTTTGGCGTATCCTACGCCAAATCCCCCTTCGGCCTTGGATGTTGATTTTTCAGCTTGTTTATGCTTCCGTACCTTGCCCGAGCAACTCCAAACCTCATTTATAGTACATATGTGTACTCATGCTCGGGTTTGAGGGAGAGCTTCATGAATGTAAGGGTTGGTAGTTATATGTAGATCGAGTAGAGGATTGGAAACGTCACATTGTCTTAGAGTTTGGCGAAGGAAGAGTAACATAACGGGTAAAGTAGGTTATAGGAGGGAATTGTATGCTTGTAAGTATTGTGGGGTTATACGCGGGAATTGTATGCTCGTAGGTAAAGTAGGTTATAGGAGGGAATTGTATGCTTGTAAGTATTGTGGGGTTATACGCGGGAATTGTATGCTCGTAGGTAAAGTAGGTTATATGAGGGAATTGTATACTTGTGTGTATTGTGGGGTATTGAGGGAATTGTATATTTGTATGAATTGTGGGGTTATTAACCTTGTTATGTAAGTGGTAAGGAAGATGCAGGTATATAAGTGTGAATGCATGAGACTTGTAGGATCAGCTCGGGGTACCACACCCGAACTTCCAAAGAGGCGTTGGAACGAGATCATGGAGCATCTATGGATATTCTCTCCACATTTTGAATAGTATGTATTAAGTCACTGAGTGAACTAACGAAACGGTTATTTGGTGATCGCAGGTTGTCTTGTCTACCTAATAGAGTAAGGAAAGGATGGAGATCGAGCAAGGAGGCGGATTGTACGAGGACACGACCCTATAACGTGATATAGATGGGTCATGTTTAATGTGATAGAATATATTTAAAAGATGTAATACCTAAAATGTTTAGTAGACTTGGGTTATAAATATCCAAGGTTGTTTTTAAAAGAAATAAATTTTTCGGTTGGTATTTCCGCTGCACGTTTTTCTGTAAATTGGTCTAGGGTGTTACAAGTTGGTATCAGAGCCCTGGTTTGAGTGAAATCTTGTACAAGGAAGTAAGTACTTGAACTCAAACTTGTGTGCTCCTGAATGCAGTGACCCGTACAATCCAAGACTCGATCAAGGCCCAAAGGTAGAATTTAATACTAACTCACATGACATGTTAAAAGCTAATTGTGGTGTTCATGTTAAGGTGAGCTTTTGTGGATAATGAAGAGGTCTCAAGGACACGATTCAAGATAGATCGCAGGAATTGTAGATAAGATGGAATAATCACAGGTACGCGATAGCTAACTATTGGTACCGGTGGGAGGAAATTCCTCAGGGATGGTAAAACATAGAAGGGAAAAAGCAACCATGTTGTTTAGGAACGAAATTGAAATGTAGCACGAAGCTGAAAACCAGTCTCTAGGCATAAGGTAATGATTACACGAAGGCACGTGGATAGCATGTGGACTGTGCGCCTGGCCAGTGCACAAGAAGCATGCGATGCACGTGAGACCGTGAGAATCATCACAGGTATGCCTGGTAAACTTGGAAAGTAAGTGGTCGTGTGGGTAAGTGGGTGGAATGAAAGGTTTAAGTCTGTAGATAAGTACGGATCAAACCTATATGAATGAAAGCCTGAAATGAAAGGTTTGAGTCCGTAAGCAAGTACGGATCAAATCAAAATTGTAGAAAACCCTTATGGGTCAAAATTGTAGAAAGCCCTTATGGGTCAAAATGGTGGAAAAGATCCTTATGGGTCACAATGGTTGGAAAGGCCTCAATGGGTCAAGAGGTTGGAAGGACCTTAACGGGTCATATGGTTGAAACCATGTAAAATAGGCTGGAAAGACCTTAGCGGGTCAAACGGTTGGGAAGACCATAAAGGGTCAAAAGGGGTGAAATTATAGAAATTGTGGAAATGACCTTGAACGGGTCAAATAGTGGAAATGTAAAAACATAGAATTACCCAAGTAATGGGTCAGATTTGTTGGAAAGTTGTAGAAATATAGAACAGTCTATGAAGTGAGTCAATTGGGTAGGAATGAAGGAGAGAATACACTATTCTCTCTAACCAAGATAAGCACAAGTTAGTAACTTAATTTAGATATGCTTGTTATGTGGCATGCAAAATGCATATATATGGGTAGTAGAAGGTGGTAAGGCATGGTATTAGTGTGAGTTATTTTGTAGAAACCTATAGAAAACGAATGAACGGTCGATCTTTTGAAAGACTCGTACCCCTATGTGCAGAAAATGAATGATGTGGTGAGATGCTAGAATGGGATGTAGGGATTATCACTAAAGTAGTAGGATATGACACATCTACCTTGAAAAGTCAAATTGTAGAAATTTTACAAGATAACAAATAAAACTTAAAGAGGTTGCGTAAGAAATGAAATAAGTAATGTAGTATAGCATGAGAATGGGAAATCAAGAAGGGAATTCTTGAATGGACCATTGAAGGTCAATGTCACGAACGAAAGGTATATGCCTAACCAATGATTTTGTAGATACGAATGGTCGAATTTATGAATATCACGAAATCTACAAGATAGGTGATATGAAGTTAGCGAGTTGGAATTCCTTGTGAACAAACTAAGGCAAGATAAGTATGGCATGGAATTATTAGGGAGAAAGTCAAGCCGACGGCTAGATGGTCGGTTAACGTTGTGAAAGGAAGGTTAGTGAATTCGGTTATTTTGTGATTGTTAAGTAGGAAATTGATATGTCGAATAGTACCCACGTATGAATGAATGATATCTTACGTATGTTGTAGCTCGGAAGGTTTGACTTTCAAAGGTCAAAAAGATGAATGAATCTTAGCTTAGACTTGGTGTTGTTAAGCGATGGACATATGTGTGTACAGTAAGTAGTGCTTGAAATGAGCTAACAAAGAAATTAGTGTGAATAGAATGGCTTTGAAATTTACCAAAAAGGGGTGGGGGTGTATATGGTAGATGTACCGATTCAGTAGTGCCTATGCAATTATGCCTAACTCTCAAGTTAAGCAAGAAGGAGTGGGGAATGAATGGCTAAGTAGGATTTGTTGGTTGAATATGTAACTAATCGATTTATTATGTTTAATAAATGCGATAGGCCTCTTAAAATATAAGAGCGTAAGAACAAAACATGGAAATACGTTTTGCCATGAGTATATAGGTAAGTAGAGAATTCCTGGTATGGTAGTAATGAAAGAGGTTTCGGGGACGAAACCCTCTTTAAGGGGGGTAGACTTGTAACATCCCAGAAATCCATTTCGCTTAATTACACTAATAGGCGTGCATAAGAAATGACAAGATGAATTAAATAGTAGAATGAACCCTTACGGATAATAAAACGGGATGATAAGAATGTGGGCTATGTTCCAATATGAAAATAACCTTGTTAGTGTTATCTAAATATGTAAGTATATAACACTAGGAATTAACTTGGTTAGTTAAGTTTCATAATAAAATTGAAGAAGGGAAAACTTGAGGGACCATTAATGTAACTAGTTGGTCAACATAAGAAGGTGGAGAAGACCCATTTTGGGGTCATACGTATTCAGCCCCAAAGGGGCATCCATGAGCCAAAAACCAACCTAATAATCCCTCAATTGAAGAAGTTAATGCAAGATATTGAAGCAATGGATGAAGGGTGTGTTCTAGAAGGTTAATCTTCAAGGATTGAGCTTTGGTAAGAACCCTAACCCCCAAATTCGTGTAGGATTCGAACCCCACATGTGGGTTTTGAGAAAATGATGTTAAATTCATATTATTGCTTGATTTTAAGTGATATTGATCATCTCTAATGGTCTAGAGGTGAGCTAATCACTAGAAGTTGCTTGTTTGCAAAAGATGATGATATTGGGTTTTCATTAGAGCTTTGATGTTGCTAAATGAGTGGTAAATCCATGTAGTTGTAGGAATAATGTGTAGTTGATGATATGCATGTGGAAATTGATGATGATTGAAAGAGGTATATGTGTTAATTGTATAGAAATTGAATGAATTGAAGGATACGTGTAGAGTTGAAAGTAGATGTTGCTATTAGTGTAACCCATGGTCATTCTTAGTTAAATGGGTGAATAGAGTAGAAAGAAAGTGAGGTTTTGTTATGTTTAATATTTATGGAATGAAGGGTAATTGATGTGGGTATGAAATGTGATGATTGATGGTATGAGCTATGGAAGTATGCATGAAATGCTTGTACATTGTGTTTTAAATGTTGTACGCACACCATGTGCTCGATGAAATGTGTAGATGAACTTGCGTGCAAGTAATTGATGAGAATGAATGGAATATGATGATTGTAGGAAATTAATATGAAGGATGTGTTTCTATGGAAACCATGTGTGAATTATAATGAATTGTATGTAAGTATGTATGTAAGCACATAAGTGATCTTATGGTTGTATGTGTGTTCTATAATGTATGAAATTGTATGCAAGACTCGACAAGTATGAAAGTAATGTGATAGTTAGTGCAATTGATGGTAGGTTAACATGGGGATTTCGTCTTAGAGAGAGATCATGTGGGAATTAGTTGATTGTATGATTTGGTAAGAAGTATGCATTAGTAGTGTGTACACTATGCTTAAATATTATGATGTACACGATGCGTTGATTGATTGGTGTGATGAATGATCTTGTATCTTAATGAGATGTGAATATGATGTTTATGGTGAATCTTATATGATCTAGTACATCAATATGGACATATGTTTCTAAGTAGGATGTTGGTATAGTTGGAAGTTGACTTTCTGGAAAGTCAACAATGTTAAAATAACATGGTTATGCTCCCAAACTTGATTGTGTGATTAGAAACACTATGTGACGCATAACATGTTAAAACTATGAGACATATATGATAATAAGTGGTATTACTATGTGAGAATAAATGTGGTTGTGAATGTATGTTGTAGATATGATAGAAGTTGACTAATGAAAGTCAATGTGATATTTGGTTGAGAATGATTGTTAGTATGTTATGATCATGTATGCTAACAATGATGTGAACATGATGATATGAAAGGATAGGAAGGAAGGACTCAACCATGGGAAGCTAATGGGTCAAGAGGAGGCAAATAAACAAGCATGAACTTGGAGGACTTGAGGTAAGTGATTCCCAAACTTAACTCGCATCTATGATATGGAATTATGTTCACATAGGATGGGAATCTTAAAGGAGTACATGGTTTTGGTTATGGGTCAAGGATTTACATGGTAGTTAACTTGGACTTTGTCCTTGTAAATGTAACTAGTGTAGACAAGGTTTGAGCGAATCAAGTATAGTAGGTGCTTGAACTCAAACCGGAAGCTCGTAGGGGCGTGCTTTCGATCCGAGAATTGATCAAGGTATGTGTGGAATGATGGGTGGGAGAATAGTAAATGAGTTGCTAGAATGTCGGAAATTGTAGGTAAGAATGGCATGAAAGATATTGGGCTGAAAAAGGAAAGCATTGTGCAAGACCTGCAGTTGGCGTAGGATACGCCAGTTTTGGCGTAGGATACGCCAACCCTGGTTTTCCTACGCCAAATTCTGCTGCCCTACGCCACTCTGTCACCCCTTGCCTACGCAAGTGGCGTAGGCTACGCCACTTTTGGCGTATCCTACGCCAAATCCCCCTTCGGCCTTGGATGTTGATTTTTCAGCTTGTTTATGCTTCCGTACCTTGCCCGAGCAACTCCAAACCTCATTTATAGTACATATGTGTACTCATGCTCGGGTTTGAGGGAGAGCTTCATGAATGTAAGGGTTGGTAGTTATATGTAGATCGAGTAGAGGATTGGAAACGTCACATTGTCTTAGAGTTTGGCGAAGGAAGAGTAACATAACGGGTAAAGTAGGTTATAGGAGGGAATTGTATGCTTGTAAGTATTGTGGGGTTATACGCGGGAATTGTATGCTCGTAGGTAAAGTAGGTTATAGGAGGGAATTGTATGCTTGTAAGTATTGTGGGGTTATACGCGGGAATTGTATGCTCGTAGGTAAAGTAGGTTATATGAGGGAATTGTATACTTGTGTGTATTGTGGGGTATTGAGGGAATTGTATATTTGTATGAATTGTGGGGTTATTAACCTTGTTATGTAAGTGGTAAGGAAGATGCAGGTATATAAGTGTGAATGCATGAGACTTGTAGGATCAGCTCGGGGTACCACACCCGAACTTCCAAAGAGGCGTTGGAACGAGATCATGGAGCATCTATGGATATTCTCTCCACATTTTGAATAGTATGTATTAAGTCACTGAGTGAACTAACGAAACGGTTATTTGGTGATCGCAGGTTGTCTTGTCTACCTAATAGAGTAAGGAAAGGATGGAGATCGAGCAAGGAGGCAGATTGTACGAGGACACGACCCTATAACGTGATATAGATGGGTCATGTTTAATGTGATAGAATATATTTAAAAGATGTAATACCTAAAATGTTTAGTAGACTTGGGTTATAAATATCCAAGGTTGTTTTTAAAAGAAATAAATTTTTCGGTTGGTATTTCCGCTGCACGTTTTTCTGTAAATTGGTCTAGGGTGTTACACTTTGGGGGGGGGGGGCGGTGTCCTTGTTGGAAAAACCGCCAAGATCAAATCCTGGGAGATAGTCATTTATCCTCTCGAGGGCCTGTACGTAGTCCAAGTCCACGTTGGCAACCCCGCTATTCCTTAAGATGTGGTCTTGGAGATTCCAAGACTGAGCTCGCGATGCCACAAAAGCATACACCCCAACATCCTTTGCTGAGAGGAGCCCTAATCCACCAAAACACATCGGCAAGGATGCCAATCGCCACTGTAGGTCACCAAAGAATGGACCCCCACATATCACTATGTCTTCGATGGCTCCCCGCAGACCCTTGTCAAAACATGATACCGCTTCATCCATCATGGCGGGTTGGCAGGTCCGCAAACCGAAAAGCAACTTAGCGACCCCCATACAAGATCTGAGCAAGAGGAGTTCACTTTGGGGATCCCTAAGATAGGGCAAAAGTTTCATAAGATCAACCGCGCGCGAGGCTCTCCGCCCTGCCAATTCCCGTATAAAGTAAGAGTCCCGACTAACAGCCCCTCCAAGGAGCAATTAAATTAATAAAGAAGACTTTGTCCGTCGCTTGGGAAGTCTTGCAGGCGATCATATGCTCAAGACGACACTCTATAAACTACAACAAGGGCAGATATGAGGAGAGATGTACAAATAGAATCGTGATGTTCTCTGGCGAAACGTTTGTCGGCGAAGAAAATCAAAGAAACAAAGGATGAAGATGTGACTTTTATCTTCTTTGAGGGCGGTAGTCGCGTTCTTTGCGGTCACTGGTATGTGTCTATTATGAAGTTACTACAGCAACAGCTGTTTTCAACATCTACTGGTCAACAACAGATGTTACTAAGGTCTTTCATCAGACTTTATCAATCAAAAACAAATTCGTGTTGTTTAACACGTTAGAAGCCTTATCCTATTGTTTGAATGAAATTGTTGTAGTAACAACTGTTCACGCTTTGTTTTGATCTCTGTTGGATCGTTTATTACTTTGACATCTAGATTAATTCTAGATGTATTATTAATTGTTATATTGTTGATTTGGTTTAATTTAATTAATTGTTCGTGTTTGATTTTTGGTTTGAGTTAGTTATGTTTATGATTTGATTTGTGATGCACAGATAAGCAAAACGAAGCTCTGACGAAAGTGTAGCGGTGCAGCTTCCAGAAGAGTCAATCAAAATGTCGATGATGTCAGAGGCGTTTGTGTTTTCCGATGATCAGTCATCTCTGGAGGTATATTTTTTCGGTCCGGTTTATTGTTTGAATCATGTTTGATTTGAGTTTTAGTGTTAGGGAAATGTGAAGTGATTTGGATGTGAATGTGTTAGGAGTGAAAACATACGTATTTACATGAGAAGTAGAAATTTAGAGTGAAAACAATATAAAGGTTTGCTGAACTGCTTCTTAGAATGAGTGAAAACAGTGTAAATGTTTGCATATTAGAATGAGTGATAATAATCTAAGCATACTTGGCATTAACAACATATAGGATGTGAGTGAGAAATGGGTCACGGTTCTGTAACATGCTAAAAGTAGGTTAAGCATAGAGGTGTGTTCAACTAGATAGCGACATTATATGGTCCCTGATGTATTCATCAATAGACATAGGGGCTGAGGGTGTTATAGCTTTAGTTTTGTAGTTCTTTTCATCATTTTGTTTTTGATGTTAACTCTACAAGATTTTTATTGAAAGAATCAGATTGAATAATCTGGGCGGCTGCGTGGAGTTAATATTTGGCTGTTGATGATGTTTAAATGCTATCTCTTTGTTGTTATCTTGCGGTCAATATGTAATAATACGGATAACTGATCATGTTTTAACGAACCAACTTGATGAGCAAATAATAAACCAAAGTTTCAGTGTTGTTTGCCGTTTATGTTTTACCTGATTATTTTTTTTGTTTAAACAATAAGTCTATTAGTTGATTGATTTTGATACTAAGTTCACTTATAAGAAACAAACATTCCAGTTGCCATGGAAACAGTTTCTTTTAAACTAATTGTAAATATATATATGACTGACTTTGTTAACTATTGCAGTTTGATTTTGAATTGTCTTTGGTGTCAGTGCATGATTTTTCCGATGTGTTAAAATAAGTAGAGTTTCTACAAATTCCTCAGCTCTTTAACATTAGTTCTTTAATCAGATCTACAATCAGTTGTTTATCTTCACAGCTCAGTAGGTTTCATATCAATACTTTGATTCGAACAGTAGTTTGTTAACAGTCAAACCATAAACATTAGATAAAAGTTGAATTCATTTAGTTTTTTTTTTTTTATGTTTTTAATAGGCAAGATGGTATTTACGAGCTGCAGCAGGCGGATATCTGCGTGCTATGCATAACGTATGATTATGTTAATCTTTAGACAAGGGTTTTATGCAAAAACATAGATAATCAAGAAAAGGGATGAAGCTTGCTGCTGATCATGGCCATAGAAAAGCTCAGTTTGAGCATGGGCTTACCCTATTTTCGGTAAGTACTACTACAAATAACATTTAATCATTTAATATTCACATCAATTGTTTTCTAAATTTTTAGTTGTTTTGTCAAACTCTCTCTCATCAGATGTTTTCTTTCACTTCACTTCTTTTTCATCAGTTGATCTTGGACAGTGTTAAATTCATCAATTGTTTAGGGCAAACAAATTCATTGTGCATCGTTTTTTTTTTCATTAAGAACAACAATTGGAAAAGAACCGATTAGTTATTTGAGTTGTTTTACTCTCATCAGTTCTTTTGAAGATATAAGTTGTTTTGGGAAATGTTTCATTAGTCGATCACATCGTATTTTCTACATTGGTCTTTTACAATTAGTTTTCTGGCCATCTTCAGTTGTTTTGGGATGGTGCAGTGCTAAGAGCCTGATTTTCTTGGGTGGAGGTATCCGGTTCGAATCCAAGATCCAGTGGTTTTTCTTTAACCCCTTAAAGGCCACGAGCCCGACATAAGCTACGTTTTACGTGGTCTCATAGGTTGGGGGTGTGAGTTTCTGTTGATGGGTTCTCACGCTTAGTCAGAATAGTGGAACGTCATCCAAAATATGTTACTAATTTCTAACATCAACCCTTTTACCACTTAATCCTAACAAAACACATTTTTTATTTGGTGTACTAGGCTGGTGACCATCCATAGGGAGATATAGTATAATCTTTACAAGCACAATGGGCCTGGTTGATGTTCTAGACAGGTACAGTTACACTTTGGTTCTTTTTTATTTAATTTGTATGGTTAATAACATAACTTATATCGTTTCCTTTCCTGTTACATCGCTTCCTGGATTTGGAAATTGGCATAAGATTAGTAGTTTATGCGGAATTCCTCCACTGTTTGCATTTTCTGTTAGAGACCTTTTGAAGATACAGTACGAGGACGAGTCCATTGCTGCAAATAAGAGAAAACTTGTAAGAAACATCATTCTTGCTGCATCTTGGAAGGCGCGAAACGCGGCAATTTTTCAAGGCAAAAGGGTAAATTTAGATGGATTATTCGGCGAAATATTTTAGTTGGGTGGAGCACAAATCAAAGCACACGGGATGGACTTAAGAGTGGTGGAAATCGTTCGATGTCCCCATTACTTGATTTTAACGTTTAACATAAACTGTATAAGGTTGTATAATGTCTGGAACAAATGGGTGTATTTGGTTGCATCTAGTGCCTCACTAGGAAGAAACGTTGTGGATACTTTTTATGTGAAATGTATTTGGTTGCATCTAGTGCCTCACTAGGAAGCAACGTTGTATATACTTTTCGGGTGAAATGTGATATTCTTTACCGATAAAAAAAACTAAATCTTTGAACTGAAATGAGGTATTTTTAATATTTTGAATGACTATTTAGATTTGAGTATTGACGTGTTTGACAACCTTGCACTTTTTAATATTTTTACCCATTTGACCTTTAAAGAAATATAATTAAATCATTTATTAAAAAGGATGTATTAGGACTTTCTTTTAATTAGAAAATTGTGACATCAAAGTGTTTGATATTTAATTTGATGAAAGTAAAATACCATACGCCTATATTTAAAACATGTACGTGTCATATGAAATTTATTTATTTTTACAAAATGTCTTCAATATATACATACCTTTTGATTATTATATATAACTTTTCATATAAAACAATTATTTTATATAGTGAATATACGTGTGACTAAAAGAAAGAAATATATCGTTTATATGTTTAGTAATATGAAGTTGTACATTACTATTGTTTTGCATTCTTTTGTTGTATTTGTTTTATGCGTTTGTAATTAAATATGTCATTATGTGTTTGTTGCTATTTCGTATTGTTTGTTTTTTCTTAAAATATTCTTTTATTATACACAACAAAACAAAGATGTTAAATTACGCACTAAATAACAAAATTCGAGTTAATATATGCATGAATCAACAAACTTATGTGCCTACTACACTCATAAGATCAATCATCATTTTCACATATTATTTAATTTTTATAATTTAATATGGTATAGAATGTGTAAGTGTATTTATTTTATATAATTTCGTTACTACCCGGACCGTATCATCACACATATACAACCACTGCTCCAACCTAACAACCTGTTATATGCTTTGAAAAGAAAAGTTTTAACCCTTATTAATAATTAATCATCTTCTTCCCCAAATACAAGACTTAGAACCCTAACCCTAGATCAATACAATTCATCCACTACAGATCAGATCGTTTGACGAAAATTGAGGGGTTTTAATCCTACACTAAAACCGAACAAAAAGGCAAAAGAAAAGAAGACTTACAACATTTGTATCGATCGAAACAGAGACTTGAATGGTCGAACAAGAAGCACGATGTTTAGAAACTTTCAGTCGTGTTTGGTTGGATTTTATGGTGGGTTTTGAATTAGTAAAGGCTGGTGAACGACCTGGAATAGCCAATTTATATTGTTGACCGAGGCTATTCACCGTTTGATTCGTTTTCAAGAACTTGACGGTTACAACTTAAACCTCGAATTAAAACCCGATTAAACCACGTTAAATGCTTATTAAATCTTTGTAACGAGCTGAGTAATGATGGAGAATTCGAAATAAAACAACAAAATTAGATAAAAATGACTGTTAATGCTTCGCCGGTCGAAAATCCGGCTGCCGGACTGTTTGGCCAGAAAAACAAGGTGGGCGGGACCTTGGGGTTCAATTTCAAGTTTCTAAAAATTTCAATTCCAGTCCCTGAGGTTAGTTTAGGTTAGTTGTATTATATTTTGGTTAAGTTTTTCTTTGGAAAAGTTAACCAAAGTTACTTATTTAACCCAAAAATGTTTATTTTAATCTAATCCGAATAACGTTTCAATATACGCATTTGCTTAAAACTTATACCTGATCCATAATAACTATAAATGATTAAATTTTAATTCGCTCTAAAATTAAATTTGAAAACGACGAAACATACCGGGACTATAACGAAAATATTTGAAGGGCTATTGTTGTCAATTCGATAAAAGACGAGGGTGACGGATGTCACAGCAAGCCAAGTTATTATTTGATTAATTAATTTATGGATATTCATCTAGTTTCCTATTTGTAATATGGTAGGTAGACGATTATATGGAACTGATTAACAGAATCCTAGTTATAGTTTAACATGTTGGTTGGCTATATCTATCTATATACTAATTGAGGTCACTTGGGTTGAATCAAGGCCTTAGAGAGAGTCTTTATGATCCAACAACTAATATGGAGCTCCAAATTATAACTATAAAAACCTTTTTCTTTTATTTTTTTTTTCATTCTCCATATCAAAACTCTCCTATTCTTCCTAATTCCTAACAAATCTTTCAATCTTTCTTCTTCACCTTGCATCATTTGTTGATTATCCACAACTGATTAAAGGTAAACATCCATACTACTCTTCTAATGTTGATTCCTATTATTATTTTGACTTTTTTTTATTGTTAACATTATTAAGAACAAATCAAACCGAATGAAAATTCTTATTCTTTTACGTGGAAATCATTCTTCTTAAACACATGTTCTAATGAAACGGATTTGTGATAAATGGATTTGTGATAAACGGATTTGTGATAAGCACATATTCAATCGGATTTGTTATAAAATGATAACAAAGATACTATCAATTCCTATTGTTATTTTTTTATTCTTTTTAAGATTTCCTAATCTAATAACCATTTGAAATCATTCTGGTGTTTATCACATGTTCTAATGAAACGGATTTGTGATAAACATATATTCAATCGGATTTGTGATAAAGGGATAACAAAGATACTATAGATTCCTATTGTTACTTTTTTTATTCTTTTTAATATTTCATAATCTAATTACCATTTGAAATCGTTCTTGTGTTTATCACATGTTCTAATGAAATGGATTTGTGATGAACGTATTTGTGATAAACACATATTCAATCGGATTTGTGATAAAGGGATAATAAGGATTGCGTTCAATCAGATTTATGTTAAGTTTATTATTGTCATCACGGTTTTTTTAGACATATATTGAATCGGATTTACTATTCGATCGGATTTAGTAATGCTATATTTTAACATTTGAAAAACAGGATTTGATCCGAAGACACAAACGCTATTATGTCTTATCATAATGGTTCTCAATTCTTCAAGGTATTGCATGACCCTTCGGCAACAGTTTTGGTATATTTGTTATTTTCATGTAATTTTCAAAAATGATTCTTTATTTTTTAATGTTGTTTTTAACGTGTCAATCCAGACTGTGCTGAAGGCCATGAACAAATTTCTGTTGTCTAAAAACATACATAACAGGGACGTTACAATTACCACATACGAAGGACAATCTTGGTTGGTACGATTTTTAATGTTTTTAATGTAATTTATTTGAATTACTGTTTTTCGAATTTATGTTTAATATTATTGTAATAATTGACTGTTTTTCGAAAAAAATTTAATCACATTTATTTATATTACTGTTTTTCGAAATTATTTTAATATTATTGTAATATTAGACCGAATTTAATGTCATCAATTCTGAATTATTGTTATTTATTTACATTAATAATAATTAACCGAATTTAATGTCATTTAATCTGAAATTTGAATGTGAATTATTGTTATTTATTTACATTAATAAAAATTGACCAAATTTAATGTTATTTATTACTATAATTGACCGAATTTATATTAATATTAATATGAATTTCAACTTACCATAAGAAGCCTCATTTATTTTTTATTATGAATGATTGATTATTAATCAATTTAACCTTCATTTATGAACGAAATAACTCTCATTTATTTTTAATATTACGATTTTAGTTTTACTATTTGTAATAATAGTATTGTTGACCGAATATATTACTAATTGACATTAATAATAATTGACCGAATTGAATGTTATTTATTACGAATTTTTAATCTCATTTATTTATATTAATATTACTACGAAATTATGTTTAAACTATCTTTATGAATTATTATTGGTCTTGCCTGCAATTAATAGGATTTATTTTGTTTTTTAATGTTATTTAGTATGAGTTTTAATGACATTAATTACAATTGACCGAATTTAGAGTTATATATAATGATTTTTAAGCTCATTTATTTATTATTGACCGAATTAAATTACAAATATATTACTAATACTAAAACTAATATTACGAATTATTATTGGTCTTGTCTGCAATTAATAGAATTTATTCATTTTTTAATGTTATTCAGTATGAGTTTTAATGACATTAATAATAATTGACCGAATTTAGTGATATATATTACGATTTTTAAGCTCATTTGTTTATTATTGACCGAATTGACCGAACTAATTACGAATATATTACTAATACTAAAACTAATATTACGATTTTTAATTTTAATCCCATTTATATCTTAATGACCGAATTAAAATTTTCTATTACTATTTTTACAAATATATTACTAATTACTAATACTAACTAATACTAATACTAATATTACGATTTTAGTTTGCTTCAATTAGAAGTTATTTCCATTGGCGAATAATGTGTCTTTAAATGGTGTTCAATCCAACACAGGCTGTTTGTTACAAAGGTTCCAACACAAGAAGTCATTGATTTTCAAATTAAAATTACGATTTTTTATGTTTGTAATGTAATTTATTTGAATTATTGATTACGATTTTGTGATTATTTATTAAGATTTATAATCTCATTTATTTATTTTACTATGTTTACGAATTATGATTAGTCTTGATTGCAATCAATAAAATTTATTCATTTTTATTGTTATTTATTAAGATGTTTAATATTATTTATTGACATTAATAATAATTGACCGAATTTAATGTTATTTATTAAAATTATTAATCTCATTTATTTATATTACTTTTTTTGAATTTATGTTTAATAAGATTTAATTATTTTTAATGTATTTTTATTATGTTAGAAAATTTTCTATTACTATTTTTACGAATATATTACTAATTACTAATAATTACTAATATTAACTAAAACTAATATTACGATTTTAGTTTTACTATTCGTAAAAATAGCATTGTTGACCGAATATATTACTAATTCTAATTGACAATAATAATTGACCGAATTGAATGTTATTTATTACGATTTTTAATCTCATTTATTTATATTAATGTTACTATGAAATTATGTTTAATATATTTTTATGAATTATTATTGGTTTTGCCTGCAATTAATAGGATCTATTCATTTTTTTAATGTTATTTATTATGAGTTTTAATGACATTAATAATAATTGATCGAATTTAATGTTATATATTACGATTTTTAAGCTCATTTATTTATTATTGACCGAATTGACCCAATTAAATTACGAATATATTACTAATATTACGATTTTTAATTTTAATATTACGAAATTCATTTTAATATTGTTGCCCGACTTTAATTTTGATATTACAACTTTCCTTTAATCAATTGTGATGAAACGATATTTTTTTTAACATATACGACTTTCTTTCAAACATTTATTTAAATCTATTTTACAGTTTATAATTTAAATATAATCCAAAGATAACACTGTACATTTATTTTCCTACACTTTTATTTTTCTTTTAATAATAAATATAATTTAAATATAATTAACAGTTTCCTAAAATATATATAATGTATTCAAAATAATTTTCAATGCTATTACTAATATTACGACCTTAATGTTAATATTGTTGACCGAATCTGTATAAAAACTTTTTACGTTTTTGTTAAATTGATGGAGGTCAATTCTTTGACTATATGTCTTTGAATTTGATTCTGCTAATTTTAACCGTTGTTGACCAATTCACGTCAATTACCAATCCTTCCCATTTTTATAATTCAAAGACTTTCCTTTAATCATTTGAAATGAAACGATATTCTTTTAAACATATACGACTTTCCTTTAAACATTTATTTAAATCTATTTAACAATGTTAAATCTACTTAACAGTTTATAATTTATATATAATCCAAATATAGGAGTGTACATTCATTTTCCTACACTTTTATTATTCTTTTAATAATAAATATAATTTAAATCTATTTAATAGTTTCCTAAAATATATAATGTATTCAAGATAATTTTCAATGCTGTTACTAATATTACGACCTTAATTTTAATATTGTTGATCAAATATTAGTAAAAACTTTTTACGTTTTTGTTAATTTGATGGAGTTCAATTTTTTGACTTTATGTCTTTGAGTTTGATTGTGTTAATTTTAAGCGTTGTTGACCAATTCACGTCAATTACCAATCCTTCTATTTTTATAATTCAAATATATAAATAAATATTTCTACTCGATCACGTCAATCGAGGCACATTATTTCCGATTTTGCAGAATTGTCCGAGACACAACAATACTATATAAACCTTAACAAATAATAAAATCATTTAATCGTCATACCAAATTTAACAACAAAATTAAATGATAATATAAATTTTCAAAATGTTACTTTTGGTACAACTAATAATGATTACTAATGATGTCAATAATAACTTGTATATAATGGGTAAGGCAATTTGAGACGCGGATGATTTTAATGTCATTTATTTGAATGATTGATTACGATTTTGATGTTATTTATTAAGATTTTTAATCTTATTTACTGATGTTACTAATATTACGAATTTCATTTTAACATTGTTGACCGACTTTCATTTTGATATTACGACTTTCCTTTAATCATTTGTAACTAAACGATAATCATCATCTTGATTTCAATAAGTGTGCTAATTTTAAGATGTTAATAATAATTTGTATATAACGGGTAAGTTAATTTCAGACGTGGATTATTTTAATGTCATTGATTTGAATGATTGATTGATTATGATTTTGATGTTATTTATTAAGATTTTTAATTGTTAAGTACTATATTTACACAGTTTAAATAATGACGTTTTTTTGGCGGTTTTTTGTAACATGTCAAAAGTTGCCTAAAGTGTGTGTACAATGGGTCATTTTGGCTACATGTTGAAATGGGTCTGGGGTTCCTTTTGGTGTCTATTTTTTTAAAAAATATAGGAAATTTATATTACAGCATGTGACATTCGACCCATTTTCTTATTAGTTGTTTTTTAGCTATGTAATCGGTTTGAACCATTGGAGAGATAACATGAAAATTTAAGCTACCCATTCAAGTAAGTGGGTTAAGGATTGTTTCTTGATTTACTTATCACCGTATCCATATCTTTACAACAACTATATTTTATGTAGAACACAAATATGGAATACAATGGTGGAGGTTTTCATAAATTATTGAAAATGAGCTGCACTCCGAGGATCGTGATGACAATGATAACAACTTCGAAGGTGAAAAATCAGCTACCAATGAGCAAGAGTTGGAAAATTTTGATTGAAGTAATGAAAATGGACCATTGGTTGAAGTTCGTTAAGCCCCAACTAAATGATAAGTGTTCTATGCTTAAGCTTAGTTATGATTATAATATAGATATTACCCTTACCCAAATGATGTAATGTGTGATATTAGTTGAAGTTCGTTAAGCCCCAACTAAATGATAAGTGTTCTATGCTTAAGCTTAGTTATGATTAGAATATAGATATTACTCAAATGATGTAATGTGTGATATTGTGATAGTATGCTATGTAGTTTGCAGTTGTCAAATTAAACTTTACTTACTCGATATATCCATCATTTCGTTACATTAAACTGTTAGATGACATTTTGCATTTAACATCAAAAATCATACATATTGCATTATCAAACATTTAGTAACCAAAACAAATCGTATAATACAATTCTTATTTTTCTACTTTTTTTTCATTTTACTTTCGGGTGAACCGTGGGTCCCCACGGGACTCTAACCTAGTATACCATGTATTAGGTAGGGATTCCAATAAAGTTTTGTGTAAGTTTCTTCATAATAAAATTGGGTGTTTTGCTAATATTGTTCTGTGCTTTTGTTACAAGTCTAGTATCAATTCTTTACTGACCCCACTGAATTTGTTCTCAAATTCAAATGAATCTGAAAAGTATTGTCGTGTCAAATATGATCTCATTACAAGTTGATTTCCTCTGGGTATAAAAGAAACGGGTTAGAAAAAATATTGAGCATGCTAATATGTTTTAATTTTCGTGTTGCTCACCAGTTTATTATTGTTTTTGACTTTTTCGAGGACAAGAAAAGGTTTAAGCTTGAGGAGATTTGCTAGTTGCATTTTTTAGGTATGTTTTATCATGTTTTTGGCATCTAATTTATTGAATTTTATTCATTTAGACAATACATATTTCATCATTTTGGAAAATACATGCTTTGGTAGGATGCAATCTACTTTGATTTATTTTTTTGTTAATCTTGTAGGTATTTTTTTTGAACGACCAACAAATTGGAATCACTCACGGAACACTAGAGTATCATCGTGCCACCAATGTTGCCACGCGATCATATTCCACCACCAAATCACCAATTCAGGAGGAAACTTATAATTATGAGAAAACCCCCTTTGTGAGATTCGAACCCAAGACCTTATGATCCCTAAGTCTTATCTCACCACCAAGATGCCACTAGGCTATAATGCCTTGGGCGATCTTGTAGGTATTGAGTGATTGTGAGAGGATAACCAAAGGATTTGAAAGGATTCATGAAAATAAGAGAAGCTAAAGATGATCGTGTCAACACCATGTTTTTGCTAAATAAAGTGGCAGACTCAATTGATTAGTGGAGTTTAGTTGAAGAACTCGTATGTCATTAGATTGAGTTAATTGGATGGAATTAATTAGTGGAGTTCCATGTTGATCGTGTGAAGAAAGTTGTGCAAAGTAATTCTCCGTCTATTAAGGGCCAATGTTTTATTTTCAATAGAGTAGGTTTTGAAATACAAAAAGCGGTAGCGACGCAGCTTGTGTCCCGTTTACCTGCGTGTCACATGTAATTGGTTGTTTTTTTATTGAAACTTGAATATTGCAATAACTGCATTGCTTTAAAAAAAAACAAATACAAGTTGGGCTTGTGAAATTAAAAGGATGGGCTGAATTAATTTGTCAATCCATGTTTAGAGCAGCCCACTAATTGGAAGTTGGAATGGAAATTAGCGCATGAGCCGCACAAACAAAAGAGATTGAGCGAGAATTTAAAAGGAAGTCTCGGCAATTCGAAAATACAACTTCTTTTGACGGCAACAAATCGAGAAGTAGAAGCGTTCATACTCTTCTTCTTTTTAATTCAAGACAACTACTTTATCCTTCGGAAGCGTTCCGGGATAGACGAATCTAATATAAAGTGATAAAATGCGTATACTATAAAAAGAATAGGCGGTTTTTTAGATATATTTTTTTTTTTTGTAAAGGATCAACACTCGTCTCTGTACAACTGTCATTTTCTTAATACACTCTAAAGTTGCGAAATGAACCAAAAAAAGAAAAAAAAAACAAATTGGTATCAAAGGATATGTCATGATGATGATGATGCTAAGTAATTCTGATGTTTAAAGTGATCATATATTATTGATTTACGTGTCATTATCAGATCTCCACGCGTCATTCTCGGTCTCCACGCGTCATCAGGGGCGAAGGATGTTGAGGGCTAGGGGTGGCCCTAGCCCCCCTGTTTTTTAGCGCAGTGGTATAGATTTGCGATTTTCGTAGGTAAATCGAGTCCGGGTTGAATCTGCCCCTTGATTCGAGAACCAAGTTTCGTCCTTGCCTACCCTCAACCTTATTAACGACCTGAGAGTATTCCCATTCAACGGGCATCGGCCTATCTCCTTAACTATGACACTCCAACATCCTTTGACCTGGAGGTTAAGCGGCAGGAAGTCCCATCCACCTCAACCCCCATGCAATAAATCAACAACTTTTGTCCACACGCTATTTTTCTGCATTTTAAATCGCCAAGCCCATTTCGCCAAAAGAGCTATATTCACATCACTTAGTTTGGATATACCCAAACCACCGTTCTTCTTTGACATAGTTACAGTATTCTACGCAACCCAACACACCTTCTTATCTTCAACCGACCCTCCCCATAGGAAGTTGCGCATCATTTGTTCAATTCGACCCGTCACTTTAACTGGCGCTTTATATAGAGACAAATAGTACACCGGTAAACTAGCAAACACCGATTTTATAAGAGTCAATCTCCCACCCATGAATAATAGATTAGCCTTCCAAGAAATCAATCGTCTTTGAATAGTGTCAATCACCGAGAACTAATGATGGCTTTTGTTCATATTAGCTTCAACTTTAATTCCCAAATAATCAAAAGAAAAATCACTCACTTTACACCCCTAAATAATAGCCATGTCTCTAACCTCATCACCTTCAATCCCAATCCCAATCCCAATACCAAATAATTTAGATTTGCGAATGTTTATTTTTATCAACATTTGTCTTTCAAATAAAATCCATTTCTCTTAAAACGTAAAAGTTTATTTAAAGATAACACAGCTAAGTGACAAAGAAAAAACCCGTGTTAAAGATGCGGGTGTCCAATAATTTGAGGGCTTTAATAAAGAATTAAAGAAGATTGTTGTTTAATGTTTTGTTTTGACTTTTGACAACCTGTCATGCAATGCAAAAATAAAAGTAAGACAGCATACACAAAAGATCGAGCATTACTTTGAAATCATATATTAAATTTTTTCCTTCTTTCGACAACCATTGCACTGTAGTGGTAAAATATGGGTGGACAATGATAGAAGATCCAGGGGACTTTAGGTTTTGATTATTGAGTCAACCGGATTTTACAAGTAATTTTATTATCGTGCCTACGAGTGGATGGATTACCTGGTTTCATCCAGAATCGGTGTTTGATAACTCGGGTACTCTCAGAATACTTGAATTTATCAAAAGGGTGCCTTAAAAATTTCCGGACTTGATTTATTAGCCGTTTTGTAAAAAAAAACTTTGAAATCATATTATTATATCTTTTCCTTCTTTCCAGACGACATCCATCTTCTTCGTCACACTTTTTGCCTTTTGTCTTTTGTATCTTATAATAATTATTTAACATTATCCTTTTGGTGTTTTTTGAGATATACAAATCTAATCTATATCTATATATATATTGCTCATGTTTTTTCTTTTAAACCAGGTTCTTATCTACGATGTTGAAAATCAGCCCAATCGCCATGTTATCATTGGAATTTTACTAGGTATACTTCATCAAGAGAAGCTAGGAGAAAGAATCGTGCATCACTGCAACACATGGTGTCAGCTTATAGCAATGTTATATTTTTATTTATTTAATTACAAGAGTAATAATTATTACTATTAGTATTAGTATTATTACAATGGTTATATTTTTCAACCCCGGGACGCTCCCGAGAAGAATTGATAGTTGCTGGCGTGACGTTCAATGGTGGCCTCAATCATCTCTTGAGATGCAATGGTTACAACTTCCTACTTAATTGTTTGTTTAGTTGATTAGGTTAGGAATTATAAGAGCCATTAGAATGTGATAAATTAGAGAGATGTGATGAGTTTTTGAATAGTTGCAGCTTACATAAGTGATTCTTTAGATGATTACTGATTAAGTTTTAGATTAGGGAATATGAGTTATTACTGATTAGAATACTATGAACATGCAATGATTGAGAGATTTTGTGATTAGTTAACTTGAGCCATTTGCAATAGGTTATCACGTAAAATTAGATTTTTCAACCCCGGGACCCTCCCGGGGTAATCAGCTAGTATATATATATTGCAAAGGGATTAATCCTACATGTCATAATCTTATGCAATCTCTCTTTTGAAAGATGCCACATAGGATGTGATGTGGCAAGTGTTAACCAATTAAAAAAAGAAATAAATATGATTTAACCAAATCTATTAAATACCTAATCTACTAAATCTAAATATTAAAATTTTACTATTTTTTCTTTCATGTTTCCTCCCATAACTTTTAAACGTTAATATCTTTTATATACGATATTTTTTAAAGAAAAAAATTACACCAAATTAACGAGCGTTTTATTATCTTTCCAACGAGTACCATAGTGCTATATAAAAAAACGGAGAAAAAAATGACTATTTTTTGTAACCCGGCAGGTATTGTGTCGGGTTTGGGATTAGTTTAAAAAAAATTGTGGGTTTGGGTCGGGTCTGGGATTAGGTGATACCCGACCCGATTACCCAAAACAACATACCCAAATACCCGAACTATATACCCGATCATATACCCATGAATTTTTTAACGCATCACATAACCCTTAGACTCATGCGTTCGATATTTCAATAAATAACTTTTTTTTTTCTTATTTCATGTTAGTTTTTTTTTTTTAGAATGATCGATTACAACTTCCGAATTCATTTGTAATGACACTAGATTTATACCCTGACGCAGAGATTCGGTTTTTTTTTATATTTGATTATGATAACTTATGGCAGATATTTGTTTAAAATAATAATAATAATAATATATTTTATTACGTCATATTAGATATTTCAACCCGGGACGCTCCCGGGATAAAAACTAGTATTAAATGATAAAATGTGTGTACTGTAAAAGGAATAGGTCATTTTTTTAGGATTTTTATTTTTTAAAGGATCAACACTCGATAACTCATAAAACATACTTCTGATTCTACATGCGCGAGTGAAGTCTCTCTACAACTTTGTCACTTCCTCAAGACATTTTAAAGCTATGATGTTAAATGAAAAAAAAAACAACCAAATTAGTATCAAATGGTATGTCATGATGATGACTGATTTAAGAGGCATGCATGGTATGGTTGGTGATTAATTATCATTTATCAGCTAAAAATTTACATGGTGTCTAAGAAATCATAGGTTACATGTGTCACAAATCATGATATCAAGAACACAAGAACAATAAACTTTATTACTAACCAACCAATTACAAAGAAACAAAGATAAAAGGATATATAACAATGATCTCTCACAAAACTCTCACAGATCTACTGATCTAATCCTAAATCAACCAGGTAAATAATACAAGCTCAGAAACAATAGACTCCTGAGTACAACCCTAAACTTAGAACACAAAGATCAGTACATAGATCTGACAAACTGAGAAACTTAACGAGAGAGAAGATCATAAATATGAGAAAGAAAAGAATCTGGATTCACGAACTAGACGAGAGTCTCAGTGCCTCATCGAGAAAATCTTGGTTGTTCTTTGTACAGAAAGATAAGTAGGTATTCAGGATTATTTTGATGATGAGAGACGGGATGTATTTATAATCCTATCCAGAAACTTCTTGACCGACTTAATACGAACGGGCATGACCTCTTGACTTGAACGACTTGTAAAACAATAAGTAGCCTATTAACTCAACTCGACCCATCAACAAATAAATCCAGTCCAATAGGCCTTGTCCAACAACATCCTCAAGCCTTGTTTGTTTAGCATCATCCAGCATCCAAGAACCCAACACTCAAGCTGAACTAGACCATCTACACTCGTTCGTGACTACAAGCCATTCTTGGTAACAAATCCATTAGCAGCTTCTTTTATTATTATAACATCAAACAAGCAGCCATCCAGGTCAGCAAGATGCCTGCAAACCCCGAACAAAATATTCAAACAAACAATATAATGATAGTTATTAAAGTTATTAGATTGAATGAATAAAGTATCATCTTTCAACACCCCCCCCCCCTCAATCTAATAACGCCACGAAACATATATCAAGTAGTTTGCACAACACAAAAAATGTTAACCAGTTCAAACACCTTTGATCACAATATCAGCAAGCTGCTATTTTAGTTTTTAAACATGAGTATTAAAAAATTCCTTTCAAAAAAAAATTATTAATAAAAAATATAACCAAAACCAAATTCCGTAGTTTTGACAAAAAACACAAAACTTGTAGCAACTAGAAGAAACAAAATCTGCATTGTAATCACAAACAGAACGGCAGGTTCAATAACAAGTGCAGTATAATCCTAATCGACAAAAAATATACGTTATGATTAAAGCAAACCTGACATACTTCTCTGCTCATTTAATAACAAGTTGGTTATGATGACAAATAATTTCACATGTAGCAACACATATGGTATGACACTCAGTTTTGCTGTATGTCATGAACCATGGACTGCCCCCTTTTTATTTTCCAAGTTTCTTAAAAGGTTTCAACACATATACAAGCAAAAAAATCTATAATCGGGCAAGACTTCTAAATAACAATCAAGAATCTCATCAACTCCCTATAAATGAACCTGTAAAAGACCATTAATCACACGATCTATACAACAACCTCTAATAGATCATTAAGGAATGATCTACACAGAACATTTAAGATAACAGGACCTAAACATGTTAGATCAAACCTAGAAATATCAACAGAGGAGACAAATACAAGAGAAAAAATCACCGAGATGCACAAAACGAAATTTAGAAGCAGAGAAAGATTTAAAGATATATCTTGTGATTATTGTCATATCAATATTGAACCAAAAACAAATTTAAAGACAAATTTTTAGAAAGACAAGCATAAAACCTTTATCAATTTAATGATTTCAAAACGAAAAACAGAGCATGGTTACTAAACAGAACTACAAAAAAATACTAAAAATTGCACCTATAAAACGCACCCATAAATTCATAAAACGCACTCATAAAATCATAAAACGCACTTGTTTTTTTTTTTTTATAAAACGCATTTGGTTTTTTAAACACTATTTAAACTGGTTTTTACAAAAACGCACTTGGTTTTTTACAAAACGCACTTGGTTTTTGTAAAACGCACTTGGTTTTTGTATAACACATTTAGTATAAATAAAACTCATTCAGATATTTATAACAAGCAATTGGTAAATGTTAACTGTATCATCTTCGTTTCAACTGATAAAACACGAACATATACCTTGAAAAATGATATTATCAATCTATGCAACTGGATCTTCTGCGACTGAATGTTCCGGTTCAATGTTTAAGTCTGAATAATTATAACATCATGATTACAGTAATATGATTACGTATTAATGAAAAAAACAGAGTAACCTACTGAACATGTCGATAAACTCTTCAATTGAATATCAATTTTGAAAAAATTAAGATCGAAATAAGTATTATGGGATTACGAATTCAATTTGGCAAAAAAAAAAGTGTAATCAGTTACGAAAATTTGAATTTGGATTCACGTAAAAAAAGGGATACGTATAATTGATAAAATTAGGACGTGATTATTGGGTGTGTAAATGTCTATAATACCCTTCTCATGATTCATAACGAATATGCAGGTTATAACCATTAGTTCCTCGTGTCAATATGTAATTACTTCTTACACTTTGTATTTTAAGGTACTTTGAACCGTATAGTTTCTCTAAATTGAAAACCCTATTGAGTTGAAAAAACTTAGAAACCCATGTAAAAACCATCTATTTTTTTTTTTTTTTGAAAAAATACACAAGGTAACATACATGTATTTAAGAGTTTTGGGCCAAAAAAAAAAACGCCGATGGATATTTTAAAAAAAAATAAACAAAGTTTGCGTTGTTATATATGTTAAAAAGTTGAAAACATATGTTAACAGCTCTGTAACATATGTTAAACAACTGAAAAGATATGTTAACAACGCAAACTTTGTTTATTTTTTTTAAAAAAATATCCCATCGGCGTTTTTTTTATTTTTTATTTTTGCCAAAAACGCTTAAAAACATGTATGTTACTTTGTGTATTTTTTTCAAAAAAAAAAAAAAACTTTAAATGGTTTTTACATGGGTTCTCTAGGTTTTCTCAACTCAATGGGATTTTCAATTTATCTTTCCTCACACACACACACACACACACACACACACACATATATATATATATATAAAAGAGATTAAATACAAAAATCCTTAATGTGAAAAGTGTAGAAGAAGTTTTGGGTCATTGATTTTATAATCCAATGGTTAATATTTAGTTATATCCTAAATTTACCACTCATTTATAGAAAAACAGGTGTGAATTGGCAAAATAGGAACATCCATTATTATTTACTTAAAACCCACTTTCACCACGATTTTTAAATGACTACAACTTTTTTTATACGATAATATTTTTTTTAACAAAATTATACCATATTAACGAACATTTAATTCTCTTTAATCTGAGTAACATGTTGCTATAGCTTTCTAACTTTTAATTTCTTTTATTTTACAAGCTACATGATTACATGTTTTGGTATAATGTTCCATGATTTCTTGTATAGCGCTATGGGATTATGTACCAGTACGTAATTACATAATATACATTTTATTTTATGTTACGTGATTACATAACACTAGTTAGCTAAGCATTATTACATGATTATAATTTTGAATACCAATTACGTAATTTCATTATAGTATTATGTGAAAACCCACAAAGTGATTGCGTAATTACGTACTAACTATAACTTAAGCAAACACCAAACATGTCCAGGTCTAATCACGTATTATGTATAAATGTAATGCAAAATATACATACGTGCACATTATTAAACATATATGTATGATACTTATTTTTCAAATTTAAACAAGTATACACGCTTATGTAGATTAAAAACATGTTTAGAACCATGATCTTGCTCTATCTATAACCTCTAATAAACAAAACCACCTTTGTAACACATGTCACTTCCCTTTTTTTTTTTAACGTTGACAGACTTTTTTATTTTGTTGACCACGTGGGATCCAAATAACTCAGTTGGTTCATCCATTTCGTTCCAAGATCCGACCCATAAACAAAACCCTCATTCTTCAATCAGTCTTCATAACTCACATACCCTCTCTAACATTCGATCCTTCGTCATCTCTCGATTCATCATCATCTTCTCTTAATTTGGAGCATCTCATCACCGGAAAATTTAATCTTTTCAATCATCTATCATCCATTTACGGTTATGTTATCTTCTAATAACTTATCTATTACGGTTTTTTATTATTTACAAACTTCCAAATAAGAATCATCTGTTTGTGACTCCTATTATTCTTTATTATCGACAAATCTACATTATGTTTTATGATTTTATCCGTATGTAACTTTAAATGTTATGGTTTTTGTTGTTAGGGTTTATGTTGCTTATTACCGATTATGTCATTAATTAAAGTCAAATTCCGATGACTCTGGATCTCGGTTATTTACAAACTTCGAAATAAGAATTATCTTTTTGTGACTCCTGTTATTCTTTAATGTTATTCTTTAATATTGACGAATCTATATTATGTTTTTTGATTTTATCCGTATGTAAGTTTAAGTTTTATGGTTTTTGTTGTTACCTGGTGTCTTATATGTCTAGAACACTTGTAGGTGTTTGACTATGGACTCTTAGCTATTCTCTTGTTGACTGCACACGTGCTTGTTGAGGTGAGTTTCACGGCCCCTTTTTAAACTGTTTTATAAACTTTTTTAGGGGGGGGATATGTTTCTTAAGTTGTTGTAACGTATAGAAATTAGAAAAGTAATGAGACGGGCACATGGGTAACGGGAAACCACTCGGGGTAGGTCCTCGTAGTTTACTATACCATTAACTCAATAGTACTATTGGTGCTTGACGAGACCCATTCCAATTCTGATAGCGTTGGTTACGTGTTTACATGAGGGGCACATAATATTATGAAATTAAGTTGTTGATTCCGAGAAACAACTTTGCGGGGCAAACGAGTTGTCTTGGTTTGGTTACGGGCCTAGGAGATTTGGTTACGATCCCAGGAGATGGAACTGTAGTCATTTGAAGATTCACAACTCCTTTTACATGACATACTTACTTCTGTTTTATGCATTCTTTTATAATAAGTTGCTGTGTGAACTTAAAACTATGAGCTCACCAATATAGATATATTGACGTCTTTTTAAGCTTATCTTTCAGGTAATTGAAGTGGACGGTGTTACCATGGCTAGGGCGGGGCAACACATATTGGGATGTCGATTTGTGTTTGGGGTTTTACTAATATATTCTAAGGGCTTGGGATATAGATGAAAAACCTTCATTTTAGAATTTATGACATTTGGATATGTATTTCCTATAACAATCTACATTTTCGACATATAGTGGAATGATCTTTTCTAATTACATGTGTTTGAGTTACTCTTGACTTTGATTTCCTTTTGAATATCATGCCACGTGTTTCCGTTATTGACATGGTGTGATATTCCTCCACTACTTGCTTCTTACCTGTTACAACTTACCAAATCACCAAAAATGCTAAATGTTTCATACGTTTCCATGCCACAACAAATATTTAACATTATATAAAAAAACCATGAAAAAGATGTGATTGATTAATACCGGAAAGAGGCCCACTCTCTATCCCTCTTAGTCTCTTACGTTCGGTTTCTATCGACCGCAGATACATGCTACAACGTGTTGAGCAAGGCTTGCCGATTAATACATGTCTCAACACATGGAATGCTTGTTGTCGACTATTATCATATTTAATAGTGATATATATTTAGAATATATTTAATGTAATTATTATGTAATTATTGCTGAAGGTTGGGATGTTGAAGACCCGAGCACCATAGGGTATAGATCACTGCTGTTGTTGCATCGTAGGAGCGGGGCCTTGGTCTTGTAATCCTTCACAAGAAAACCAAACGGGTCAAATTCAACAGAAACAGAATTGTCAGTGGTAAAACGACGGATAAAGATTAGGTTTTTGACAAGTTTGGGCGAGTACAGGAAATTTTTAAGTATAAAAGGGAGGGAAAGGTTTGGGTAGGTATTTGGTGCCTTGTCTAAGCATTGGTATGGTATCGCCATTACCTACAATAATATTTTGAGACAAACAAGAATTAGAAAAAGTATGATAATCACCTTGTTCTTGAGACATAGTCGAGGAGGCGCCCGTATCCATATACTGAGTGGGGTCAGGCTGCAGTGACATGGTGTAAAGAGCCTGCTCAATATCCGTTGGGTTGTAAGCCATAGTATGCGCTTGATGGGGTCTTGGACCGAGAAGACCTTGGGCCGTGGGGTTTGGGCTGCTACTGTTGGGCCTGTTGGATATTGGGTATGGGCATGGGGGGTTGGGCCAATATTGTTGTTGGGCCGGTTGGAAAAAGTTTTGCTTGGCCATGGGTTTTGCCAAGATGGGTAATAGGGAGTTTGCCACTGATTGTAAGGGTTCTGTGGTGTGAACCGCCCACGACCAAAGCCTGGACGGCCGCAGCCCTGGCCGGAACGACCCCTGCCATGGGTCTGTGAGTTTTCTTCGGTTCGTGGAGATGGGTTAGTGGTTCGGGTGGATGCAGTTAAAGCCGTGGACGAAGTTTTGGAAGCCAAGAGAGCTTGTTCCACCTTTTGAGTTTCAACTTGAATAGTTTTGGACCGAGCGGTATAGGAATTCGGTAAAGGTTCCTGTTGTTATAAAATAGTGGCAATCGCCTCGTATTGCTCATTAAGGCCAGCAATAAGTTGCAAGACCAAACGGTCGTTGTCAACAGGTGCATCAATGTTGCCCATTTGGTCAGCCAGGGTTTTTAATTCCTGACAGTAGGCAGACACATTGGGAAAGGCGTCCAAATGGGTGTTGGAAAATTTATGCATGAGGTGAATGGCTTGGGCACTCTTGTTGTCTTGGAAAAGGTTTTCTATGGCAGCCTACGCCTCAGTGGCGTTAGAGGTGTTGTTAATTATGGTGTGAAGAAGTTGGTTGGAAACAGTGTTGTATATCCATTGTAAAGCAATGGCATCCAGACGTTCCCAACTATCAAGGGTGTTGGTTTCTGTTGTAGAGGATGAGTCTTCGGTTTGTGCGGGCTCAGGAGAAAGATGGTCATGAACTAAGAAGGTTTTGGAATGGATTTTAAATAGGGTTGCCCAAGAAGAATATTGTGAGGATTCGATTTCTAAAGTGATAGGAATAAAGTTTTTAATATTTGAGACGGTGGTGGCAGGGTGGATTTTGAATTCAATAGTGATAGATGTGGTGGCAGCAGACTTAGGAGATTGATCGGCCATGGTGATTGTTATGGGAAAGAGATGTGATCGGAAAAAAAGGAGAAGGGTAGTCGATTGGATCCGGTCGAAAGCAAGGAGGTAAAGGGCGATTAGGGTTAGAGAGAGGAGGAGGGCATCTGGACTGCTGATACCATGAAAGAATAGGATTTGTGTCCTTTGTGTATTCATTATCTCTCTATAAATAATAGACAGGATATTCTATAATTATGGATACAATAATTACATAATAATTAAATTAAATATATTCTAAATATATATATCGCTATTTTTTTTTTTGAACGGCATCTCACTCAGGGCTATACATGAGCATAGTCCGGTCGACGTGGGATTCGAACCGGGCACTCCAGGGTAGGAAACAGGCTAAGCCTGAAAAACCTCCCACCTCACCTGCAGCAAGTGGGAATTGAACCTGGCTCTCCAAGGAGAAACCATATCGCTATTAATATTATAAAAATAAAAGAAAAATGGTTGTTTAAGATTTATGAATATAAAAATTAGGAAGCCATTTTGTCATCAAACTAGTAAAGGCTGGCTTTTTTTTTTTTTTTTTTTTTGAACGTTAACTTTCATTAAAACAAGCAAGCTCTATAAGACAAGAGCCGCAAAATAACTATGAACACATATACATCGGGTTCTTGGCCCACTCATTCCAAACAATACTTTTGAATTTCGACCTAAACTTTAACCATAAAAACGCTCTAGACTTAACCTCCGCTACGACTTCTGTAACTTTCCTTGATTTGTCTTGAAACACCTTTTCATTTCTATAATTCCATATGGACCAAGAAGTCTGGCTTTGATTTTTATTCCTTTCTTAGGACTTTTTTTCAGCTTCAATAAAATTTAAGTTTATCAACAACGTTCCATATAATGAACGAGATATTATTATTATCCTATATATTTATAAAGCAATGGCCATGAATAGTGCCTCTGCCACGTGGCAGAGGCTGATTGGTTTTTTTTTATTCAGCTTTAGCTGTTTTTATCATATATATATTGTAGTATACATATATTATAACAAAAATAGTGCTGGTTCAGCTGTTAAGGTTCTTTCTGTGTTTGACAATGTGCCTGGGTTCGAGACATACAAATGTTTTTTTTTTTTTTTTTGCATTATTCAGGTTTTTGAGTTGCTGTAGTGGGTTACAGGTGTTATGTTTAGATGTTGTACATGTGTCCACGTGTCTAGGTGGTTTTCTAGGTGTGTGGGTTTGGGTATAGCTCTTTTTTTCTCTCTCTCTCCTCATCACCCCACCAAACTCTCTCTCTATCTCTCTTCTGTTCTGACAGAGAGATTCCGATCATTCCCCCAAACCCTTCTCTACCTCTGCTTATTCAGTTTGCAAAAACCCCAAAACTCCCAGACCCATCGTCCCTTGACTTTGCAAAATCCTCAAACCTCCTAGACCACCGTCACCACCACCAAAAACACGACGCCTCTAGGTTTTCATTTTTCACCTGAACGGTGGTCGTGATCAGGTGACTGGTACTGATAGTGTGCGTCTGACCATCGATGACAAGAGGCAAACGCATAGCTCAATAACTACGATCGCTGGCAAGCTGCAACCGTCGCATCTCTGTCGACCAAGTAAGTTTTTTTGATGTTTCTTCATTAGTAAGTGTTCGGAAGTCCAATTCAAGTATTTATTAGAATTTGGTATGAACATGGAGAGTTATTTCAACAATTAAATTATTATCATGTCATGATTTGTCTAGAGATAGTTTTCACTGTATAGCAATAGTGATTTCATTGGTCTTTTGATTCTTTCAGTGAGGATGGATGGTGATAATCTAATATTTATTTCTCTAATAAAATTGCAGGTAGCCATAGTAGTTGGTGGGGAAGCCATCTTCTATGAAGTCTCATCGTTTGGAAGTAATGATCCTCAACGTCGCAACGTTCGTCGGCTAATTACATCAGGTCCATAAACCTTTTACATTAAACTTTTCTTCGGTTAGTGAAGGTATGAATTTATAGATTATGATACGCCTCTGATTCGTTTTATTTTTTGGACTTTCGTATTTTGCTCTTTAAATAGAATCGAAACATTTTTTTTTTCGTGTTTTGTTTCATATTGTTATTAAATCTCACTGTCTACAGGTTAATAAAATGTATGTACAATATTAAAAGCAACAGATAACCAATGAAACAATTGTTACGGTCGCTGAAGATTCTCAAGAAAACGATGCAGTTAAAGATCAACTTTAGAAGTTACTAAACAATACTATGCATTCAAATGACCAACAAGTTTTTAAGACAACTAATCCATCCCATTAATGATGCCTGCAAAAGCAAATTTTGGTATAAAAGGCAAGAGACAGAGAGACACACACGGTGATGGTGGTTGTTTCAATGCCACCTGCCACTATAAACACTTTTTGCTTTGTGAATTCCACATTCTTTTATGTACTAATAGTTGTCTTTAGTTAGTGTTACACTTGGTCGATGTTGAAACCAATTCTAAATGTGTTAAACACAAATTGTTTTGCCCGGTTTAGCGTGCCACATCTTGCGCCAACATAATGATAAGGGGCGCAACGCGGCACAAAAGACATTGACTGGGTGTCAACTCATGCATGAGGACGCCATTTGATCGCGTAATAAGATGCTAATCTGCTGTTAGATTGTTGTAAAGTCTTTAACTATTATTTTTTGCTAAATTTAAATATTGTAAGTTATTGAAATCTAAATGAATGACTTTGCTTGGTTTTAGGGGACGAATGATATTGTCTATACAAAAATAGAAGGTGCATTCGGTTTGATGGGAGGCGAAACTGAAAGCTTGAATATCAACACTCGACATAACGGGTTACTGAAATGGTTGATTTTTTTTTTTTGAATGTTCTACTGTTGTGTTTGGTACTCTTTCTATATACACATTCTACATATTCATTTAATGCAACTTTGTTTTGCACAACCCCTTTTAACGGCCAAACTTCGACTGTCACTAACAAACTACTCGCAACGGTCAATTTGATTCCTTAGGTTTATTGCAGAGGAGCCGAGAAAATTTAAACTTATTTTAAAAATAATCAGATTTTGATTATTGTTTGATTCTTTAGGAGCTTCTTGAAAAGTCAGATGTTCTAATTGCTGGAACAAGATCATGTTGAAAAAAACAAAGGCTTTATTACTGTACCCAACTTTGTATTACAGGTGATTTCCTTAGTAAAATAAGCATTTTTAACTTTAGAAAGTTATGCATTATATCAGTAATAAAACTGACCATTTTGACCCGTTGCCTGGTCCACCTCTAAATATTTGGAAGGAGTTTTATCTGATGCAATTAAGCTGTATGCATGCTCTATGCTCATTCTTTAAAATTTTTGTTTCAGGGAAGTGAATTGGATGAATCTGGTCTTTCAAGATGGTTCCTTGACAATCAAGTCGATGTTAATTCAGGAAAAGTTGTGGTAGTTATCGTTCCTGAATTATTATGGTCAATATTAGGGGAAGCATTAAAATTCTTGATCATATTGCATACTTATATTTTACGCATGTGGTTTTAGGTAAAACCAACAAGAGCAGGATCAAGTATTGGAGTTACAGTTGCTTATGGTGTTGTTGATTCCCTTCACAAAGTTAGAGAAATAATTTCTGAGGTGTTTTTCATCTTTTCCATTTTAAAATTCTTTGACTTTGGTTTATTTTCTCTCTTTGATATGCGACCATACACATGATTGTTTTTTCAGGTAACGTTAGGGTGTGTATTTTACTTCATATGTTAATGGATTAAATATTTTTGTGAAGTAATTATATTGAATCACCAAAGTGATTGATTGGTTTCATTTATCCAGCAACTGACATGAGCAGATGACAGTGGCAACCAAGAGTTAGATGAAGAAAAGTAAACAACATTTTTATAATCAAGAATAAAGACTCATGAATTTTTGTCATGTATGTTTTCTGCTGCTTTGTCTTATTTCTCATTATGTGCATTCATCATTCCAAACTATGATGTTAAATCTGATGGGATCAGAACTGATGTATCAAAACCGATAGTAATTTCAATCTTGCATCACTTTTCAATTCGAAAAGTTTGCTTGATTTTGCAGCCAAATGGTAAATGATGGTCGTTGATTTTTGGAAATGAATGGTTGTAATATAAATATCTACATAAATGTGTGTATGACATCATAAATCTTATTAGAACTAAGATTGATCTTGTCATCTTGGTGTAGGATCTTTTAAATCATGGGATAGTTGAAGAGATACGGAGGTTGAGCAAATGATGCCAATGGCACCAAATGGCGATAAGGTGATTTGTCTTCGCCTCTCTTTCAACCGCAAATGCTCGGATACCAATGCCAACACGCATGGATTCCTTTGTATATCTCTCCCAACTAAAAGGGTAATTTTTTTTTATTTCTAACTGTTTTTCCTTCTTTCATCATTGTGTATTGCTTCTTATGTGGTTTTGGATATTTATTATTGGGCTCATTTTGATTTGAAAAGACTAGGATTATGGGGTACTATAACTATACAGAGGTCTATATTTGTATTCATTTTTCATAATTGATCATGTGTTGTTTTGATGTGTTTTATTAAATTTGAGGTATGCTTATCTAAGTTTGTTTAAAGATGGTTTGGATAGTGAAATTAAATTATAATTTGGAATGTGTGCTAAATCAGAAAAAAATTCAATTAGTTTATGACCTCTACATAGTTCTTGTACCCAAGAACTGCTTAGGTTTGTCAGATTTGACTCAAACATCAGGTGCAATAGTTGAGCCAAGTTAGGAGTATGTTGAATGAGCCTGATTAGTGGCAAAAAGAAAAGGGTAACAGTTTGAAGAACTTAACAAATCAACTCTTTTGCAGGTGCCTCAAACAAGTTAGAGGACTTATGCAGTCATATATGAAGACTTATATTTGTACATGGGTATATTTAAAAATAAAAGATGTTGAACTTATTCGCATTTTATCTTAACTTGATGCAATAACAATTAGAAGAAAATCCTTCCGCTGCATCGCGTCACAAATAGAGAATTAGATACCAGTTTAACCTAGGCGCAACGCGCCGTTTCGAATCCCACTAGTTATATTTAGTTTGGTAACGGGGAGTGATTGACGACAATTTTAGAGGCATCTTGGCCCACGATATGACCTGTATTCTTATAAATCTATATAGAATTTGTCATCACAATCATTTTAACAAGTTATTGTCATAATGGTCAGATATGTATCTATTTTATGGATTTTTAAAATTCTCATATGTATTTCAAAATGATCGTCTTGATTCCACATTAGGGTAATCTTCGATACCACATCACAAGAGCAATCTACTAATAGAGGAACATAGACGTTAAAAGTTTTTTTTAACTGAACATACACGTTAAATCATCATCATCATACTCAGTAAATCCCACCAATAGCAAAAGCTAAGGTAGGGTCTGAGGAGGGTAAGATATAGACAACCTTACCTCTACCCCGTGGGAACAGAGACCGTTAAATACAAAACTAAATTTAAATACATAATTGTGACAATTGTACATATAAACACTTTATACAGTTTGCTTCAAATTCCATGCATAAGCCAGTTTCGTCGAGCCACAAGTTATCTCAGTTTGGAATTTGTAAATGAGCTGAGTTCGAATACAAAGTTTAAGCTTGACATATAATTTTGAACCAAACCAAACTTGTTTGTTTAAGATTTTATGTTGGTAACATTTCCCGTCCTCGAGCCTATGAGGCGAGTTGGGCCAATCTCGGGTAACAGGGGCGGTTTAAGTTGGACCGGCTAATTCGAGTTATAGATTAGTTTGATTATTTGGTTAAGTTAATTAGAGATAAATTAACTAAGTTGCATTTGATTTATAATAGATACGCTAGATAAACATGTGGATTTATTCTATTATTATCTAGTTAAGAAGCTAAGTCATACTCTAATTGTATCTAAGTCATGTCCTATGTAACCTGATTAAAGTTAAGAGAAGAGTAATCGGTTTTGAGTTATTTTTTGATTAGTAAGAGCGAGGCCAATGTGAGGGTATCCCACTTGGTACAGGCTTATGCCTCTTAGATCTAGGCAATGGTTATTGACCCAAACAATTAGATCAAACAGAAACACGAGAATTTTGGGGGAACGAACCTACAACAATTTCTATTTAAACAAACAAACTTATCAACTTACAATGAAAAGAAACAAATAAAAACAATTGCATAGACCCGTATTTTCTGACACCAATCTATAACACCCTAACCGATGACAAAATTATTGGGGTGTACGATAGTGACGATGTTTAATAGCTCGTAGAATAAAAGTGTATATATATATATATATATATATATATATATATATATATATATATATTTAAACAAACCAAGTTCCATTTCATTATTTCAAACCAAAATCACAATACAAACAACCAAAACAAAGTACCAACCAAACAATCAAAAGTTCTAATTATTAAATAAGCACTACGTCCAAGCCTAAGCGTGATAATATGAAAATAAAACTGCACCTGAATCATGTACAAAATATCCTAAAAAATTAAACTAATCTAAATAAATCTTTCACATTGGCTCTTCAGCTTTCAACTCATATGCGTTTTAGGATTAACTTTCAACATTCTCCATTAATCCTAAAACTCGACTCAAACTTTCTTGACTTTGTACCGTAATGTCCTGAATACCCAATAACACTCTCAACTATTCAATTTCAATCATTGGCACCCTTTCTTTTAAGTTGTTTGTAACATACCTGTTTAACATGTTCTTCACGTTCATTGTTCAATCCTTCCACATTCATCTTAGATGCATTTTTATTCTCCACGTTCTTCTTTCTCGCTTCTTTTTTTCATTCTTTGCACATTAAAACATTCTTAGCAATCCGACTTTGACACAAAACTCGGAATTGAGTTAGTCTTTCTTTTTTTTATCATACCCTGTTGGGCTTTTCTTTCCGACAATTCTTTTGAACTTTTCATTTAGTTCTGATTTTTCTTCAACAAATTCTCGATTTTTTACTTTCACGTGCATTTCTAAATATGCAGTTTTGTTAGTTGCACAATTCCTTTCATTTAGTACTAGATCATTTCTTTCATCATTATGATCAATAACAGGTTTCTTACTACGTTGCTGCTCACAGATCTTAGCAGTTCCTTCGTCTTCAAGGTTTTTCGAGTCTGGAATACATACCTGAAGTTTCGCCCTCTTCTTTTCTTCGTCCAAAGCAATTCATTCTTTTTCTTTATCCAAAGCAGCTTGCAAAACTTCTTCTTTCTCTGTAGCTTCCTGAGCTTCCTTCTTACGTACTTATTCTTCTCAAAGAATTACGTTCAATCTTTCTTTCTGTCACACCCTCAAATTTCCACGTGCGGGGTTTTACCGCGAGGCGCGTGACACACCAGGATCCAAGTCAACGGTCACAATAAACAACACTATATGATACGTAAAAATGACATAATCAAACCATTAAGTTTTCATAAATGATCCAACGCTGCGGAAGCGTAAAACTTTATTACAACATGAAATCAAAAGTACGAAAATCTGAAAATACTAAATGAGATGCACATGAATCCTAGACGCCGTGAGACTCCGTGCGCCTATCGTCAGCTGCTACCTTAGCGACCTGAGACAAACATGCTAAAAACGTCAGCAAATAATGCCGGTGAGTTCACAGGTTTTTAAGTAAAACGTTTCACGAACTTTTGAAAGACCATCATGATACTACCGACCGATGAAAACACTCGTTAAATGTTTGAACTTCATAACGAACCTCCCAAACGAACTATCGCCCACCGAAGATAACGAACTACCATCCCATGGTCAACGAACTGCTTTACCATAGCTAACGAACTACCATCCCATGGCCAACGAACTACTATAACATAGCTAACGAACTACCACATAGAGGCTAACGAACTACCGCACCACGGCTAACGAACTGCCACAACATAGGCCATATAATACGGAACATAAATGAATACCTTGAACCCAAATGAACATTCCCAAAACGTAGTGAATACATGAGTACCCAAAAACATAGTTGTCACGCCTTTTAGGAAAAACACATTTGACACACGTTTAAAGAACACAGCATGTTTTCTCCCCCGAAATTGTAAAACCAGTAAAAGAGTGGGGCCGTGAAACTCACCTTAGAGTGCGTCTTCTGGTAACTAGAATTCCAACACGTGTATGATAATCCCAACTAATGACAACCTATCAATGAGTTTACATAAGTGTGATGACTATTAACCCGAAGGCTAACTAGTCCCCGATTGTCCAGATCTTGACTACGTGTGTTAAAAAGTGTGTTTAAACGTTAACCGGACATTCCAGACCGTCCCGACATCCCGTTGGTGACCCATTACCCTAACTAATCAAGTACACATAGATTATACACAAAGTTCAAGCATAAAACACTTAGTTCGTATCAAAAATCTCATTTTTGTTATCGTAGGGCCGAACGTGGCTTTGAGTGGTCGAAGGTGGCTTTAAACTTCCACCTTCGCCCCCCTTTTTCCACCTTCGCCCCTTTTATGTGGTTCATTCACCCCTTGGTTTCCAGGTTCGACCCCTGGGAGTCCACCTTCGACCGTTCGGCTGGTCGAAGGTATTCCAGGTTCGCCCCTGCTGTTAGATTTTCCCAAAAACGCGTCGAAAACATCCGAAAACATCACGAAACATCATGAGTTACAGCAGTCAAGCATCATTAACATATTCCTACGAAACCCTACCGATTTTACCCCAAAATCCATCCGTTTTTACAAGTTTCCTAAAATAGTAAATTATGGAGATGTCACATCATCATGCATGAAATCATTACCCAATTAGGAAACTTTCTAAATTTAATCAATCATCAGCTCATCATACTTAAATCATCATGAACAAGAAACCCCTATCATAACCTTATCATAACCATCCAAAAACAAGCCCTAAATCTAACTAAAACCCCTTTAATCGTCAAAACACCATCAACAATCAAAGGTAACATGTTCCAATCATAACCCATTATTAATAACAGCCCTAGGTTGTTATCATATCATCTATACAACAAGTAATCATCAAACAATGCATAATATCATATTAACACATGTTTAGTTTGCATAAAAACTCATTGTTTATGAATAGGTTTTATTTAGAAAGATATTAGGAAGGTTTTTACCCATAAAACATGTGGATATCAGATCTGGACCCTTGGGGTTTAGATGAAAACAAGTTAAAATTGTTTAAAAAGGATTTGGAATGAAGAACACACCTTAGATTTTCACTTGTAATGATTTAGAGAATTAGGTTATGAAAAACAAGCTCAAAAACTCCTTCCCCAATGATAATAGCTGATAGAGAGTGTTTGGAGGCGTTTAGGGTTTGTGAAATGGTGAAAAATGGCTAAGGATGGTATTTATACCCAGTCCAGGTTCGCCCCTTTTATGTGGTCGAATGTGGAACTTTTCCACATTCGCCCATTTGTAATTGTCGAATGTGGAACTTTTCCACATTCGCCCACTTTGTTTCTACGTTCGCCCATTTTTCAAGTTCCATTTCCACGTTCGCCCACTATTTCCACATTCAGGTCATCAGCACTTTTTAACACATGTCAACAGCACTTTTTAACACATGTTAACCTTTTCCCAGTTTGTCGTGTTTAACGCATTCTAACACATCTTAACACATAAGCATGCACCCATAGTCTATGTTTAGCATATTTAGGCACGTATAATCATTTGTACATCGTTTAAGCAAGTATAAGTATACAATCCACCACACGACCCATAATCTACACATATACTTAATTAGTTCATGTAATGTCACCAACAACGGAACCCGGTACTAGTGTATTCCCCAAAATGACTCCCAATGATCATCCAGATCATTGAACCCTGGACAATCCTAATCTGACCCGACTCAACTAACCCAGTTAAGTTTGTTTTTAAACGTTTCTCGCTAAGGTAGATTTAGATGTTACTATTATGTTTAAGCCGAACATGCCGGGTGTCACATCATCCCCACGTTGAAAGAATTTTCGTCCCGAAAATTTCCCGAAGTCAAAGAGAACGAAGCGATAAAAAGAAAAATTTTCCCGGTCGTCACATCATCCCCCTGTTGAAAGGAATCTCGCCTCGAGATTCATTCTTCGACAGTAATGAGTGTCGACCTAACCCAAGTAACGTTTCCTAGAACACAAACGAAATGATAACCGCGAACGAAAGATGATATCAACGAATACTCTATGCCGGGGAACCGCCCTCCCCAAAGTGAATAGAAAACAATGAATCCCCCTGATCGAAGGCCTACTAGAGACTTACTATGATCGGTATAAATGATACACCGGTACCGTCCGAGTAACATCTCCAAAGGACCCACATCAGACTCATGAATGCAAAAATGATGACCAAATACCAAACCGAATGCACACAATGAATACGAATCGCCAAACAATGTGAACGAGAATGAATACGAGCATAACGAGAATCAAGAAAAGAATACTCACCAGTAACAGTATCAGGACCCTCCTGGTTCTCCCTAGAGCCAATGACATAAACATGACCACGAGTAGTTCGGCCGCCACCTTCGTTCCCTGCACCACCTGCAGTCCCTTGGTTCAGCTTAGGACAATCACGTTTGAAGTGCCCAGTCTCCCCACAGTTATAACACCCTTGCTTCCCTTGTGGAACAGGGGCAGGGACAACCGCTTGGCCTGGAACTGTCTGTAGATTGACTCTACAGTTTTTAGCAACATGGCCCACACGCTTACAGCGGTTGCAACGAAACTTCTCACAGCTGCCATAATGATGGAACCCACATTGATTGCACTCCGGCAGTTTCCCCGTGTACCCGTCTTGCCTCTGGCCCGAAGACGATCCCAAAGCCTCAGTCTTCCTCACCTGTTGTTGCGGTTGACCCGTACTTGCACTCTTCCCAGCACCATCCCACTTTCGCTTGTTGTCCGCAGGGGCTTTCACAGCAGCACCCCTTGGAGGTAGAACGCCCTCAGCAACCTTCATGTTGGTCAGCTTGTGAGCTGCCCGAACAGTGGCCAACATAGTAGTGTGATCAGCAGCGGCAACAAGTCCAGCAACCTCCGGCACTAACCCAGCAACGTAGTGCTCAATCCTCCGGTACTCCGGTGTAGCCAAACCGGGGCACATCACAGCCAACTCGTTGTGCCTAGCAGTAAACTCCTCGATCTCCGACCCAACCATCTTCAGATTCCAAAACTCATGCTCCAACTTCATAATCTCGTCTCTTGGGCAATACTCTGCCCTCAACATCTGAACAAACTCGGTCCACGGCATAGCATTGGCCTCACCCAGACCAAGGTTCGCAGTGGTGGAGTTCCACCAGGTCAACGCATGTCCCTCCAGTGTAGCAGACGCATACTTGACGCGATCAGCGTCGGGACAGTTACACATAGCAAACACCGACTCAATCTTCTCCAACCACCTAAGTAGTCCCACCGCTCCTTCAGTCCCATTGAAGAAATGGGGTTTACAGTCCATAAACTTCTTGTAGGTGCACCCAGACTGTCCCTGATTAGTGTTTCCCAGGGTCTGCTGAGCAGCCTGGAAAGCGGTCAACGCAACGTTCAACTGTTGCTGTAACATGTGCTCCAACTCTGCCTGAGTCATGGTGATGTTCCCACCACCTCGTCCACCGCCATTGCGACCCCCACCGCCACCACGGCGTCCACCAGCAAGTCCACCCGCGCGACCAGACATGTTCTGCCAAACATGAGACAAGACACTCAAAACCACCAACAGATCGAGCTACAAGTGACCCAAACGAATTTAGAACATGGTTCCAGCATGACCATTAGTCCGAACACGAAGTCCACCAAGATTTTCATGCATTTCGATTTATGATTTCGTGTGCACCCGAAATAACAAATCGCTCTACATGGTCCTCTAGGCGTGCTCCTAGCTAGAACTTCAAATCACCCGATACACACATTCCTAAAATAACGCGATACTGCGTGATGAGGACACCGACACCCCGACAAGGCTAGTATGTTTACCAAACGACACGACTCGTAATTATGTGTGACCGTCTAACGTGTGTGATACTCGGCTATAGACTAGACTCTACATGCAGTCCTAGTTCACTATAACCATTGGCTCTGATACCAATCTGTCACACCCTCAAATTTCCACGTGCGGGGTTTTACCGCGAGGCGCGTGACACACCAGGATCCAAGTCAACGGTCACAATAAACAACACTATATGATACGTAAAAATGACATAATCAAACCATTAAGTTTTCATAAATGATCCAACGCTGCGGAAGCGTAAAACTTTATTACAACATGAAATCAAAAGTACGAAAATCTGAAAATACTAAATGAGATGCACATGAATCCTAGACGCCGTGAGACTCCGTGCGCCTATCGTCAGCTGCTACCTTAGCGACCTGAGACAAACATGCTAAAAACGTCAGCAAATAATGCCGGTGAGTTCACAGGTTTTTAAGTAAAACGTTTCACGAACTTTTGAAAGACCATCATGATACTACCGACCGATGAAAACACTCGTTAAATGTTTTGAACTTCATAACGAACCTCCCAAACGAACTATCGCCCACCGAAGATAACGAACTACCATCCCATGGTCAACGAACTGCTTTACCATAGCTAACGAACTACCATCCCATGGCCAACGAACTACTATAACATAGCTAACGAACTACCACATAGAGGCTAACGAACTACCGCACCACGGCTAACGAACTGCCACAACATAGGCCATATAATACGGAACATAAATGAATACCTTGAACCCAAATGAACATTCCCAAAACGTAGTGAATACATGAGTACCCAAAAACATAGTTGTCACGCCTTTTAGGAAAAACACATTTGACACACGTTTAAAGAACACAGCATGTTTTCTCCCCCGAAATTGTAAAACCAGTAAAAGAGTGGGGCCGTGAAACTCACCTTAGAGTGCGTCTTCTGGTAACTAGAATTCCAACACGTGTATGATAATCCCAACTAATGACAACCTATCAATGAGTTTACATAAGTGTGATGACTATTAACCCGAAGGCTAACTAGTCCCCGATTGTCCAGATCTTGACTACGTGTGTTAAAAAGTGTGTTTAAACGTTAACCGGACATTCCAGACCGTCCCGACATCCCGTTGGTGACCCATTACCCTAACTAATCAAGTACACATAGATTATACACAAAGTTCAAGCATAAAACACTTAGTTCGTATCAAAAATCTCATTTTTGTTATCGTAGGGCCGAACGTGGCTTTGAGTGGTCGAAGGTGGCTTTAAACTTCCACCTTCGCCCCCCTTTTTCCACCTTCGCCCCTTTTATGTGGTTCATTCACCCCTTGGTTTCCAGGTTCGACCCCTGGGAGTCCACCTTCGACCGTTCGGCTGGTCGAAGGTATTCCAGGTTCGCCCCTGCTGTTAGATTTTCCCAAAAACGCGTCGAAAACATCCGAAAACATCACGAAACATCATGAGTTACAGCAGTCAAGCATCATTAACATATTCCTACGAAACCCTACCGATTTTACCCCAAAATCCATCCGTTTTTACAAGTTTCCTAAAATAGTAAATTATGGAGATGTCACATCATCATGCATGAAATCATTACCCAATTAGGAAACTTTCTAAATTTAATCAATCATCAGCTCATCATACTTAAATCATCATGAACAAGAAACCCCTATCATAACCTTATCATAACCATCCAAAAACAAGCCCTAAATCTAACTAAAACCCCTTTAATCGTCAAAACACCATCAACAATCAAAGGTAACATGTTCCAATCATAACCCATTATTAATAACAGCCCTAGGTTGTTATCATATCATCTATACAACAAGTAATCATCAAACAATGCATAATATCATATTAACACATGTTTAGTTTGCATAAAAACTCATTGTTTATGAATAGGTTTTATTTAGAAAGATATTAGGAAGGTTTTTACCCATAAAACATGTGGATATCAGATCTGGACCCTTGGGGTTTAGATGAAAACAAGTTAAAATTGTTTAAAAAGGATTTGGAATGAAGAACACACCTTAGATTTTCACTTGTAATGATTTAGAGAATTAGGTTATGAAAAACAAGCTCAAAAACTCCTTCCCCAATGATAATAGCTGATAGAGAGTGTTTGGAGGCGTTTAGGGTTTGTGAAATGGTGAAAAATGGCTAAGGATGGTATTTATACCCAGTCCAGGTTCGCCCCTTTTATGTGGTCGAATGTGGAACTTTTCCACATTCGCCCATTTGTAATGGTCGAATGTGGAACTTTTCCACATTCGCCCACTTTGTTTCTACGTTCGCCCATTTTTCAAGTTCCATTTCCACGTTCGCCCACTATTTCCACATTCAGGTCATCAACACTTTTTAACACATGTCAACAGCACTTTTTAACACATGTTAACCTTTTCCCAGTTTGTCGTGTTTAACGCATTCTAACACATCTTAACACATAAGCATGCACCCATAGTCTATGTTTAGCATATTTAGGCACGTATAATCATTTGTACATCGTTTAAGCAAGTATAAGTATACAATCCACCACACGACCCATAATCTACACATATACTTAATTAGTTCATGTAATGTCACCAACAACGGAACCCGGTACTAGTGTATTCCCCAAAATGACTCCCAATGATCCTCCAGATCATTGAACCCTGGACAATCCTAATCTGACCCGACTCAACTGACCCAGTTAAGTTTGTTTATAAACGTTTCTCGCTAAGGTAGACTTAGATGTTACTATTATGTTTAAGCCGAACATGCCGGGTGTCACACTTTCTCATCAATCTCATTCAATCATTTTTTTCTCAGCAGCTTCTTGAATGGCTTTTCCTATTCTTCCTTTCGCAGTTGATCAATTTCAAGAAATCGAATCTTTAAAGCACGCCATACTTCCATAGTATTCATGAGTGTGCCAACTTGTACTAAGATGTCATCCGGTAGGGTTTGACATATGTAATTCAATGTGGTGTACATCTTCCTATCATCTACACCGACCGTAGGTTCAATAATGTCCCAAAGCCATAATCTTTCAGAAATCCCACCATCTTAATCGACCATACTTTGTAGTTTGATTTTGTCAGTACCGGAAGTCCCCTAATCATCATTCTGTCTTTCCTATCTTTACTTTCTATTATGGTTTGCTATTTTCAGTTGGAATTGATTCCGAATCCCAAAACCAATCTCCAGTAAATAACCAAGCACTACAAACTTTTTTACTTTCTTTCTATTTGCCTACATAATGGAACCCAAACCAAAATTTTGATCACAACCACCTTTTTATCTCGATTCACAAAACACCCATACCTTTGTGATCAAAACAACCAACAAAACTTTGATCTATTTTGATGACAACTTTGAATTAATTTTCACTTGCTTATTTTATTGTAATTAATTTTACTTCTTGACGCAAAAATCAAGAACAAAAGGCTCCAGGTTGGTTCGCTTTTTCTTTCTTTTATCTGTTGTTGTCTTTCACAAACTACAACATAAACTAATTGGATATTGTTTTCTTAAGGGATTTCCAGCCAAATAAACAAAGTATTCCTTATTTATGTTTTCTTGTTAATCATTCCCGAAAAAACAAAAGACTTATACTTGACATGCAACCAGATGAAAGTTAATGGCAAACGGTATGGATTCTTTGTAACACCCCAACCGATGACGGAAATATTGAGGTGCAATGTGAATGATTTTTCAAAAGCACATGGTACTATTAAAGTAGTGATATGACTGTAATTCAAATTAAATTGTCATACAAAAAATGAAAGGAATTACATATTTATTTTGGTAAAAAAAAAAACTAACAAGTAAATTTTGTATTCCAAATTAGTTTGTGAGGTGGAGTGCTATGTTGATTTCTAAAATAATTTAGTAAAAATGCTATTAGAATTACAAATGAATGTTTTATTTATACTCGGGATGTAAATATTTATGAAAATAAACAACTATGCCCAGGATGTTACTATGATCAACTGATATGAAAAAGAATTAAGATAGTGACAGCCTCACACACGATGTAAGAGGAAAACCATTGATCAGTTTAGATCGTCAGCACAAAACCTCGGGAGTGGCCGAAAGCCCCCTGCCTTGATGTTTATATTAATTGAAATGTAAATGTAAGTGATATAATGATTCAAGTGTGTATCCTGGGACATTGAAGGCTGGCAAGAAAGGATCGTAACACTGGATAGAGAACCAATGGTGTATCATGATCTAACCCAAGATGATCGCATTCCTGAATAGGCTAAGGAGGGTCATGATGTTGGTGAGATTGTTGTATGGGTGGCCAAGGAGGTTATGCTGGTTGCAGAGGCCGAAGTGGGCGATGAAGATGGGGTTGAAAAGGCATAAGCCCGCTTTTTTAAGGTTCCTAGTTGGGATGGTAGTTTGTGGTAGGCTAGCAAATCATATGTAATGGTTAAGGTGTTTGAACAATTTAATTTCTTTTGAATGAACAATAGGATGGTTAACGTGGAGAGATCCTGGGTTTAGGATGAAGCTTTAATCATCCCTGACATGCTTTAAGCTTTAGAGTTTTATGACCAACCCTCAATGATGGGTCCTGATTTGTGATGAAGTCTGGGGTGTGGTCCTTTCCTTGGTAAATAAAATAACTATCTTTTGACGTTTCACCCTGAGCATTGCACTTGTTTTCTTTGTTATTCATATCTTAGTTAATATGTTGAAAATATCTCGTACAAAACATAAGACTCATCAATTCATTAAATATAAGAATTTATGCAAGACTTAGGAATTAACAAGTGGTAAAGTTGATCATACCAAATCTCTTTAGCAGTGAAGTTTGTTCCTTAGTAAAAGAACATATGTTTGACAAATGAAAATCTTCACTTAGGATAGCTTAACTTTTGATATTCCAGGGATATCCTCGGTGTAGAAATCCTTCGGTAGCCCGAGAATGTTTTGGCACGCCTATGTCCCCAATTTGTAAACATTCTGAGTATAAGTAGTTGGGTTAAACCAGACAAACTTAGGACACAACCAATACTTAAGAAAACTTGGGACAAAGCCAATACTTAGGACAACTTGGGACAAAGCCACTACTTAGGAAATCTTAGGACGAAGCCAATAGTTAGGAAATCGTGGGACATGTCTGGTTGTCTTGGGTAACATGATCATGCCAAAACCTTAAGATTAACATGTCATTGTTCAATACCTTCGTGCATTTGGATCCAATATATAATTCAATGATGATGAAATTGCCAGCCACTAAAACATGGTCTGGTTCCATCATCCTGAATTATCCTTGAACATCGTGAACTCCTAACGGAGTGTTTAAACTCAATTCCTTTAAACCTTAGAAGATATTGGGTACCTTTTGTTGGTGTTGAATATTTCAGGGATGCAATTATCATGTATACCGAGTGTACATCCCCAAGATAACTGTAATACTATTATGTTTAGAATATGTCTGTATAATGTCTATTTGATATATCCCGAGTATGACTAACGGTCCTCGTTGAATAAAATCATTTATAATTAGCTGAAGACTCGGTCTTCCTTGACTCTCGGAAAATTAGTTGATACCAGTTATAAGACATGTGAACGAGGAAGGACTTGCAATGGCTACTTGGACCTAGTATATGCAATCCCAGATATCTCCGGATGTTAGTTGATTCATTGTTTGGTATAAATGGGAGTTTGGAAGATCATTTAGGACACTAACAACTTACTACTTTCAGCTATTACTCATTTTCTTTCACTCACAACACACTTGCTGATTGTAACACTTAGTTGATCAATCCACGGTTTCCAAAGTGGTATTTCTCTATTTATTTTAATTAAAATATCAAGGCGGGGGACTTTCTTCCTCTCCCGAGGTTTTATGCGGAGATCTAAACTGATCAAGGGCTTTCCTCATATATCTCGTGTCCTTTATTGCTATTTTACATTTATTCTTGCTTGTTTCATCCTGAGGCCGTCATTGTCTTAATACATTTTATTACAGTGATATCCTGACATATTACTCATTAGTATACAAAACCATTTTAGCACTGTACCTCACATAACTAATTTGGAATACAAAATTTATTTGTTAATTTTTGACCAAAACAATTTGGCGCTCACTGTGGGGCAAGTGGTACTATTTTAACAAAAACTTTGTTAAAATTTTTACTCAATCAATTCATTTCAAAACTTTTCATCCATGCCTTCATCCACCTCTTCTCCAAATGTGTCCTTGCCACATCCTCCTGCATTCCTAAGAAGGAATGAGGAATCCAACACCCGCAACATACCTCAAAATCATCCCAGATCCAGAATGGGGACATCCAGCATGGCATCTCCTGTTCTTATCTCAAATGATGAAATAAAGAGGCAACAAAAGACAAACCAGATGCTGATCAAGGAGATCCAATCAATTAAGGCATCTTCCAATAGGCCGGTTGAGGATATCACTACACCTCTACACCCCCGGATTGTAGCACTTTGTATTTCCTCGATTTCTAAATAATAATAAAAAATATATTTTCAATTATTAATAGTACTTCCTCGTTCGTTTCTTTTACATTCATTGTAATTTTCACATTTAAATAAAACTCCAAATTAATCTCTATTCGCTCTCTTTTATTCGTAACACAAGACCTTATCATTTTGAGGCGTTTTATTAGTTCGAATCATAAACGGCGGGGTTTTTTTTTACTTATAAAAATGCATGCCAATTTTAGTTATTTATTTATTGATAATATATGATGGCCTGTTTTGCCAAAGTATAAATATTTAAAACCCAAAATATTTCCATTCCCTTACCCGTCATCACCTCTGGCATTTTTGCCGCTAATCTGGGTTCCGACAAGGATAGTCAAACAACCATGCTTACATTCACCACGCATCTCCAATCATTCCTAAACTACCTTGACTGAAAATAAAACCAAATCCGCTTGTAAACCGAACCACCATTCTCGGCACTTACCTTCTTGACACCAATTCTAAAGCATTTTGATGGCCTATAAAAACGTAGAGACGACCAAACCTTCAAAGCATGATACAATCAAAACCCACATCCATCGTTTCTTTATCCTCGCTTGCAGCACCACCAAAACAGCCACCACCGAAGCCCGAGCACAACCACCTTCAGCGTAACCACCTACACCCATGTCGCATCTATCGCTCAGCCGCCATTGCACCGTATATCATCGCGCCTTAACCTGTCTCCTACTAACTGAACCAACGTCTTTGTTGCTTTTGATTTTTGCTACAAATCCGGTTTACTCGACTTCTATCTCAGATTAGAAAACTGACCCATTTTTGGTTCTGAAAGTATTTACTCGAAGTTTGATTGTCGGCGACCTCGAACCCATACCGAATTGAGTTTTGTTAAATTTGAATTCTAGTCCAACTAAGTTTTATGGGTGGAGGCCATTCTTGCTTTTGATCAATGCGGTTTACATAATAGATTTATATGATGCTAAATGAATCTTACTGAAGGGATAGGGAGCCTAATCCGGGCGGATGCGGTCTCCCTATCCCCGCTTCATAGAGGATTCGCGGAAATGGTCGCGTAGCACAGTTTCGGCGGAAAGGACTTGAGCCACAACCTTACACACCTGTGGAAAATGCGCGCGCGTCTGCCAACGCACGGGCTACTTCACATCATAACATTCTTAAGTACGAGGTACGGAAGATCAAGAGTCAGGAAGACCTACCTGCAGAGGATCACTGACACCACCAATTAGATAAGGACACGTGTCCGCGGTTGCCCAACAACCACTGAGGTTCAACAGTGACGTGACTAGTTCCATGATTCCACCATGCTGCCACTACTGTTCTGACCAAGCATGCTTACCTGCCGTCAGAGGTCATGTCAGACGCCGGCAGGTAAGTCAACCATGCTGGTTCAGAACAACATACCGCCAGTGGCCAGTCACAAGCCGCCACGTGTCCACATGTAAACTCACTGCTGACGTCATCTACAGTGGACGTCCTTTTCCCGCCTTTTTCAGAGACCAAGGACAGTTGGGCCGAGCCAAGGCCCAAAGATCACAAGACTCGTCGTGGGCTTCTCCTCAAGCCCACGACCTCCATTATAAATAAAAGACATCAACTCCCTTCAAAGGGATCGAAAATTAATCACTTGTAAGATAGAGCTAAGACTACTTGCATGCTTTGTACTCTCTCAAGTAATAATACTCTCGGTTATTCACAGTGGATGTAGGTCACCCTTGACTGAACCGCTTATATCATCGTGTTCTCACTTTACTTATCACACACTCTCACTTATATTTACATTCTCGGGTTAATCCAAAGGTTTGGGTAAAGGAACGTACCTACATAAACATAAGTACAAACCACTCGGTGATTAGTAATAATCCCCGAAATTTTGGGCAAGGGTGCATACGCACTAGAAAAATTGGATGGCACGCCCGTCCCACGATCTTGGAACGCGGCCCAATTACGCTTATGCTATTTGTAATCCTGTTAATGCGCCCGGCTACACATGCCGCGACACTCATCGATAATAAGAACGTTTGTTTCCTATACTTGTTATTCTACTTGTTTTTTCCGCGCCCAGGTCTTCATGACAATGCTGCAAGCTATTGTTTTGGTCAAAAATTATCTAGTAAAAATAACTTTGTATTCCAAATTAGTTTATGTGAGGTAGAGTGCTAAATGTGTAGAAATATGTTTGTAAATCAATAATATTCTTAAGATGGTGTATCAGGATGTTCAATAAGAAAAAAATATAACAACTATGATCGGAATTGCTTAGGTTAGTTTCGGGATAGACAGTTATATCCTCTGGATGGAACTGCTAAGAATGAACAAATAAAGTGATAAACAACAAGAACAACATACGATCTACGAGGAAAGCCCTTGATCAATTGTAGATCGCCGGCATAAAACCTCGGGAGGAGTCTGGGCCCCTGCCTTGTTTGTTAATATTAAAATAAAATGGTAAAAAGATACAACTTTGGATGAGTATGTGGACGAGTGTACTATGATTACAATGATTGTGCAAGTGTTTTGTGATCAGCTAAGTGTATGTATGTAGCTATAGTGTGAGCAATGTGTATGTAAGTGTCCTATACTCGTCCAATACCCCCATTTATATAGTACATGAAATCAACAAAATATCCCTTAAGATCCTTTTGGTAGTTAAGTTCCTTCAATGTCGGTTGGAACTGTTTCAAGTGAACGTTGGGTGAGTTTCAACTGAGATAAAGTCGTTGTATCAGCTGTTTCAGCTCAAGTAGACGTTATGGTAACGGTTTCCACCTTCTCCGCCTGTTTTTAATGCATATCGGTTACATTCTTGACTTATTCTTCAAGCTTAGACCTTGGTTCGCGAGTGTAATTCTTCCATCAATAGGTCTTTTGACCAAGTCACTACAATATGAACGTTGGAAGTCAGTTTCAAGTCCATATTATAGTTTAGTTATACCTGCAATCATGTCATATAAAGATAGTTCATTAGTATATCTTCAGGATGTGCATATGCTGAAATATAGTTATATCCTGAAGTCAGTTAAGCCCTTCAGCATCATGGGGATGGTACGTTAGGGATGTGAGGTAAAATCATCCTGAGGATTTTCACCCACAACAGCTATGTCGGACTAAAGCAGCCTCGTGCTATGGCTAGGGCGTGAATGAATCTTCAAGGCATGCTCAACGCATTCCGGACTCACATACACACCTAACCTGCGCTGCAGTCTTCAAGACATAGTTTATTTGTCAGACTGAAACATTCACGCCGTGACGTCATGCTAGGCCTAAGTCTTCTAGACTCGCTCAAAGAGTGGGTCGGACTTTACGGGCCGCATGCTATCCTGTGGCGCGAACAAGTTGTGTCACGCAATGGTCTTCAAGGCAAAAGTACTAACACTTAAACGCCGGACCACTTAGCTAGACACACGCGCTAACTCTTACTTGTACACTGGGTGACGACTTGGTTAAATAAGTACAACATGAGTTAACGCGAGACAACACAAGGTATAACAAACAAAATTTTTTCATTCATATTGTGAATTACAAACCCAAGTAATATTTACAGGAAAACAGAGCAATAAAACAAAGCCTAGCTATCGGAGCCGCTAAAGTCCACCAGCTGCTCCTCAGTCTCTGGCCGCTCCTCATCATCCGGTTGCGCCCCAGAGAACCCCTTGCCAGAGGCTTTTCGCCTCTCTTCCTCCAGCCGCACCCGTTTGGCCTCGGCGGCCCGTTCCTTAGCTTTTTCCCCAAGCTCGTCAAATTTCTCAATTAAGTAGCGAAGGGCAGCCGCATGATCAACATGGCGGTTACAGTCCGCCACAAACTGAAGGACGGGGAACTCAAGTTTATCAAACTTGGCGAGTTCCGCCAAGTACTCGTCTTTCAGGGGCTTCCCATAATGCTCCACATCAATGATGTGACCGTTATTCTGCACATGGAGGAAGCCATTCTCAAACCCTTCGCCGTACCCGTAAGCATTGGCGGTGGTGGCTATGTTAGCGACCTGGTCGCCAAGTTTTGGCTCCTGCCAGAACCGCTTGAAAATCTGCAAAGGCGGAGATGGAGTTAATAACATTTCATAAGGGAAAGAAAAATCAAAAGGAAAGAAAATAAGGGTAGAGCTTACCCCCTCAATCCCGCTGGTCATCAACCAGTGGAAGGATTCCCGCATTTGTTCCTGCTCTACCACAAAGGCATCCAACAAAGCCTTGGCCGCTTCAGCCTCTGTCACAGCGGCTTCACGGTCCTTCAGAGCCGCGTCCCTCTCTAGTTGGAGCGTCTCCTTCACCTCCAACATCATAAACCGCTTCTCCTCAAGAGCATTGAGGCGAGAATTAGCCTTGTCAAGATCAACGGTCTTAGATTCCAGCTGCTTGCGCATGTCCACAAATTTGACAGTGCGCTCGGCATGGGCCTTGCATTTCTTCTCAAGTTCAGTTAAGTCCGCCCTGCTGGTTTCCTTCAACTGTTGGATCCGGTCCTTCAGTTGTCGCTTCTCGTCATTCGCACGGTTGTAGGCCTCCGTCCATTGCCTCTTATCCGCCGCCGACTTGGATTGAAGATTCTTCACATCCTCTTCGGCTCGATGAGCACAGCGGCGGTACTCATCAACCCTGGACTTCATGGCCGCCTCTTTTTCAGCAAGGGCGACCTTCTCAGATTTCAAGCGGGCCAGGTCCCGCTGCATGGCGGCGTCACGCCGCCTAAGCGAGTCCATCATGGCCAACTGACTCGCCTGACTGATGCACATATTGGCGATCAAGTCAGGACGACTTAGGCTGTCCTGATAAGCTTGCTCATAAAGGGGCACCGCCCCACTAACAAACTCCTCGGCGGCTAAGGAGTTGGAGAACAAAGTATTCTCCCTAACCGCCCAACGGGGGCGCCAAATCGTGTCACCCCCAATCCAACTGTAGCTATCATAATCTCCAGCGGGTTCCCTGCCCCCCGCGCCGGGCGGCGCACTCCCCGTCCGACGGTCATCACAGTTACCACCGGTGCCTCCCGCCGGGGTAGTCATCTTCGAACTCAAAGCTTGTTCGGCCCGTTTTTTGGCCTCAGATTCCTTCTCACGCGCCGCCTGCTCATCGGCCAAGCGGGCCTTCTCAGCAAGGAACTTCTGTTCCTCCAGGCGCAGCCGTTTCGCCACAGCTTTCTTGGCGGTTTCCTCGTTGCCGCCTTCTTAGCCGCTTCAGCCAGGGCAGCCTCCTCAGCCTGGGCCTTCAATAGGGCCTCAGCCTTTGCAAATTCATCGGCCTTGGCCTTCATGACCAACTCTGCCTCCCTTCGCAGACGCTCCACCTCCCCTTTTCTCTTAGCCTCCGTTATCTCCTCAGCGGTGCGGATAGGCGGAGGGGGAAGACTAGGCGTCACCTTCGGCGCCACAGCTGCAAGACGGAAAAAAATTGAATGAGATCTTAACACACTCACCAGGGATCTTCTTCACCTTCTTCTGAAGAAGGGGCTGGCGTACAGGTGGTGCGCCGATGTCAAAAGAAAACGCAGGAGCGCCAGGCTCCTGCGGCTGGATAATCTTGGCAGGGGACTTGCCCTTGTACCCCACGCCACCAACATCCTTGGAGCCTCCAGCGCTCCCGCTCGCCCCGCCAGCACTTGCCTCGCGGCGACCTCTCTTCCGAGTCTTCAACTTAGACTCATCATCATCTTCATCTGAAGGCGGCCCATCCTTCGCTTGTGGCGGCTCTTTACGAACTCCCCACCTGTATCTGAAGACCCTGTGTCAGAAGGGGAGGTCACTCGTTTGACCACATAGTCATGCCTACGTGAGGCATGCTTCTTGCGCCCCTGGGAATGCCGCGGAAAACGCGACACCCCACCAGAAGAGCCAGTGGACTCAGGTTGTAGGTACCCTCAAACAAACTACCAACAATGATGGGCGGGCAGGCGGGTTAGAGGACTCACGGGTGATGTAATGATGGGCGGGCGGGTTCTCCATATTCGGGTAGTAAAATCTACCAACAAACTCTTCCAGATAAGAGACCTGCCCCTCTGGGATCCGCCTCCACTTCAGCTTAATCGTCCCGCGGGACTCGAACACGTCAAACTTGGTTATGCCTGCGTATACAACAAACAGTTAGTAAAAAAAATCATAAACACAAAGGATACAAGATGGAGACAGATACCTTCTTGGGCAATATAGGGCTCCTTCCCCTCGCGGATACCGGTGCGGCTGGTACCCAATAGGTTGTAGGTACCCTCAAACAATCCCTTCAACTCCAGCTTGGTTTTGTGAGTTGTAAGGGCGACGAACCAGGCTTCATCCCTGTAATTCCGCATCACCTCGCGATCTTTCATCTGTTCTTTAGACGCCACCACCTTCCAAGGCATGGCCACAGGGATCACCCCCTTCTTCAAGTAAAAAATACTTGTCCTTCCACCAATGGAGGGACTTGGGAACCTCTGTGACTATCACCGGAACCTTGGGCCGCGGTTTGAAAGTAAACCATGACTCATCCCGGGCCATGTAATAAAATACATTGAACCGGTCAATGGTCGGTTCAATATCCAATGTCCGGCATTGGTTCTCAAAATGCCCCAACCGGAGCATCCCAAATCCACTAACCTGGGACACCGCTACCCCATACTCTATCAGTGTGTCCAGTTGGAAGCGGGTGTAGGGCAAGCGGAAGCCACACTTAGAAAAGTGGGACTCGTATAAGGCAAACTTGCCCTCCGGTGGGGTCAGAATCGTCTTCCCTGGCCCAGGTAACTCCGGCTCCCAATCCGGCAAGATTCCATGATCAGCACAGAATAGGGAAAAGGCTGAAGCATTCCATTTACAAGGAGTATTGGTTGCTAGCTTCCTTTCTTTCACTTTTATTTCTGGAACATTTGGCTCTATCTCCTGACTACTGGCCTCAGATTCATCATGATGAATCTCGCCAGTCGGAGAGACATTGGTCGAGAGATCAGACATTATCAGCAGAAGAAAGGTATAAAAGGAAGGAAGAGACAGACAAATCTGTGAAGTTTCAAGGAAATCTCCAATTGTCACCGGAAATATTCGCCGGGAAACTTGAAGATTGCTCGGAAACTTCAAGGTAGTGAACGGAGAGGATGAAGATTGATCGGAGGATTTGTGAGAGGAATTTGAAAGTGTAACCGTTCCACAAAGCCCTCCAACATATATATACCCATTGCATTTATGGCAATGGGACCCACAAGGAAAAAGCAACTGTCAAGTCTTTTCGTCTGGAGGCTGGAGATGAAGACATGTATCACATGCATCATCGGACGGCTCACAACGGTGCATGTGTAACGTCCACAGCTGGCAACTGTTCGGTCTCCATACACGTGTCAACAAACCTCACCATTTCACATAATCAGACACGTGCCTTCCCACGCACCTGACAGGTGACACGTGAGTTAAGACACGTGGCACTACCCTGATCACACGTTTAATAAACAGACGCACGTGGCGCCCACGCGCCTAGCACCAGACGAAAAGCCTCTTGCAAAAACGTTTGGGGAGACATAAAGCATACAACGTGTCAGACAGCTGTCTGACACGTCTGCCAAACTTCGCCACGAAGTTATCCACATTTGAATTCTAGGCGCCATAATTTCAAATGATTGGCGACAAATTAAATGCATCACCGTGCATTTACTCCAAGTATGGGAACACATTTATAACAAACACAAGGCATGACACGTCATGGTTCGCGGAGCTTTGACGTAAACGCGGACAAAGACATTCCCCGCCTTCTCTCCATCAACGATAAGGCATGACACGTCATGGCTCGCGAAACTTTGACGTAAACGCGGACAAAGGCGTTCCCTACCTTCTCTCCCTCAATGATAAGGCATGACCCGTCATGGTTCGCGGACCTTTGACGTAGAGCGGGGAAAGACGTTCCCCGCCTACTCTACGACAAGACAACACGAGCGGACGAGCTATCATCTGCGACTCGTTTTTAATTCAGTCTAGCGCTCCACCTCATCTCGAATCAAGAACATGAGAAGCCCTAGACTAGGGGGGCTTGAAGGGATAGGGAGCCTAATCCGGGCAGATGCGGTCTCCTATCCCCGCATCATAGAGGATTCGCGGAAATGGTCACGTAGCACAGTTTCGGCAGAAAGGACTTGAGTCACAACCTTACACACCTGTGGAAAACGCGCGCGCGTCCACCAACGTGCGAGCTACTTCACATCATAACATTCTTAAGTACGAGGTACGGAAGATCAAGAGTCAGGAAGACCTACCTGCAGAGGATCACTGACACCGCCAACTAGATAAGGACACGTGTCCGCGGTTGCCCAACAACCGCTGAGGTTCAACAGTGACGTGACTAGTTCCATGCTTCCACCATGCTGCCAACTACCGTTCTGACCAAGCATGCTTACATGCCGTCAGAGGTCATGTCAGACACCAGCAGGTAAGTCAACCATGCTGGTTCCGAACAACATACCGCCAGTGGCCGGTCACAAGCCACCACGTGTCCACATGTAAACTCACTGCTGACGTCATCTACAGTGGACGTCCTTTTCCCACCTTTTTCAGAGACCAAAGACAGTTGGGCCGAGCCAAGGCCCAAAGATCACAAGACTCGTCGTGGGCTTCTCCTCAAGCCCACGACCTCCATTATAAATAAAAGACATCAACTCCCTTCAAAGGGATCGAAAATTAATCACTTGTAAGATAGAGCTAAGACTACTTGCATGCTTTGTACTATCTCAAGTAATAATACTTTCGGTTCTTCACAGTGGATGTAGGTCACACTTGACCGAACCACTTATATCTTTGTGTTCTCACTTTACTTATCACACACTCTCACTTATATTTACATTCTCGGGTTAATCCAAAGATTTGGGTAAATGAACGTACCTACAGTAACATAAGTACAAACCACTCGGTGATTAGTAATAATCCCTGTGATACCTATTGTTTCTTCACTTACAAATTTGTTTTTCTAACTACATGTAAATTATTTGGAATTGGGTTAAAATAACAAATTGTTTAAATAATCTATATTTATATATATTGCAAAGCTAATAATCCTACATGTCATAATATTATGCAATCTCTTCTTTGAGAGATGCCACATAGGATATGATGTGGCAACTCTAGACCAATTAAAAAAAGGAATAAATATAGTTTAACTTAATTTATTAAATACCTAATCTACTAAATGTAAATATTAAAACCTTTTTTATTTTCTCTCTCATGTTTCTTTCCATAACTTTTAAACGTTAATATCTTTTACATACGAGATTTTTTAAAGAAAAAAATTACACCAAATTAACGAGCGTTTATTATCTTTCCAACGAGTACCATAGTGCTATATAAAAATCGGAGAAAAAAATGACTATTTTTTTATAACCCGACAGGTATTGTGTCGGGTTTGGGATTAGTTTAAAAAAATTGTGGGTTTGGGTCGGGTTTGGGATTAGGTGATACCCGACTCGATTACCCGAAACAACATACCCAAATACCCGAACTACATACCCGATCATATACCCATGAATTTTTTTAACGCATCACATAACCCTTAGACTAATGCGTTCGATATTTCAATAATTAACTTTTTTTTTTCTTATTTCATGTTAGTTCTTTTTAGAATGATCGATTACAAACTTCCGAATTCATTTGTAATGACACTAGATTTATAACCCGGCGCAGAGATTCGTTTTTTTTTTTTAAATATTTGAATATGAAAACTTATGGCAGAGGTTTATTTAAAATAATAATAATAATAATAATAATAATATATTTTATTATGTTATATTAGATATTTCAATCCGGGACGCTCCCGGGATAAAAACTAGTCTCATATATAGTTGGAAGGAGCCACATTTGAAACTAAGGCACGGTAAATCGTTTAGTAAAATCGGCATTGAATGTGCAAGAAATAAATTGGTTACGAACAGTTTAAATTCTATGTATCCATATTTCACTATTAAAGTATTAAACACTTTTCTTATTTTCCGCTATTTAATTAGTTACTACACATTTTCAAATGTAATTAAATAAAGAAAAAAAACTATGTTTTAGCTGTATGTTTATACCGTCAGTTTCTTAGTCAAATATATAGTTTTAGATATTATTCAAGACGAATACTTAAATTATATGATACTTTATATGAACATGTTATAAACTATTTATAATAATAATTAGTCAAAAGTTGTAAAGTACCCGTCGCCGGACAATCATTGAGTCAACGAATACCATAAAGAACTAATCTCGAACATATTTAATTTTAGATTGTCATAAATACAGAGTGCGACGTTAGTTTGTCAAGTTGATCTACGCGTTATGGTTCAAGCATAAATCTATGATTCTCATGTTTTTTTTTCTTGCGAGTTCATCATCACTTTTGCTAAGGTGAGTTTACATAGCCCCTTTTTACTGTTTTACATTTTTTGGGTGAAACATGTTTAAACATTTTGGATACAATAGCAATTACTCATTCTTACATTGTTGAAACTTGTTGATTCATTATGACTTGTAACAAAAAGACACAGTACAAGCATTAATATTGATCAAGCCGTCTGTTTAGATTATAGCGATATAGGTCTGACAAACCCACCCCCCCGCATAAATTCAGGGATGATCAAAAACAGTTACACTTTTACTAACTTGCGAGTTAGGTCTCAGTCGACACAAGGTTTGATTGTACAAAAGACGCATTGGTATATGTCGGACTGTAACACCCCAACCGATGGCGGAATCATCGAGGTGCCACGTAGTGACGATTGTTCAAAAGCTCATGGTACTAAAATGTAAATATTATTGAAATAATCCAAAATTGTCTTACATGGAAATGGAAAATACAAAGTCTTAACTGAAATGTAAATAATGAAATAACTGATTTAGATAATGCACTAAGTATCTCTTGTTAAAGCACTAGATCAAACTGCACCTGAAACATGTACAAAATAGATTTGGTCAACATATGAAATGTTGTGAGCATTCCTAGATTTGATATATATAGTAGGTTAAAAAGTTATACAATTCAAGTGCAAGCTACAATGTGGATATGTAAACCATGTATCAAACAAATGAGCGAAATCAACCCTGTGACTGTATAATGTACTGTATGAACTGTAGTGTACTTATCCAACAAGTGGATAATAACTTAACAATGGCCACGGATTCTCCGATGAAAAAGGGGGAGAATCAACCTAGGCGGGTTGTCAATCCAAATAGCGCTATCCAATGTTTAAGGTCGGCTTGTACCATGTTAATGATTTCACTAAGTACAAATGTAATCCACATGTATTGTCTAAGCATAAAGCACGTTGTAAGCAATGCACATAGTACTAGAATTGTATTTGTAAAAATGTAAATTTGAATTTGAACTTGTAATAGTGTACATGAATCACCCCAAAAATGTATAAAAGTAAAAAGGGGATAGGAATACTCACTGTTTACGTAATAGCTTGTAATTGAACTTGGACAACGAAATATGTGTTGGAACTATCTCAAAGTATCAACCTAAAGTAATTGATAATGTGTAAGTGAAATAACTCTAGGATGCATGTATTTCTAGGGCTTCGAATTGGGGATAACGTTTATTTGTTTAATAAACAAATTGTTTATTAAATATAAGAAATTTTAGTAAATAAATAAATAAAAGTCTTTTCGTAAAATTTTAAGTTGAATATAATCACAACATGAGGTTTTAAGTATGAAAATAATTTTTATAAAATTATTTTCTTGAAAATAGAATATTTAATCTAATTATTTCAAATTGACAAAATATGACTTTAATATCTAAAAATATTAAAATCAAAGAATTTCTGAATCAAAAATTGTATTTCAATTCTATATGAATAGAAATAATTTATGTAAAATTTTGGTACAAAAATATTGTAAAATGAATTTATTATGAATTATTTATGATTAAAACTAACAAAAATTGATTAAAAATATTAAATAAATGATTTTTCTGAAATAAAAATCATTTCTGAAAAGATTAATGTTATAAGAACTCAGGATAATTTTTGTGGAAATTAAGAAGATCGTTTTGATATTTTTATAGATTTTAATAAATATAAATGAATAAACTTGTATTATTAATAATATATATTAAATAAATTATTTTTGAAAAACTAAAAATTGGGTAATGAACTTTCTCATCAGATCAACATAATATAATTTTCGTAGAATTTATAAAATAGTTTTGATATTTTAAAATGAATTTAAAAGATTAAAAGGTTTAATATATATATTTATATATAATTGTTTAAAAAGAAAAGAAAAGAACAAAAACAGGGCTGTGCCGGGACTCGAACCCGGTTCCCTTTTGTTATCAAACCAGGTCACAACCACTTGGCCTAGGCCATTGGTTGTGATGTTTTCTGTTTTATATTTAATAAATACAATACGCGGGTCAAGTTTATCCCCAATTCTAAACGAATGAACCCTAGAATTTGCAATTGGACAAATCACACATCAATAGCCTGATTAACCATAGGGCTATTGATGTGTGATGGCCGATGAACATAACCCATAACAAAAATGTGACTCACAGTGTGTAATCGTGTATAATTGTTGAGTCAAAGAAATAAGTCAACCACGAACTCGTTTAACAACAATCAGTGTCTGATAGAGAGAATTGGAGGTTTAGGAAGATGAGTGAGCGAGTTGTTAAGCTGTTACAATGCTCAATTTATAGTGCAAGTGTCTAGATCAATCAATTGGTAAGGTTGACCTTGTGTTAAATGGGTTTTGTCAATTTAGGTATGATTAGTACGAATTGATGACAATAATACGCGTATTAGGGATCCATTAAGCTTCAATCACGTTATAGTCTTGATTAGTTTCCATTTTACCCATCAATCATTGTGGTCAAAGGTGAAGTAAAAGGAAAGAAGAAAAAAAAAAAATAAATAAATAAATAAAACATATGCTGCTGCTGTTACGCGTGCAGGGGGGGAGAAGGGAAACAGACGCGAGGGTTGGTTTATAATCTTCTTGAGTTGAAGTTAAATCAAAAAGAAACCTTGGCCTAGTGGTGTTGGTGCGTGTGTTTATATGTTGACCCGGCTACCTGCCCGGGTTCGAATCCCGGCAGGAGCCATTCCTTTTCTTTTTTTTTTTTTTTTTTGAACAGGTACAAGGGGGAGGAGGATAGGGGAGTTGGGCCTGGTTGTGTGGGCTGGTCTGATGGGCCAGATTGGGTGGTGGACTAGAGGAGTGGTTGGGTTGGTTTGTAGATGGGATTAAGTATAGTTTGTTCACTTTGTAAAAAAATAGACTATTATTATTATTATTATTATTATTATTATTATTATTATTATTATTATTATTATTATTATTATTATTATTATTATTATTATTATGATGAAATGTGGCGTTCAAGATAGGAGGTGCGAAATAATAAAAAAAAAAATGTATGTATATTTTTAATAATAATAATGATAAAAGTGACGGATGTCACAGCATCCCCCACTTTTAGAAACTTCGTCCCGAAGTTATTGGAAACGTAGGGTTATGGGTGCTTGGGTAAAGATAACTGTGGTTTGGAAAATTCGAATGATTTGGATATGAGGGTTGATGGGTATGAGTTAGGGATTAGGTTCGTCTCGAATAGCAAAGAGATAAAGATCTAGTAATTCACTAAGTTTCAAGTTTTAGGAATCCTATGATAAATGTACGAGTTGACTGACTATAGAAACACTAAATGCACTATCAAGTAAACAAAGCTTGTTCCTGGTCCGACTTCCAGTCTCATTTTCAATGCATCATTAGTGTTTGTATACAGGGTGTACCGCAGCTAACCCACCACACCTTTGATACCTTGAAATCGTATTGGACGCCTACCAAAAACTAGAATTTCACACTACCCTAAGGTACCTGTAAATTCATGATTACGTTCCGGACCGGAATCATCAATTTACCTTACATTAGGGTTTTATGTCCTTCTATGATCCCACCGATTGTTGAGCAGGTTCGATAGCCTCCACCAGCCGTGGAGTAGGTTGTAGGGCCTCTCCCGACTGTTTGAAAAGGCATAGTGACCTTTACCAATCGTTGAGTATGTTCGATAGCCTCCACCAGTCGTGGAGCAGGTTGTAGGGCCTCTCCCGACTGTTGAAAAAGGCATGATGGCCTCTAATAAGTGCAACAATTATTATTCACATAGATTGCAAATTGATAGCATGTTTATGCAAGCAAGTTTGTAAGTACTACAACCATTAAGTGTAAGTGTTAGCGAGTGTCATGAATAATTAGATGTTCAATGCGTAGTCAAATTAAGGGAAAAATCTAGTTTCATGTAATAATCAATGATGTTTTCTTAGAAAAGCATCTGTAAGATCAAGTATCAAGTCCAAACGTTTCAAATAAGGTAGAGTCTTGTATGATTAAAATAAACGTAATATAATAAATTTCCAATCGGTGTTAATACACAATAATACATAAGGAAATTTCTAGATGTTGTATGCTAATGAGTGCGACAAAGTTGGGTATAAAATGATAATAGAATCAAGAAAATGAAAACACGGGTATTGGATTTCTCGAGTCTTGGGAAGATTTCATCCATGGCTTAACCAGTGGGATTAACGTCATCCTGATCGTCTGCTTCGTTGATATTGTTATTGAAAGCTCGTCCATGTGCCACCAGGTTAACATTGTTCAATTTGGGGCATTGAGGTAGCATGTGGTTAGGGTCTCTACAATGATAACATGCCCGACCGTTAGTAATCTGTAGTGGTTCCCGGGCAGCTGTTTGATGATTACTCTGTGTCCCAACCATTACTCGACAAGTGGTAACAAGGTGTCCAAACCTCCCACATCCAGTGCATTGACGGCATGGAAGATTTGCAGGGTGATGATATTTGCAGGTGTTGCATTGAGGATGGATTCCCGTGTAGGCTTTCTTGATAGGAGGCTGAGTCACAGGATCCACAACAGCATGATTCTGATTATCGCCCATTCGTTTCCTAGAGTTCAGAGCAGTAGTGGCGGCCTTCGCTAAAACAGTCTTAGGTTGTTCAACAACATTGGTGGTTTTCTCAGTAGGTGTCTTGGTGCCCTTCCTAACTAAGTTTCCTTTCCTACGTGTTTGTCTGTTAATGTGGCTGCAAGTTGGATGGCTTCTTCTACCGTAGTGGCTTTGCCTCCAGTGACAACGTCTTGAATCAGGTCAGGTAATCCCTCGATATATTTTTCGATTGCTCGAGAGACTGGGGTGACCATGTGTGGAACCAGTATGCTAAGTTCGTGATATCGAGTATTATACGCTAGATTCTCACCACTGTCTTGTTTCAACCCATAGAACTCTTCCTCTAGTTTCCTGATTTCGTTCCTAGGGCAGAATTTGGCGATCATGAGTTCCTTAACTTCAGCCCAAGATAATGATAAAGCAACATCCGTTCCTCGATTTCGTTTTTCGCCATTCCACCAGGTTAGCGCCCCCTTTTGAAGGACACTAGTAGCATAGCGAACGCGGAGTTCATCAGGACATTCACTGTTCACAAAGGTACTTTCCATGCTTTCAAACCATTGGAGGAGGCCAGTAGCACCCTCCTCACCAGTGAATTTTGTGGGGTTGCAGGAGTTAAAGTGTTTGAAAGTGCACCGAAATTGAGTCGTACTCCCTGTGTTGGCACTGTTACTATTCTGGGTTATCTCACTGACAAGGTTTGGGATCACTGCAGCAATTTGTTCGGCGACTAAAGATGCGAGGCGACGATCTGAACGTCGTCCAGAAGCACGAACAGGGCGTTGGCTGGCATCACGGAGCATGCGGCGAGCAGACATCTATGAGGTAGTCAAATAATAATCATGAGATTAGAAAATGTAAGTGTATAATCGTACAGATAATTATGAAGATATGATCTTGTAAGCACTCATGATATGCAAAGTATTGTATATGAAACGAGAGGGTAGTATTGGAAAAATTTGTACAAAATGCTTGGAGTGCCCTTGTCTAGCTGTAAAGCTCAACAAGGACGTTGACTTTTCAAAGGAATTGAACCCAATGGTGATCAAAGAAGACATGCTTTAGCCTATAAGTGGACACTCACTCCAGGAATCCCCAGGTAAGCATAACAGGTCCGTAAATGGATTTATGCGCTATGCTTGCCTATGCCAGAAAACCCAGTGTACAGGCGTCCACCCTTCCAGATTGCACGTGTCCTTATCACACTCATTAAAGTTCAACAACTTCGAAGGAGTAACAATAAGAGTAGATATTATATCTGAGAGTGTCTTCATGAAAGGTACTGCTCCCGCTCCATGATGATGTAGTCTTTCCACTCCTTGTAGGACACCATCCTTATACGTCATGATGAAAGATGAGGAGAAAGGAGAAGAAAGGGAAAGATTAAGGAAGGAAAGTGAAGGGTAATGAGAGGGATGATAAATTGGGAAGTGTTGTACCTGAAAGTTGAAATTCGGTTATAGTCTAGGCTAAAAGGCATTCTAATAACCTAATTCCCTATAACCATGGCTCTGATACCAATCTGTAACACCCCAACCGATGGCGGAATCATCGAGGTGCCACGTAGTGACGATTGTTCAAAAGCTCATGGTACTAAAATGTAAATATTATTGAAATAATCCAAAATTGTCTTACATGGAAATGGAAAATACAAAGTCTTAACTGAAATGTAAATAATGAAATAACTGATTTAGATAATGCACTAAGTATCTCTTGTTAAAGCACTAGATCAAACTGCACCTGAAACATGTACAAAATAGATTTGGTCAACATATGAAATGTTGGTGAGCATTCCTAGATTTGATATATATAGTAGGTTAAAAAGTTATACAATTCAAGTGCAAGCTACAATGTGGATATGTAAACCATGTATCAAACAAATGAGCGAAATCAACCCTGTGACTGTATAATGTACTGTATGAACTGTAGTGTACTTATCCAACAAGTGGATAATAACTTAACAATGGCCACGGATTCTCCGATGAAAAAGGGGGAGAATCAACCTAGGCGGGTTGTCAATCCAAATAGCGCTATCCAATGTTAAGGTCGGCTTGTACCATGTTAATGATTTCACTAAGTACAAATGTAATCCACATGTATTGTCTAAGCATAAAGCACGTTGTAAGCAATGCACATAGTACTAGAATTGTATTTGTAAAAATGTAAATTTGAATTTGAACTTGTAATAGTGTACATGAATCACCCCAAAAATGTATAAAAGTAAAAAGGGGATAGGAATACTCACTGTTTACGTAATAGCTTGTAATTGAACTTGGACAACGAAATATGTGTTGGAACTATCTCAAAGTATCAACCTAAAGTAATTGATAATGTGTAAGTGAAATAACTCTAGGATGCATGTATTTCTAGGGCTTCGAATTGGGGATAACGTTTATTTGTTTAATAAACAAATTGTTTATTAAATATAAGAAATTTTAGTAAATAAATAAATAAAAGTCTTTTCGTAAAATTTTAAGTTGAATATAATCACAACATGAGGTTTTAAGTATGAAAATAATTTTTATAAAATTATTTTCTTGAAAATAGAATATTTAATCTAATTATTTCAAATTGACAAAATATGACTTTAATATCTAAAAATATTAAAATCAAAGAATTTCTGAATCAAAAATTGTATTTCAATTCTATATGAATAGAAATAATTTATGTAAAATTTTGGTACAAAAATATTGTAAAATGAATTTATTATGAATTATTTATGATTAAAACTAACAAAAATTGATTAAAAATATTAAATAAATGATTTTTCTGAAATAAAAATCATTTCTGAAAAGATTAATGTTATAAGAACTCAGGATAATTTTTGTGGAAATTAAGAAGATCGTTTTGATATTTTTATAGATTTTAATAAATATAAATGAATAAACTTGTATTATTAATAATATATATTAAATAAATTATTTTTGAAAAACTAAAAATTGGGTAATGAACTTTCTCATCAGATCAACATAATATAATTTTCGTAGAATTTATAAAATAGTTTTGATATTTTAAAATGAATTTAAAAGATTAAAAGGTTTAATATATATATTTATATATAATTGTTTAAAAAGAAAAGAAAAGAACAAAAACAGGGCTGTGCCGGGACTCGAACCCGGTTCCCTTTTGTTATCAAACCAGGTCACAACCACTTGGCCTAGGCCATTGGTTGTGATGTTTTCTGTTTTATATTTAATAAATACAATACGCGGGTCAAGTTTATCCCCAATTCTAAACGAATGAACCCTAGAATTTGCAATTGGACAAATCACACATCAATAGCCTGATTAACCATAGGGCTATTGATGTGTGATGGCCGATGAACATAACCCATAACAAAAATGTGACTCACAGTGTGTAATCGTGTATAATTGTTGAGTCAAAGAAATAAGTCAACCACGAACTCGTTTAACAACAATCAGTGTCTGATAGAGAGAATTGGAGGTTTAGGAAGATGAGTGAGCGAGTTGTTAAGCTGTTACAATGCTCAATTTATAGTGCAAGTGTCTAGATCAATCAATTGGTAAGGTTGACCTTGTGTTAAATGGGTTTTGTCAATTTAGGTATGATTAGTACGAATTGATGACAATAATACGCGTATTAGGGATCCATTAAGCTTCAATCACGTTATAGTCTTGATTAGTTTCCATTTTACCCATCAATCATTGTGGTCAAAGGTGAAGTAAAAGGAAAGAAGAAAAAAAAAAAAAATAAATAAATAAAACATATGCTGCTGCTGTTACGCGTGCAGGGGGGCGGAGAAGGGAAACAGACGCGAGGGTTGGTTTATAATCTTCTTGAGTTGAAGTTAAATCAAAAAGAAACCTTGGCCTAGTGGTGTTGGTGCGTGTGTTTATATGTTGACCCGGCTACCTGCCCGGGTTCGAATCCCGGCAGGAGCCATTCCTTTTCTTTTTTTTTTTTTTTTTGAACAGGTACAAGGGGGAGGAGGATAGGGGAGTTGGGCCTGGTTGTGTGGGCTGGTCTGATGGGCCAGATTGGGTGGTGGACTAGAGGAGTGGTTGGGTTGGTTTGTAGATGGGATTAAGTATAGTTTGTTCACTTTGTAAAAAAATAGACTATTATTATTATTATTATTATTATTATTATTATTATTATTATTATTATTATTATTATTATTATTATTATTATTATTATTATTATGAAATGTGGCGTTCAAGATAGGAGGTGCGAAATAATAAAAAAAAAAATGTATGTATATTTTTAATAATAATAATGATAAAAGTGACGGATGTCACACGGACTCATACTCTTACATTACTCATTGTTATACATCAACTGTGATTGCTATACAAAACATTGTTTTCAATTACATGCAAAACCTATGTATTCTCACCAACTCTTTATAGTTGACCCCCATCTTTCCAACTTAACATGTTTCAGGTTTTATTTGCTATGGGAAGTTGTACAAGCCTTGGAATACATATGATCAGCTTTGGACCTAGTTTATATTAGTCAAGTTTATGTAATCATTACGTGTACGACAATTGTAAATCGTTTAATAATATTCAACTTTCAATTAGTACCATGAGCTATTGAACAATCATCACTACGTGGCACCTCGATGTTTCCGCCATCGGTTGGGGTGTTACACGGATGTTGGACATTAACTGAATGGCAACTGGAGAAAACCATCAAGGAGACTTCATTCCCATGCAGCATAGAACTATAATTCCTAATGTTACCCTATCCATGAGAGTTGCAACATCCAGAGAATTGGGATATGCTCCAGAGCCATCCCAAGGATAGAACGCTAGTATAAACTTCAATAATAATACTCTTTATACTAACAATCTTGAATTTATGCAGAATACTGGGATCAACCCCAAAATGGCTAAGGAACTACAAAAGTTAAGGGATATGATATTCAGTTTACCCGGGATAGTTCAACCTATTCCTGAGGTATCCTCAAGCTGTCATAGGATATCACAATTTGCTCCGCCTATTTGTAATGCTGAAATCCCAAAAAGATTTCAAACTCCAAATATGAAATTATATGATGGATCTACGGATCTGGAAGAGCATGTGGCTCAATATAGAGAAAGGATGGAAATAAATTCCATTCCAGCTCATCTTAATAAATTCCATCCAAGCTCATCTTAAAGAAGCATGCTTATGTAAGGGCTTCGGTCTACACTAACTAGTCCAACGTTAAAATGGTTATGGTTGCTACGTGTTCCTTCCTATTCAATTACTTCTTTTGCTCATTTAATTAATTTATTTAATAACCAATTCTCTTGCAGTAGAACATTTGAATGTTTGACTAGTGATTTATAAAGAGTCACACAAAGTTCACACGAATCTCTTATAGATATATTACTAAATTTGGAAGGGAATCATTGGACATCTCGAACCTAGATGTCACCACAGCAGTACTGTTGGTGGTGAAATCCTTAGGATGGTTTTACCCCAAATATTTTATGTGACATCCTCAGGATACTGAAGGACTTAGCAGACTTCGGGATGTAACAGTGTTCTTACCTATGTGCATCCTGAGGATAGACTAACGCATTATCTTGTTGTAATATAATTACAGGTACACTTAATCATTATCAAGGCTTGTGACTCTTCCCTAACGGCTATATTATCTTAGTCAAAGCAAGATAGCTGAACAAGGAAGAGCTATGCGTGAAGACCAAGACCTTTGCTAAAGACTAGGTCAAATATGTAACCGTCCAAGGTTGAATGCAAGGCGAAAAACAAAGAAACTGTTATACCAACGTCTAGCTTAGTTAAAACTGCTCCAGCATTCACCTGAAACAGTCAAGAAGCATAACTAAGCAGCGGATATCATGGGATCTCTTATTTAATTCGTTTGTAATTATAAATAGGGGATGGATGAATGAAATAGGACACTACTGGACACTTAGCTACTTTATACTCACTTGATACCAGCTTTCTTGTGATAGAACGCCTAATATACACACACAACACATTATTGTAACCTTAGTACTTCGTTCATCAATCTTCCAAAGTTGTAAAACATTTTTCTTAGTGTCCTTTGGAATTAACTTTCAACAACGGCGTATTTAGTGTAAAATAAAGTGGTGAGTAACATTACCTATTCTAAAATAGTAAATAAATAAGATCGAGAGCTATTTAAATAAAAAAATTTATTCTACTCGTTTTGATCGTCGATCGAGGCTTGATTTTAGCTATGGGTGGCAAAATGGGTAGGTTGGGTGGGTTTTGTTGTTGGGTCAGGATGGGTTTGGGTTAGGATGAGTATGGGTCAAGATGGGTAGATTAAAAAAATGGGTTAGGATGGGTTGGGTCAGGATGGGTTTGGGTCTGGATGGTTTGATTTGGATAGGTCAAATCGAAATAGATTAAAATAACAAATGGGTTAGGATGGGTTAGGTCAGGATGGGTTCGACCCTATCGGGCTGGTTATCAACCCAGACCGTTACGACCCGGCCGGGCCTGGTAGCGACCCGGACCGTTTCGACCCGACCTAGCCCGGTAGCGACCCAGAACGTTTCGACCCGGCCGGGCCCAGTAACAACCCAGGCCGTTTAAACCTGAGCCGTCCCGTAGCGACCCGGACTGTTTCGGCCCGGCCGGGCCCGGTAGCGACCCAGAACGTTTCGACCCAGCCGGGCCCGGTAACGACCCGTCCCGTAACGACCCGGACTGATTCAACCCGGTCGGGCCCAATAGCGACCCGGACAGTTTCGACCCGACCGGACCCGGTAACGACCCAGACCGTTTCAACCTGACCCGTCCCATAGTGACCCGGACTGTTTCGACCCGTCAGGGCCAGGTAGCGACCCAGAACGTTTCGACCCGGGCGGGTCCGGTAACGACCTTGACCGTTTCAACCTGACCCGTCCCGTAGCGACCCGGACTGTTTCAACCCGGTCTGGCCCGGTAGCGACCCGGAACGTTTCGACCCGGCCGGGCGTGGTAACGACCCAGACCGTTTCAACCTGACCCGTTCCTTAGCGACCCGGACTGTTTTGACCCGGGCCTGGCCCAGTAGCAACTCAGACCGTTTTGACGCGGCCGGGCCCGGTAATGACCTAGACCGTTTCAACCTGACCCGTCCTGTAGCGAACCGGACCGTTTCGACCCGACCTGGCCCGGTAACGACTCAGACCGTTTCAGCCTAACCGTCCCGTAGTGACCTGTACTGTTTCGACCCGACTGGAGTTATCAACAAATGCAAATGATATAATTTTTTGTTTTTATTTACATTGAATTCTATGAGACAACTACGCTTTTGGTGTTAGGTTAGTTTTGATTTAGATTTGTATATGGTTATCTAAGAATACCTATCCTGACCCATTTGTTTTTTTTTAATATACCATCCTGACCCAATTATTTATTTCCTACAATTAAAATTACCCATCCTAACCCCCTTAAAAATTATATTAAACCCATTTTAACCCACAAGGTTAAATTTTAAACCCAAAACAACCTAAACTCAATAGATGGGTTGAAATTGCCAGGTCTAATTTTAGCCGAGCTAGAGCTGAGAAGTCAGCTCCATTCGACTGGTTAACTGCCCTAACGTGTGTGCAAGTTTGGTTTAAGCAATAGATTTTAAGAACAAAGATTTTACTCATTGGCATGTTATATGATGAGACTTGTAAATTACTTTTGGTTTTTAAAACATGGCAGTGGGAAAAGCAGCCAAAATTGAAGGAATTGAATAGCGGAGGGACCCGTTCCTTCTAATTATAAATTATCAACACCAAATTCATAATTTGGTATTTTGTTTTCAAAAGCTTCACATGGGGCAACAAGAAAAAGAAGAGAATCAAACAAAGCGATAGATAGGACCCCCACCATATGTTTGGCTCAATTAATGCTTTTAATACTAGATGTTAATTATAACCCTAGCTAATTTTCAGTCCAATAAATATACAGTTTATGATTAGATTGATCATTAATCTATATCTATACCAGATTATACCTTAGGAACCTCTCGGGGTTGAGAAATCTAATATGACATATTAATCTTACATCTATCTATACATATAATAAACCAAAGTCATTTTAATGACATGGCATTCAAAGAGACATTCTCTTCATTGAGTGTGCCATGTGTCATCCCATGTGACATTGAGATATTTTAGAAAAAAAATAATTTAAAAACAAAATTGGATTTTTCACCCTCATGTTTCCTCCCATAATTTTTAAACGTTAATATCTTTAATATACGAGAATTTTTAAAGAAAAAATTACCCCAAATTAACGAGCATTTTATTATCTTTCCAACGAGTACCATAGTGCTATATAAAAAAACGAAGAAATATTTTTGTGTGGTTTTGTTCATACAGGAAAAAAAACACAAAGTGTTCAGGTAAATCATTAATCATGTATAGACGAGTCACTAATTATGTTTAAATCAGTAAATATGATTTTTTTTCAACCAGAGCCGAATAGGTTAATAGAGTTATACGTTGTTTTAAGTTAGGTATCAATATTAGTATGTTAGAGTTGTACATTTGTTTAGTCTTTAGGATATGTGTTAATATTAGAGTTACATTAAAGTTCTACATTCTTTTAGGTTATGTGTTAGCATTGGAGTTGTACATTGTTAATTTGTTTTAGGTTAGATATTAATATTAGAGTTATACATCAGTCTATTTCATATATAAAATTGATGCATCATATTAAATTTCTCAACCCGGGACGCTCCCGGGGTATAATCTAGTATAAAATAGAATGATGCGCTTTACAGTTACATGCAGGAAAGCTTCGGGTAGCACCTAACCTAAAACAATAAAAAATGTATATCCAATGTTAACGCCTAACCTTAAACAATGTATAACTCTAATATTAATATCTAACCTAAAACAATGTATAACTCCAATGCTAAATCATGTTGAAAATAGAATTCATATTTACCGAAACATAATTAGTGACTTGTCTATACATGATTAATGATTTACCTGAACACTTTGTGTTTTTTTTTCTGTATGAACAGAACCCTACAAAAAAAATAGTCGTTTTTTTCTCCGTTTTTTATATCACTATGGTACTCGTTGGAAAGATAATAAAACGCTCGTTAATTTGGCGTAATTTTTTCTTTAAAAAATGTTGTATATAAAAGATATTAACGTTTAAAAATTGTGGGAGGAAACATAAGAGATAAGAGATAAAATCAAATTTTGTTTTTAAACTTTTTTTTCCTAAAATATATCAAGGGTTGGGTTATTCTACAAAGGCTACAAAAAATAAGAAGGGTGAGAAGGATACAAAAAACACAATAGATCATCAAATATGACACAATGAGCCACAAAATATAACACAGTGCCAAGAAATATAACACAATGCTGAAGAAAAAAGACACAATGAATTGAAAAAATGACACAACGATGAAAGTAAGAAAAAGACACAATGATACATAAAAGACACAATGATATAACACATATTCTAAAAACTACAAAGCTAAAACCCCAAAAAACGAAGAACTAAAAACTAACGACGTAGGGTTCGATAAGATGATTCCAATGCCGCTTGAATGAGTTCAATCGGAGTCCGTTTGATACCCTTCCTACGACTTCCTATTTTTCTTTCACTGCCAATATATCAATGCCACATGGGATGACACATGACACATTCAAGGAGGAGAATGCCTCTTTGAATGTCATGTCATTAAAATGGTTTTGGTTTATTATATGTATAGATTATATTAATATTCCAAAGGCTTATATCCTACATGACGTTTAAAGAGGTTATTCTCTCCTTTCAAAGTGTCATGTAGAATCTCATGTGGCACCTACGTAGACCAATTAAAAAAACAAAAGTCATTGAGTTATTTTAGAAAAAGAAAATAATTTAAAAACAAAATTAAATGTTATCTCTAATGTTTTCTCCCATAACTTTTAAACGTTAATATCTTTTATATACGAGATTTTTTAAAGAAAAAAATTACACCAAATTAACGAGCGTTTTATTATCTTTCCAACGATTACCATAGTGCTATATAAAAAAAACGCAGAAAAAACGACTATTTTTTGTGGGTTTTGTTTTTAAATATATTATACTCTACTAATAAATCACTACTTAGAGTTTTTTATATTTGAATAAGAAATAATAAACATAACTTCATAGGCAGAGATTCGTTTTTTTTACATTTGAATATGATAATTTATGGCAGAAATTTGTTCAAAATAAATAATAATAATAATAATAATAATTATATTATTCATTAATCATGTATTGGCAAGTCATTAATTATATTGTCATATTAGATATTTCAACACCGGGACGCTTCCGGGATAAAAGCTAGTGATTAGATATTTAAATTTTTTTTAAAGATAGACAAAATTGTTTACGAACGTTTAAAATAAACTAGGGGGCTGGTCCTTCACGGGTAACTTAGTTGGTGAATGGACCGGGGATCCTTTTTGGGTGTCCCGTATGACTCCTGGCCTGTGGTCACGAGTTCGAGTCCTGATCTCGTCCGGGTTTTACCAATTTTTCACCATCGTGCCTACGGGCGGGTGAGGGATTGGGTTTTCCCCGGTTTCGGGAACTGCATCGGCGGGCCAGACTACGCCAGCCGCCCGAGGTACGTATGGGCCATCCATTGGGTTTGTCATGGGGGTCTGTCCATAGTGTGGGGACTCCCCTGGGTAGTCGGGCAGAAATGTTTGTTGGTCGTTCAAAAAAAACTAGCGGGGCTACACATTTGGCTGCCTCAACTTGTTTGGTTAATTTGGGCGGCATCCAATTTTGATTGGTCCTTTTTACGGCATTCAATGGCACGTCACTATTTACTATTATGACCAAACTTTGCTCAATATTTACACTTTAGCCATATTAGAATTTCAAATTTTGACCACCCAACTTTTTTAAACTTGCATTGCACTTTGGCAACTAACTTTCTTACTAACTTATGTACTTTATTTTTTCCCAATTTGACCACCAAACTTTGACCACTAAACTTTGAGCTTTTAGGATTTGAAACTTTGACCACCAAGCCTAAATTTAGCTTTTAGGATTTCAAACTTTGACCACCAAACTTTTAGTTTTTAGGCCTTCCAACTTTGACCACCCAAATGATTTCAATCTTTAACCACCAAACTTTTAGCCGCGAGTATTAATTTAAGCCCACGCGAGAGTAACCGTCACCTAATATTATCTTTTATGCCCACGAAACCCTCCACACAACAGGAGCTCCCACGGCGACACACGACGATCTTTAACGTCCACCAAACCCTCAACGCAACAGGAGCTCCCGTCACGAAGCGCGGGGTAATAGAACTAATGTCCACCAAACCCTCTACGCAACAGGAGCTGCCGCAGGGAAGCACGATCTTTACCGTGTACCAAACCCTCATCGCAACAGGAGTTTCCGCAGCGAAGCGCGGGTAACTAAAACACTAGTTATGTTAGAAAATAAAGACACTTTTTATATTTACTTTTGAAACTGTTACAAAACTTGATAATAACGTACATATATACGATTAATACATATAACTATCGGGTTTGGGGCACGGTTTAGGTTCGTCGAACCTGTCTTGGACCGGCCAACACCACCCCGGCCGTCCCCATCTGTCCAGAACGGCTAGAATCAAACGATGAAGCCGGGTGTTTTGATTGGTGTTTTGGTTTGATGGGCCCCTTCCAACGATCATATGACCGTTCCTTATTTAAAAAAAAAAAAAACCACTACAACAAACACATTTCTCTCCTTTTTTATAAAAAAAATAAAATGGATCTTTTTAACCAAAATAACCCGAACACCCCGAACCAAACTCCCAATCGAAACGAGAATCAAAACGCGAACTTCTCGTTGAGTTTTAGTGGTTGTTATCAGCCGGAAGTTCCATCCTCCTTTTCCAACTACCAACAATTCTCCTCCAACGTGTTTCAACAACTTAGTCAAATGCAAATGCAACAATCTATGTTTACTACTACTTTTACACCAACTCCTTCAACACCATAAGTAGCTCGACCGGGCCTCGTTGACAAGGAAAATGATGATGAGGACAAAATCATTCCGGAAACGTAACCATCACCACCAACCAAAAAAGGCAAAGGAAAGGCGAAGGCTACTAAAAAATTGCCTAAGAAACTATGGACCGGAACCGAAGTTGAGGCGTTGATTCTTGCATGACTAGAAACATCCACTTGCCCCATTGTTGAAAATTACTTTACTACCTATTTTTTATGACAATTTTATATTGTTACAATTTTTTTTTGCAAAGTATTTAAGTATTACAACAATATATTAAATAACCTTATAAAAAAATTAGGCACCAACCAAAATGGTACCGGATTTTTAAGAAATGTTCTACCAACTTCCACAAAAGAATGGAAGCACCGAAGGCATACCGAGACCTAGACTCGGTAAGCGGCAAGTTTAGGAAAATAAATAAGGCGTGTACATTATTTGACGGTTTTTATAATCAAATCAAGTTGAACCCCCTAGTGGATACAACGAAAGTATGATTTTTAATGACACTATGAAGACGTGGAGTGATACTCAAACGAAGGAATTCAAATTTGTTTGAGCTTACTATTGAGGAACGAACCGAAGTGGGCGACGATCCCATACCCCGTGGTAAAAGCAAAAGGTAGCAAGACAAATGTTAAAGCTTCACAGTAATCTTTGAATTGCAAGAAGACATCATTAGCAAATATAGCTAGACGGTTTTTTTTTTTTAATTTAAGGTTTCGGTTTTTTTTATTTGCATTGTCAACTTTAATTATAAATATTATGTGACTTTTTTTATTTGTAACGTTTTGTTTTAAAATATAATGTGACTTTTTATGTTATTTATTTTAATTATTTAGTTAATTAAAAAATAGAAAATAAAAATTAATTGTTGAACTAATAGGAGTGACGACTACCCCGGCCAAATTTTTTTGGTGACGTGATGATAAATCCTTCCAAAAATTACTTCTACAAGACAAGACATGATAGTCTTAAAAGCAAATCATTTCATTACGTGCCATTTAGAATCATGATTATGAAAAGTGGCTAATTGTAAACACAAATCTTGTTTGTCTAATGATTTGATGTCTCCTCTTACAAATATAAATATAAGGTTCTGAGTTTAAATCCTTGCAAATACACGGTTATTAGAGCATTCACGGTAGCTTCCCCATCCTCCATTTACTCACAACCACATATTACATTAAAAATCATTACAGTTTCTCTCTCCTTCACTCACAACCACTTTCAACAAATATTAAAAAATAAATATAGTTTCCAATTTTCCTCAAAATATTCCCAAATAACCCAAAATATACAAATCAACAGTAGATTCCCCATTTTTCTTCACTCACAAACCCTCAAAATCACCCCATATAATTTGGGGGCTATTCTCACATAAAAATGGGAGAGCTATTGTGAATGCTCTTAGGTGTAATAAAAATTCGACTATAAGAAAAAAAAAAAAAGTGGCGAATTAAAGAAGGAGAATATAATAGTAAAATAAAGAAATGTTATCTAAATATAAAAAACGTTGCTTTATTTGTAAACCGTCAATAAAAAGCGCTGAACCATCTCATTAGCTCTGCCAATTCAACTAGTACGTTCATTTGATAAAGAAAGAGATCATGACGACCCTGATGAAAGGTTTGTTCGTCATGGACTCTGGTAGCAAAAGAAAAAAGGTCATCCTAAGTGCTTTTGTTTCAATCCTTGTGGTGTCGGCTTTGATTGGCATCGTGGTTGGAGTGAAGTCTCGCAACTCCGTGGAGCCACAAAGCATGACGGCCCATGCCATCGTAAAATCATCATGCAGCAGCACATTCTACCCGGAGCTATGCTATTCCAGCATCAGCAGCCACCCTGAAGTCACCAAAAAGGTGAAAACCCAGAAGGACGTCATCGAGCTTGCTGTTAACATCACCAAAATGGCGGTGGAGAAGAACTACTTCCAGATCAAGAAGCTCATGACCAGCAGGAAAGGCCTGACGCAACGCGAGGTGAAGGCGCTTCACGATTGTCTGGAGATGGTCTCCGAAACGTTAGAAGAGCTTGAGCAGGTTGAGAAAGGCCTGGAGGAGTACGACGCCAAGAAGTCGTCGCTCCAGCAGCAAGCCAACGACCTCAAGACCCTTATGAGCTCCACCATCACCGACCAGGAGACTTGCCTCGACGGCTTCTCCCACGGCGATGCGGATAAAAAGGTCCGCAAAGAGCTGGAAAAAGGCCAGGAGAGGGTGGAGAAAATGTGCAGCAACGCACTTGCAATGATCTGCAACATGACCAACGCAGACTTGGCCAGCTTGACTGCAGTAGGAAGAAGGAACTTGAAGGAGGATTTAGCTGTGTCGGAGTGGCCGGAATGGCTATCTGTTGGTGACAGGAGATTGTTGCAGTCAGGGACGGTGACGCCAAACGTCGTCGTAGCTGCGGATGGCAGCGGAGACTACAGGACGGTGTCGGCGGCGGTAGCAGCAGCACCATCAAAGAGCAGTAGGAGGTACGTGATCAGGATAAAAGCCGGTGTGTACCGGGAGAATGTGGATGTGCCTAAAGGGAAAACTAACTTAATGTTTATCGGAGATGGACGGAGAAATACAATCATCACCGCTAGCCGGAGCGTAAAAGGAGGAAGCACCACCTTCGAGTCCGCCACCGTCGGTACGTAACCTCACTTATTTATTATTCTATTTTACATTACTATTTCAAACGATAACTACGTACAAAATGCAAAACCTAACAGAGGGTCGAGTAATTAACTAGCTTAATTAATACGTACTATTATTTTTACATTTCCTTTTCCTTTTGTAAAAAATGCAAAACCTAACAGATAATTAACTATATTACTGTAATTGTTATTGTTATATATGTAAGCCTCGCTTACGGCTGTGCACATATAATGTATATATGTGTGGCCCTCGAGGGTAAAAGTAAAGTTGCACTAATTTTAACGTTATTTTACTAATTTCGTGAATATGACGTTAAAAATGACGTACGGTTAATCGTGAATCAGGTGGTGACGTTGATAGCCAAAAGACAAGGGGGTACATGCAACAATCGGGTTTGTCCCGGTTGCTAAGTGTTATGTGCCTTATGTCCAAGGCTTAATACAAAACCACTATAGAGCCGGGGGTCTCATTGGAAGCAGTCTCTCTATTCCCACGGGTTAGAGGTAAGGCTGTCTACATCTTACCCTTCTCAGACCCTACCTTAGCTTTTGCTATTGGTAGGATTAACTGAGTATGATGATGATGATGATAATGATGTTATATATATATATATATATATATATATATATATATATATATATATATCAAGAAATAAATTACTTGAGTAGAACCAAACCATATTTATATATAATAATTAATAATTAATTAATTCTTAAAAGTATTGTTTTGGACAAAGTAAAACATTAATCTACATCATATATGGCCATATGATTACAATTCACAACGACAACGACAAATTAAAGATGCTTGATGAAATTATCCTATTTGAAAAAAATATATTATATTACAGTATTCCTTTCTTGATTACTTAATTTATATATATTCTTTGACCATCTGGTTTATTCCTTTGAACTTTTAACTGATATAAAGAAATCATGAAGGAATTAGGGTTGGTGGCCAAATGGTAAAATCAAAGCTTTTAGGAACACCTAAAGGGAAGGTTATGGGTTCAAGTCTCACAAGGAGAAGAAATTTGCCGTTCAAAAAAAATAAAGTAAAATAAAATAAAGAAATCATGAAAACACATGCTAAATGATAAATGGTATTTACATCAGCATGTTCTTTAAAAGCATATTGTTTATAGCACTTTAATATTAACTTTATACGAAAGGTTCTTTTTTTTCACATACTTAGAAGAAAGCCCATCACAAAAAAAAAAAAAAATATATATATATATATAATAATAATAATAATAATAGAGGAGGAAAAAGAAGAAAAGAAAAAAAATCTCTCATACAGGAGGAGGCATATATGTTTGGAATGAAAAAAAATACATTTAGATTCAGTCATTGTTGACATTATTTCGTCTCTTTCTTCCTTTGGTTATCATGTGTGTCCAATTTTAAAAACCTTTTTTTGAAATGAATAGTGTAATTATCCGCTATATATCTTGTAACTGGCTTTTAGTAGGTCCCTTCTTGCGAGACCTTGCTTGGCGTTCTTTGTGTTTAATGAAAGTTTTAGTTAAAAAAACATGTGTACTGTTTTATATAGACGAGCATAACTTTTCAATGCTGATTCTGGGTTTTAGTAGATAATATGGTGTCCACGATGGTTTTATTGACTGCCATCTTTAGACTGCTTATGACCTAGCAAAATAATATCTTGAAAATAGTTAGACTGCCTGTAGTGGTGAGTGGAATGTGCCTGAAAACGGCCCAACACCGCCTTCGGGAGAGTTTATCTTCAAACCTGGGCTTGGGCGTTAATGTGAGACCCTTTTTTTAGCCAATCACAATTGAGAGGGGCATGAATTTGTGTTTGTTTTTCATAAAAGTGGTGTGAGATTAATTTTTTGTAAAATTAAATAAAAAAAGATTGTTGTTCACAAAAAAAAAAAAAAAAAAAAAAAAAAAAAAAAAAAAAATCTTTGAAACATAATTAAAAGTAACGTATATGTACACCTTCTAAAATTAAAACATAATTCATCTACCTATGAGTGTATAAATCTGGAGATACTTATTGATGACGTGATTTTGTATTTATTTATAATAGACATTTCAATCAAAGTCGATCAATCAAAGTATAAAATAAAATAGCTAGATTTCAGATTGGTTGAAATTTAAAGCGACAAAAATCCGGATGAAAACTCCATAATATTCTAGAGTTGGTGCGCAATCAGCGTGTCATTGACTACAATATTAATATTCCCCTCAATTAAAGCAGCCAATTATATTATATATGGTGCGTTAATACAAAAATAAAAAAAAATTTAACCTTAATTCACCAATGAGCAGACAATAATCTTCATCAATATCAGATTGGGCCCGGCCAGCTGCCATTTGTTTTCTTTGGGTTTAATTCGATATATGTAAATATATAATGGATTGGATTGGATTGGATTGGATTTGAATATATATATATGATATGATATGATAAGTTAATTAATAGTAGATTGGTGTTGTTAATGCAGCAATTGTAGGTGATGGGTTCTTGGCTCGGGACATAACATTCCAAAACACGGCTGGTGCTTCAAATCACCAGGCTGTGGCACTTCGTGTTGGCTCAGACTTATCCGCATTCTACCAGTGTGACATGCTGGCCTACCAAGACACCCTTTACGTCCACAAAAACCGCCAGTTCTATATCAACTGCTTGATTGCTGGAACCGTCGATTTCATCTTCGGCAACGCTGAAGCCGTCCTCCAAGATTGTGACATCCATGCCCGTCGCCCCAATTCTGGTCAAAAGAACATGGTCACCGCACAGGGCCGCACCGACAGTAACCAAAACACAGGGATCGTCATTCAGAAGTGCAGGATAGGTGCCACGTCTGACCTCCAACCGGTGCAGTCCAGTTTCCCAACCTATTTAGGACGACCATGGAAACAGTATTCGCGGACAGTGGTGATGCAGTCCAGCATCAGCAATGTGATCCACCCTGCAGGATGGTTCGAGTGGGATGGGAACTTTGCGCTGGACACATTGTACTATGGCGAGTACCAGAACACTGGGGCAGGGGCGGGGACATCAGGTAGAGTGAAATGGAAAGGGTACAAGGTCATCACCACTTCTTCAGAGGCTCAAGGCTTCACCCCAGGAAACTTCATTGGTGGGGGTAGTTGGTTAAGAAGCACTGGTTTTCCATTTTCTCTTGGTTTGTAAACAACTTATTATTCATAATTCCTGCATGCATGCCAACCCTATCCATCCCATAATAATATGTACCTACCTACCAGCTGCCTGATATATGATGGTCCTTAATTTCTTCCTTCCTGCATGTGCCAACCCAATAATATTAGATCATGTGTGTGTGATATATATGATGGTAAGGAGCTAGCATCGCGCCATTGTATTTTGTTTGTTTAATTTCTAGATATAAATTGTATCCCCGACCGGCCAGTGTTTAATTTAAGTACGTTTCCTTGTATCTTCGATATTGTTAGAGCAAATACAAGAGAACAATCACAATACTTCAAATACTTTCGGATGATTTTATTGAATGCAAACATAGCCTTATATAGGCAAGGTACATATCGGCAGAATTAAACAAACTAAACAAACTAGAACTAGTAAACAGGAAACGTGCATGAAATCAGGAGTGTCATCTTGACTATGCAGATTATTCTCATCCGACCAACAAACTCCAACGGCTCATTGGTGGGGGTAGTTGGTAATTAAGAAGCACTGGTTTTCTATTTTCTCTTGGTTTGTAAACAACTAATTATTATTCATAATAATAATAATTAGTGAATGAGTGCATGCCAACTCCGGCCAATAATAATATGTACGTACCTACCTACCAGCTGATATCATGATGGTTCTTAATTCCTGCATGTGCCAACCCAATAATAGATGTGTATGTGATATGATGGTACCATATAATAATATATATTAAGGAGCATCGCGCCATTGTATTTTATTTGTTTAATTTCTAGATATAAATTATCGATCTCTTCCATCGATATATTGGATTATATATTGTTTGTTAATAATTTGTACTTTTATATATATTGATGATGACCCACCGATCAGTAAGTACCTCACAAACAATTTAAACTTTGCTTAATTAACCTACCTACCTAGTACTACTAAACGTCTTGTTACTTTTCTTTTATGCTTGATTCACTAATTAACGTAAAATCTTTATATTTTGGAGAGAGAGAGAGAGAGAAATGGAGATTTGGATAGAGAAAAAATATATATAGCATAAATCATACAAGATACCAGTACGTTATAATAAAATCTAGTGGATTAAGTTTAATAGACCAGTTGGACTTGTTTAATTAGCTAGTTAGGTTAGTATATATTATTTAAGTTACAATAGGCATATAGCAGCCCACGTGCGTCATATTCTAGTTGTGAAGAAAAAGGCACTTCTGTCCGAGGAAAGAAACAAGACTCCTCTAGTTACGACGACAAACTAAAGTGTCATTGTGTCTACCTTTTCAAAATAAAAAATTTATAATTTATAATATCCTTAGACTATAGAGAGTGGAGGGGTGAAGCGTCATGTGGCATTTGTGAGACTCGTGTGTGTGTGTGTGCAGCGGGGGGGGGGGGGGGGGGGGGGGGGGGGACAATTGTAGGGAGTGAAAGGAGGGGATGGGGGTGAAAGGAATATTATTGAATCATTTACATAAATGGTAGACTTATTTTTTAGAAATTACATTTAGGGGGTATTGGGGCAAAAAACTGATTTTGGTGATGTATGGAATTGGTTTAGCGGCATCTAAGAAAATAAAGTAGATGCCGCCAAATGGTTCAAGGACATTGATGCCGCCAAACTAAAGATCCACATTGATGCCGCCAAATGGTAGTGAGGCATCATTTCTTATATAAGGACTCGACCAGCTTCCAATTCTCCCCATCCCATTTACACATGCATCTCAATCCCACATATCTCAATCCCATTTACAACACCACATATCTCAATTGTTCTGGAGGGTACGGTTTTTTATTGATATTGGGTCGATGTTACATTCACATGGAGTTTTAACTGTTTTCGGCGGGGATGAGTCATGCTTAACAGCATCGTCTACCGTTTCATCCCCCGCTTGGCATCGCTTTTCTGGGGTCCAAAAAAGCGGTGTCTTTGGATCGGTGTTACATCCACATTAAACTACACCTCTCAATGCAACATTGAGGGTTTAGTTTAAAATATTAGAGAGTTATGGATCGTTGGGCGGGTCTACTTTCCAGGCAAACCCACGCCATCCGGTGTTGATGAATCACATCACGTCATTAGCGACTTGTCCGGCAACGGATGATGCGATTCTTCACCGTACTACTTTCGTATGGCAGGCTGGTTTGAACATTGGGTACCTGTAGATTTGGTACACATATTCAACGGGTAGAACCATGTTCTCCTGGATCAAATTCAGATAAGTTTGAATCTGAATGCGGTCCTGAGTTCCCGCTGACTGGAAAAGACAAGCTTCTGGGTGCGAAACAGAAACTTAATGAACTATGCAACAAAAACGGTGGTAGAATATTGGAATAGGTGATCTCGGAAAATATATTGTCTTGTAAATCCGTAGATTGTATAGTTTGAGTGACTAGTTTTGAAAAACAGTTGTTAAATAAATTTGTAATATTGGTTTTAAATAAATCTATCATATTTGTATTATTTGTTTGAGACATTCCAAAAATGGAAAGTCTGTGTGTTATTTGAAATAAATAAATCTATCCCTCCGAGCCGTTTTCGGGCCACCGGGATCAGGCCCCGGAGACCCGAAAAACCGCCCGGACTTCGTGCGACGCCCGTGTGTTACCCAAGGGCAACGCGTCCGTCAGTCAGGTTACCTGTCCGGCAGGCCCAGCCAGGCTGCACAGAGGCCCAAAGAGGGCAGCCTGGCCCGTTTTCAACATAGTGTGGGTTTATAAGGCAAAACAATAATTAATGTTCATATATTTATAAGGCAAAACAATAATTAATGTTATAAAAAATGTTACAACAGGTAATTATGAACAGACTTGAATTCGACAATGTTATTGGTTAAACCAGTACAGATCGTTCGAGGGTCCCTGATTCTGAAGACGTTCAGATTGCCTCCTGGGTGGTGGTTGGTTGGCGGGTGGGGCTCCTTCATTACCGTACTCGTTATCAGGAAAGAGGTTTAAATTCAGCGTGGTAGATGGTCCTGGCCGGCTTGAAGGTCCTTCATCACACGAATTATGCGGGGCATGGTAATGAAAATCACTAAAAAGGTCGTGATCAAACCGTGGCAACCCCTGTCCAGTAGGCGTCACGTAAGCCGGTGATGAAGGAAACCCCCAACTATCTCTGATGGGAATTCCGCCTGCACGAAAGTTAGCTAGCGGACCCATCTCCCCCGGTTGACTGCCACCGGACCCACCAACATGACCAGTTCCCTGCACGATTGATCCACCCAATCCAAATGGAGTTCCCATCTGGTCCAATCCACTGTCCATGAATTGCGGGACATATCCCCCGATCTGGTTCTGATTGTTGCTGGCCGCAACAGATGCACGAAACCCAGCGTCAGAGTGACTTCCACCAGCTTGGTCTTCATTCTCCGGAACGTTTTCCGGCACCTGACGGGGAGCGCGTCGCCGGCGCACCCTTTGAGGCGTGCAGGTGCCGACAAGTCAACGGCGTCCATGGTAAGATGCGTCGGATTTTGTAAGTGTCCGGCGTTTTGTGACATCATCATACTGTGAAACGCCGTGTTTTGTATGCGCTCAAGCTGCGTGGCGAATGCCTGAGGATTATTAAAGGCCTCCTGAACTAAAAACAAACACTTAAGTCAGTAACAAAACACAATAAATGCATGATTAATACATACAAAAAACTAAAAATAATTACTAACATACCATCTCCTCGTTCAACGATTGTAGCTGTGAACGGTATGCCTTGAGGCAGTGTTGGGCCACCTCCGCGAACTTTAACCGCCGGTCTCGCCACCTACAAAATTAACATGTTAAAAAACGTGTTCAGAAAAAAAAAATACAAAGGGATGCCATGCAGGCAAGTATATACAAACTGGGATTTGCGATATATACCGAGCGGCTATCGGGCAAGTATAATCAAACCGGTTTGAGGGTGGTCGTGGCGCGAGACACCGGATCCTCTCCCATGCCCATACTTGAAGGAGCATCATGGGTCCGGTCATGGCTTTCCTATCCGGCTGGGTGGCATCACAAAGCCGCTTGTATAAACAAGCCAGAACCGCACTGCCCCAGCTATAAGATGCTGTACGGTTCAGGTCTCGTAAAAATCTCAAGTAAAAAACATTTATTCTATTATTATTATTATCAGGGAGTAAGGTGGAACCGATCAAAAAGAAAATGATTTGACGAGCACGAAAAATGCACTCTTCATCCGTAGCCTCTGCTTCAACAAATTCCTGCTTTAGTTTATCAAGAATAACAGTACCAAAAACGGACTTGCCGGACATTTGGGCCTGTGTAGGCGTAACACCTAAGAATCGTTGGCACAAGGCTATTGCGTCGGCAGTAGACAAATTATCATCTACCCCAGACACAACAGCTCCCTCAATAGGCAACCCCCACAAGACGTTAACATCTTGTAAGGTGACAGTAGCTTCACCAAATGGAAGGTGGAACGTGTGAGTTTCGGGCCTCCATCGTTCCACCAAAGCTGTTGTCAAGGAGTGGTCAACGTATCGGTAACCACAATCTATGAGGCCACCAAACCCTGCAGCATCGATAAGGTGACGAACCCGTCCTACAACAGGGTGGTCACGAAGTAACGTCCATATTCCTCTATCGTTGCGCTTCACCATCATGGCGCCATTGAAGTTTTCCTCGTCTGTGAAAACGTGAAAGGCACGATGTCGATCACGAAGATACAACACATCGTCGTTTAGGGGACCAGGGTGTAAGTTCATGTTTTGATTCATGGTGGGAGGAATTTGGTGGGTATGATTTTTTATGAATTTCAAAGGTTTCAGATGGAGATTGTTGTGTTTCAGATGGAGATTGTTGTGTTGATGGTGTGTTCTTGGATGTGGGTGGTGCTCCTTCTTCACCTCAACCTCCATTTTATAACCTTCAAAGCCTGAATTCTTACACTCCCAAGAATACTATTTGCCTATCAAATCATCTGCAACTTACAAGACCATTGCATGCAATGCTAGAGACCTTGTGAGTGTGTTTATAGGCTGCATGCTTTGCAGGTGAAGACCAACTTTAATTTGGTGGTTTTAATGCATGAAAATGGATTGGCGGGATCATGACGGCAACATTGAAGAACACACCAACTCAATTGGCGGTATCAATGACACCTTCAAATGGATTGGCGGCATCTAGAGGTGATCCCTCTAACCCATTTGGCGGCATCTACACACTTTAAAACACACTGACAAAGACAATGTGATACCGCTATATCAATTGGCGGCATCTACTTTAATTTTTTTGATACCGCCAATCCACTTCCATACATCACCATTTTCAGTTTTTTCCCCCAATACCCCCCAAATGTAATTTGTAAATAATAAACCCGCTATTTATGTAAATGATTCAATATTATTATTATTATTATTATTATTATTATTTGTGTGTTAGATTAAAAAAAAAAAAAAGAAACCACCCAATCAAAAGCCTCCAAAACACTCCACTCTTCCACCCATGTCCGGCCAAAAGTCTCCCCCCACTCCCTCTACTCTTATAATAAACACGGGCAAAAGGAATTAGGTTTTTCTATATTTAATATACCGGGTTGGGTTATTCTACAAAGGCTACAAAAATAGCACTACTAGAAAAACTGATATTTTCTACGCCAGTTTCCGTATGAAATGTGTCATAAATCACCCTTTTCTACGCATTTGTGACAAAAACGTGATGTAGCTAAACACCTCGTAGGAAACCCGTTTCCTACGCAAACTTCCTTCACATTTCCTACACAATTTCGGCGTCGCAAGTTGCTACACATTTCCTACACAATTACCGCGTCGCAGGTTGCTACACATTTCTGAAACACCCTTGAACCTTTTTAACCGAAAATACGCAGTTGAAATACGAACCAGAAAAGTTCTTGCTTTATAAAAACATTATTGTATGTTTGGAACCCATAGCTAAAAGATATTATAGGTGTTTCATATTTTATTGTTTCTTATTACATCATCTACAACTCATCTTTATTAGTTTACGTGACCGTGACCCCGTACAATCCGCATCCTCACTCGACCTCCAACCATTTCTTGCTTTGTGAGCTTGACTTGACAACCTGCAACTACCACATAACCATTTCGTTAGTTTATTAAGTGACTTCATGCAAATATTCACAATATGGAAATAACATCAACAATACTCAATGGTCATAACCAAACACTTTTTTTGAAAGTTCGGATCCGGTCTCCGGATCCTATCCTCCAATTTCCATGCATTCATACTTACATACCTGCATTTTTATTATCATCCTAATAACAAAAGATTAATGACATTACAATACACACGCACATACAAATCCCATGTACAAGTTATCTTAACCCGTCATACTACTCTTCCTTGTGTATTCTCAAGGACAAACATGACGTTTCCGAACTTATACTCAACCTACACATAACGACCAACCTTTACATACATAACACTTTCACACATTACCGGGCATAAGCAACTATGCACATATTTTATTACACTAGCATCCAATGCGAGAAACCTCCACTTACTAAGCGTTTACCATTTGTGTGACCTTGCATAACTATACAATTCAATCTAAATAGTTACACCCATGATTTAATGTACCCATCTATATATATACACACACTCATATCAATCCGTACATTTTACCATTCATTCTTATGCCATATTTGTTAATCTTGGTTTATTTCATGCTTAATTACCCTCACTTCATTTATCTTTGTTGCTCATTTATCCCAACTACTTTCATTGTTGTATGGTGAACTATATCCGTTCACCAACAACATCAATTCGCTTACCTTATTATAAATTACCTTTTCATACTTGTTTCCCATTCTCTATTTATACATAAGCATACAATTACTAAACCAAGAGTTTGCATCATAAGTTACTTACCTTTGCCCGTAGGAGTGTTTTCGCCTTATACGCGTTTGACTTATAGTCCCAAGCTTTTCACCTTGCTCGAGATCATATCCACTTGACCCGTTTACTTTTAAGCTTCTTGTACCTAGCTTACTTTCAAGTCAACATGCCGTGTTAGAATACTAATTTGGAACTTGCCTATTCAAACATTAGTATTCATTCTACATCATTCAAACATGACATCAATACATTCAACAACTAGTTCTATTCAATAAGTCTTTCCATATACTACGCGTTTGACCCGTTAGTGAAAATACTTGCATGAACTAGTTGGTAAGTGTTCTTAGACACTTTTTGAATGCCACATAATATGCTATTCTTTCCCTACAATCCGTACTCCAAGACTACTACAAGCGTGTACATTCTTACACCTTTTCTTATTAAATATTACAATATAAATGTGCAGCGATTTTCTGCGCAGCTGCTGTTCAATGTCGTTTTCCCCCTTCTAAACCTCGGAATCAGATCTTGACTATCACATACAAAATGTGCGTCATTCAAAGACCTTTCCAAGCATATAAAGAACACCTCCTAACGATTTTTCTATGATTTTATATGAATATTTTAAGACCAGGTCAGAAACATAATTTTGACCAAACAGCTTTGCTGTCAAAACTGAAATGTTAACTTTAGATGCTGTTTTGACCCACTACAACTCAGAATCAGCTTCTTATGACTAAATATGAAATGTAATATGTGCAACAAGCTTTTCAACGATATAAGGCTCGTCTTCTAACTCCTAATAACGAATGAGATATGCCCTTTACAATATTACTACCTAGGGCTGTCAAAAGTGACGAATTTCATACAATTTTACACCATTTGACCCAATTCAAGTTTCATGTAAGCATTGTATCAAACACTTCATGTGCACCCTTTTTGCAAGTGAATTCTAAGCCTTATGGACTTCTCAAACTTTTCCATTTAACTAGCTAATCATCAACATCATTCTAACCATCATACTTAGCTATTTCCAATTTCAACTTATAATTTTACCAACACATAAGATTCATGCAATACATATGGAATACAATTCCTCTACAATCCATGCCTAAAACATAGATTTCCTACTATTTTAGTAACATCAAAGCTACTAATCAAAACCAAAATCATCATCTTTGAATACAAACAAGCTTCCAACAATTTAACTCGTTTATAAACCACTAAGAATGATCAATATCACTAATAATCAACAATATCACGAATTTAACATGTTTTGTTCAAAACCCATATGTGGGTTTTGAACCCTACACGAATTTGGAGGTTAGGGTTCTTACCAAAGCTTAATCATTGAAGATTAACCCTCAAGAACACACCATTCATCTATTGCTTCAATCTCTTGCATCAATTTCTTCAATTTTAGGGATTTAGGGGTGTTTAAGGGCTCAAGAAACCCCTTTTGGGGCTGATCACGAAAATGCACCCAATTTGGGTGTTTTGCCATTATAATTTTGACCTAGATTTACTCCTTTGGTCCCTCAACTTTACCCCAATGTTATGTTTTTATAAAAACTAACTACTCAAGTTAGTTTCTAATATTATTTACTCATTTATATAAATAATAACATCAACTAGGTTATTTCCATACTAGAACATAACCCACATTCTTATTTTCTAAGTCCCGTTTTATTATTTTGCTAATCGCGCCTAATGGCGAACTTAAGCAAAATGGATTTTTGGGGCGTTACAATTTCCTACACAATTACCGCTACGCATTTCCTACAACTTTTCTTTGCGTCACAAATCATGGGTTTTTACGAATTTGTGACAAAATACGTATGTAGCAAAACCACTCGTAGGAAACTGGTTCTTACGCATATCCTACGCATTTTCCTACCCATTTCCTACAGAACATTGGCGTCGGAGATTGCTACGCATTTCCTACAACTTTTCTTTTTGATAGTTTTCTCCATTTGTGACGCATTTTTGACGACAAAAAAAATTAAAAATAAAATCCCTATTTCTCGCTCCTAAACAAGTTGTTGGAATAATCTATAATACCACACAAAACCTATTTTACAAGATTCACCACAATTACAATAACATAAATTTAAAAATCGTACATTACAACGTGCGGTTCTAACATGTTTAAACCGTAAACTAATACAATTTAACATATTACCAAAAAGACACCCACAAACTGTAACTAATTAGAAGGAGCACGCCAGTTTGTCATAAATTCTTGAAGTTGTTGTTGAAGTACTTCCCTTGCTTTCCTGTCTTCATCAAGTCGAGCTTCAAGATCAACCATTTGAGTTCGCATAGCTTCGGCCTAAAAAGTTAGAAGATATATAATAATTGCTGAATACATTTGATAAAGAAATATTTAAGATATTTGAATATACTAGTTTTTTGCCCGTCGCGACGGGGTCAAAACGTAGGCTAATACGAATTTATATCGTCAAACAAATGCAAATGAAATGCTCATATATAATCAACAGAATGCTAGTGAAACAGAAAAACAAATTTCAATGAAAGCGCTAGCTCATACATCGAGTACACCTGGCAAAAGGGTTGGTTCGGGTCGGGTGGCGGCTCAAAACGGAAAAAAGGGTTGTATTGGTTCGGGTCGGAACATGTTCGGGTCAACACGGGTACGAGTCAAAACGGGTTTCGGGTTGGGTTTAAACTAACTTCAACCGGTTACAAATCCATCCATGCTAATTTTTCATATGTGATTTAATGGCAACCTGAAGCATATGAAAATGTTCCTAACTAGTTAGTGTACCGGGCGCTGCCGCGGTCTCATGAACTTTTTAGTATTCGACAAGAGACATTACAACAGTTAGTAGGGAGGGTTCATGCATATTACACCATCCATCAACTTAAAATGAAGCAAATTACTTGTGTCACCATCCACAGTAACAACAAATCATACATAAATGCTTTCATATGCAAGTAAACTACAATTGTCCTAGTATGCATATTATTTGCTATCATTTGAGCCTACAACAACACCATACATAGCTCAAACTGCAACAATACAAATACTTTTTTTTGTTAACCTGTTTCTACATACTTAAAAGCATTTAAACAGATGTATGAAACCAACATAGCAACTTATACGCATCATTGCTGCTTCAATAAAAGGGCAAGTCAGTAGGCTTTATTATTTTGAGTGTACCTTTTCTTGAATTCTTCTTTCACCTTGCTTTAACCACATGAACATAGACTAACACTATTTCATGTGCTAGCATCTGAAATACTTTAAACTATTCTGTACATAATTTTTTGGTCAATTTTCTTTCACTCTTTTAGAATTTGTCAAATATTTTTAAATTAAGAGAACATGCATTTAAGATGACTACATTAATTTGACCTGTCTCCTACTAAGCCAGCTTAGTTTACATACTGAAACCACTCACAACAACAACAAAGAATTAAAAAAGATGTGTTAGAACAAAAAGGATTGAGGAAACCACTTTTGCAAACCTTAGTCTAATTCATACTTCTGCAAAATATTCTAAGTATAGAACTACTAAAGAAAGAAGACTAAAGTACTGAAGAAGGATTCAACAAATACTGAAGAAGAAGTATCAGAAGTTCTGAAGTCTAACCAGACAAGTTCACTAAAGAACTACTGATGACAAACTACTCATCAGTAGTTTGTCATTCATTAGCACTTGTACCAGAATCTTTCCACCGCCTTATGTTTCAGTAGTTTATTTGACTAGTATTACTTTATCTTTTTGTGCAAGTTCCAAGAATGCAACTTGTTGCAACTTGTTACAGACTTGCTTTTTGGCAAGGTTCATGTATTTGTAAGTCTATAAATTGATGGGTTCATCCCTCTGTTTTAGATAATGATTTTAATTGAAACTGAAATCCTTCAAAGCTTATTATTGTTATTTCCATTTCATTTATTGAGAATCTGTTTGAGTATTTATTATCATTCACATTCAATACTTAGATTCTCATTAAACTTTTCTTTAGTTTTCAAACATCAAGGGGGAGTAATAACTCCTGTTGATAGTGTAACTTTACTTACTTATTCCGCTGTGCAAATCTGATTGAACTTGCTAAACACATAAGTGTTCACTAGCAAGCAATACATCAAGAGCATTACTGATCCAACAATTGGTATCAGAGCTCTGGTTTATCTGATCACATATCAATCTAACACATAGAGAATCAGACACAGGCTCTTATTGATATTCAATAAAGGATTAAAAGTTCACTTTTATCAACATCCATCACTTTAAGAGATATTTGACAAATCAATACTCTCTAAAATGGATCCACATAATACTGGTTCTGCCAATAAACCTGCTATGCTAGTTAGAAATGAATACAATATCTGGAAAAGGAGAATGGCACATACATTATCACAGACCAACACTGGTTGCTGGAAATCTATGATATATGGTCCTCACAAACCAGTAAATATTAATCTTGAAACTAAAGAAGAAATACCAAAAGACCCAAAGGACTATACAGATGATGATTTCCTAAAACTTGAGCTTGATGCTAAAGCTTTCTCTATATTGGCAATGGCACTCCCAAATGAAATCTACTCTGGACTATTACATTGTGATAGTGCCAAAGAGCTTTGGGACTGGCTAAAAGAACAGTTTAGAGGAACTGAAGAGGTGATTGCCAACACCAGAGAAATCTTGGCTCAACAATATGAAACTTTTGCTCATATAAATGGGGAAATTTTAACTCAACAATTTGAAAGATTCTCCTCATTAATATCTGAGCTAAAATTAAATGGTCAGACCTACACAACTGTATCTATGCTTCATAGATTTTTAAGGTCTTTACCTGAAAAATGGGAAACATACTCTATAGTCCTCAGATCCTCACCAGACTTTAGCTCCCTCACTCTTACAAAATTGCATGGGAGATTGCTAACTTTTGAAAGAGAAATCGATCAAAAGAAGAAACTGCAAAGTTCTGGTAAAACTACTGATGACTATCTACCAGGTAGTACAGCACTATTGGGACAAGATTCACCTACTTGTTCAAATAGTTTTGGATCTTTTGACCACATTGACATAACTGCTGGGATCTCATCAGAAAGGTCATTCCCAGGTTATGACAATGATGAATATAGTCAAACTGCTGATAACATGTGTTTTATCATGGATGATTTAAAAAATTTCAGCAATGATGACTTAGAAGAAATGGACATCTTACACTAACTGGCCATGCTAAGTATAAAAACAAACAAATTTTATAAAAGGTCAGGAAGGAAATTTCCAGGACTAAACAGTTCTACAAAAATTGGTTTTGACAAATCTAAACTTAGATGTCACAAGTGTCAGAAGTTGGGACACTTTGCTAGAGAGTGTAGAAGCTCTAGCTATAACCAATCTCAGTCTGGAAATCAGTTTAACCCTAGTTATAATAGGAATAATGGAACACAGGGGAGTGCACATTTTGTACAGGCACAAGCTCCACAAATCCAATATGTGCCACAAGTACAATATGTACAGATGCCTGCTCAACAGATGCAGAGCCAACAATCAATCCATCCCATTCCAGCTACTTAACAACCTCCACAGACTCAGCAACCCTCAAAACAAAGCTTGTTCACCTCAGGGTATGTTGACTGGAGCAGTTTTCCTTTTGACACTACTGAGTGCAATCCTGATGCAGACAACAAAATGTTTGACATCAACTAGGGAGAACCTGACAATAGCAGAAAGAATTTTGCCTTAATGGCATTTGAGGGCTGCACCTCAAAATCTGCCCTGTCTCAGGTATCAAAAGAATCTTTAACAAAACTTTGTTTAACTTCATGTAAAGAATCTTTTGCTCTCATAAGAGAGACTAATGTGCACTTACAAGGCAAAGCAAATGACTCTAAGAGAAAATTCACTCAGATGAAATGTGATTTAGAAAGAAAACTTGCTGCAAAGGCAAAAGAAAATTCTAAATTAAGTAACAATGCTATTGAAACCAAGCACAACTTAAAATCATGATAGATGACCTAGGAAATGTCAGAAAAGAGCTTGCTGACACCAAGGTTACTTGTGAAAAATGGGTAGAATCTTGTAAAGGGTACCAACTGCTGCTTAACAAACAAAGTGCTGCAAATGTTAGGTTTGGCATAGGGTACAATCACACTGAAACACCAACAGATTTTTCCCCAAAACTACTGAAGATGGGAGAAAAATTGTTTCAGGTGAAACTTCTGAAGAAAAAGAATGCACATCTTTTCATGAAAACTTTCTAAAAACTCACAAAGAAAGTTCTTCAGAAGTACTGATAAAATCTGACTTTAAGCCATCAGTATTTTCATCTACATCAGGAGTTGAGAACCTAAAAACTACTGATGACCTAAAACAAATCAAAACAGTCAGAAATTTGCCTTCAAATGAAAAAGAAAAGGCAAAAGAATGTGAAATCTGTGGTTTGTTTAACCACAAGACAGAATTTTGTAGATATAGAAAAGGAATTCAGTACAACAAGAAAATTTCACAACTGGTTGTGGGAAAACAAATCAAAAATGATTTTGAAGAAACTTTTTCTTCCAAGAAACAACAACCAGCAAACACCTTTTCTCAGAAAAAGATGAAATCTCAACAAAAATCTTTTTCTTAAAATTCTCTTTCAGTAGTTAGACCTACATCATCAGCAGTTTCACAAACTGCTGAGATTAAAGATCTCATGTATATGGTACAACTACTGATGACCAAGGTTGATGATGGTCCTCAAAAGGATACCACCATTACTCTTAATGAAAAATCCATTGCCAAAAAGACATGGATTCCTCAACCTGGTCAAGAACAAACTGTTAATGTTCTCAAGAGCAAACCTAAAGCCAAACTGGCTTGGGTTCCTAAATCTAACTAATTTGCTACTTTGTGTAGAGGGTCTCAAGAGGCTTAAATAGCATTTGGTATATGGACAGTGGAGGCTCAATGCACATGACAAGATGCAGATACCTGATAAATAACTTTATCAGTCAAAGAGAAGGATCTGTATTCTTTGGAAACAATGCCAAGGGATATGTGCTAGGACATGGCAATGTCTCCTCTGGCAAAATACAGTTTGACATGGTCAATCTGGTTGAAAACCTTGAGTACAACTTGCTGAGTGTGTCACAAATGTGTGATAAAGGATATTCTTCCTTTTTCACAAAGACAGCATGCAAGATCATATCACCAGAAGGCCAGAAGTTGATAGAGAAGATCATTGAAGATCATACTTTGTTGATAGCCAAAAGATGTGGCAATGTCTATGCAGTGGACATTGAAAAGGACAAAGTACTGAACAACACTGCCTGTTTCTTCTCAAAGGCATCAACTTTAGAGACTGATCTCTGGCATAGGAGACTTGGCCATGTGAACTTTAAAACCATAAATAAAGTCACAAAATGGGCTTGGTCAGAGGTCTACCTTTGAAAGTATACCAGTGTCAAGAACACTGTGTATCCTGTTTAAAGGGAAAGCAGCATAAGTCCTCCTATAAGTCTATTGAAGAATCAAAAACAACTGCATGTCTTCAACTACTCCACGTGGACTTATTTGGGCCAGTAAAAATCATGAGCCTTGGTAAGAAGAAATACTGCTTGGTCATCATTGATGACTATTCAAGATTCACATGGGTATTCTTCTTATTTTCCAAGGATGAGGCAGCTGAAATCATCAAGTTCTTCATTCTATAAGTAGAGAAACAATATTCTCTATCTGTCAAAGCCATTAGAAGTGATAATGGGACAGAGTTCAGGAACAAAACTCTGGATGAATTCTATTTGTCTAAAGGGATTATTAGCTGATTCAGGCCTACCATTGTATTTCTAGGCTGAAGCATTTAACACTGCATGTTATGTTTAAAATAGAGTCCTTGTCAACAAGAGACGCTCCAAGACTGCCTATGAAGTTCTTCATGGCATAAAGCCCATTATCTCCTTTTTCATGGCTTTTGGATGTCAATGTTTCATTCTAAACATTAAAGACTCTATTTTAAAGTTTGCTGCTAAAGTTGACTCAGGTTACTTTCTTGGTTATTCTTCCACTAGAAAAGCCTACAAGGTTTTTAATTCAAGAACCAAGATAGTAGAAGAAACACTGAATGTCAAGTTCAATGAGTCAAAACACATTCTTATTCCAGCACATCCTGCTGAACTCTTTGACCTTGACAGCTTCCACTTTGGACTTGAAAAGACTGTCACTTCATCTAAACCTACTTATTATGGTGATCAGAGGTTTGATGATGAGGATCCAACACCATGGACTCCTCAAACAGTCATTAAGTCAACTTTTAAGCCTTCGGAAGTTTTACAAACTTCTGATTCAACAACTGCGGATGTACAAACTCAAACATCTGCTTCAGCTCCTACAACTACTGAAGATGTTCAAACAGCTGAACCAGACATTATAAACCTCGGTGGTTTGTTTGATGAAGTACATGAGCCACCTACACCTGTCAGTGGTTTACAACAACTGATTTAACACAAAGATCATCCACTAGAACAAATCATGGGTGATATTGCATCAGGTGTTCTCACAAGAAACCAGCTTTCCAACTTTTGCTTCTTCTTAGCATTCATTTCTCAGTTGGAACCTAAGAAGTACTAAGAAGCCCTCAAAGACAACAATTGGGTGGAAGCTATGCAAGATGAGTTGCTTCAATTCAAGAAGCAACAGGTTTGGGAAATCTGTCCCTTACCACCAAACAAGCTACCAATTGGCACAAGATGGGTTTTCAGGAACAAACAAGATGAGGTTGGTATGATCATTAAGAACAAGGCAAGACTGGTGGTACAAGGTTACTCTCAAGAAGAGGGAATTGATTATGATGAAACCTTTGCTCCAGTTGCAAGGCTTGAAGCCATCAGGTTATTTCTGGCCTATGCCATTTCCAACAAAATAAAAGTTTTTCAAATGGATGTTAAGAGTGCATTTTTGTATGGAAAAATCAAAGAGGAAGTGTATGTTTGTCAGCCACCTGGGTTTGAGGATCCTTCTCATCCTGAGTGGGTGTACAAGCTTGACAAAGCTCTTTATGGGCTAAAACAGGCTCCAAGAGCCTGGTATGAAACACTTTCCAACTTTTTGCTCAAAAATAACTTTACAAGAGGCTCTATTGATAAAACTCTTTTCATTAAAAATGTTGGAAATCATGTCTTACTTGTTCAAATTTATGTTGATGATATCATATTTGGTTCAACAAACACAAAATTGTGTGATGAATTTAAGAAACTCATGCAATCAAAATTTGAGATGAGTACAATGGGAGAACTGCAGTACTTTTTAGGACTGCAGATTAAACAACAAACAAATAGAACTTTTATACATCAATCTAAATATGTTAAAGAACTATTGAACAAATATTCTTTACAAGACTGTAAATCATGTTCCACTCCCATGACACCTACCACACAAGTTGAACCAGATGATCAAGGAAAACAGGTTGATCAAACCATGTATAGATGTATGATAGGTTCCCTTTTGTATCTAACTGCTTCTAGACCAGATATTATGTTTTCAACATGTGTCTGTGCTAGATATCAATCAGCTCCTAGGGAATCACACCTAATTGCAGTCAAAAGAATCTTCAGATATCTGAAAGGAACTCCTACACTTGGAATTTGGTATCCTGCTTCTAGCAATACCAAGTTATCAGCTTTTTCAGATAGTGACTATGCAGGGTGCAAAATGTCAAGAAAATCAACATCTGGTGGTTGTCAATTCTTGGGAAACTGTCTAGTGTCCTGGTAATCAAAGAAGCAAACATCTGTTGCAACTTCAACTGCTGAAGCTAAATACATTGCAGCTGCAAGTTGTACATCACAGATACAATGGCTCCAATATCAACTTCTTGATTATGGAATCAAAGAAACCAAGACACCATTGCTTGTAGACAGTAAATCTGCCATTAGCATCATTCAAAATCCTGTTCAGTTCTCAAAGACTAAACATATTGAAATCAGGTATCATTTCATAAGGGATTGCTATGAAAAAGGCAAGATAGAAGTGAAGCATGTGACAACAGCTAATCAAATAGCTGACATATTCACTAAACCCCTTGACACATCAACATTTCAAAAGTTAGTATCCATGCTTGGGATGCTAAATTTGTAAGTGTTTCTTTTACTTTTCCGCACATATTTTATTTTTCACTTACATCTGTTTTTAGTCCAAAACTTCTGAAAAACAAAAGGAGAGAAACTACTGATGAACAAAAACATCAGTATGGGAATATTTTCTGAAAAATGATTAACTTCTGATAAAATAATCTTCAGAAGTTATGAATAAAGTGTTTATAAACATTCTCATCAGTTGTTAACAAACTACTGAAGAGAAAATGGGAACTACTGATGATAATTGTTCTTCATCAGCAGTTTTGTCATTAAGGTCAAATCAGACATTTCCCACTTCAGAAGTTTGACCTAGGGCGGTTACAAACTTCTGATAAACACCTTTTCCAACACTTATCCTTTCAAAAAGCAAAATTCCCTCCTTCTCTCTCAAAAACACTCTCAAACCCTTAACCTGCAAAAACACTGTTCGATCCATACACACACAAACCACATGGCTCTAATACTGAAACAGGGACACAATCAAAGAGGCTAGTTTGAGAAACATGAAGCCTGGTCCCAATACGACGAAATCATTGATTTAGTCGTTAAATCCCAATACTTCACTGCCCTCACCATTGATCCTCCAATCCACACTGAAACTCTAAATGAGTTCTGGGCAAACGCGGAGACGGTGACAGCGAATGATCAAGTTATCTCCCCCAATTAAACCATCCAAGGGAGAAGAATGGCAATCACACCAGCAACTTTGGGGATTAGACTGGGTCTAGATGATGTGGGTGCCCCAGATCAATTTCCAAACTCTGAAATTCATCTAACCATGACAGAGTGTGGTTACCAAGGTACTCTCTCACATGCAACCATTTTTAAGAAATTCTTTGAACCAAAATATAAACTTTTGTTTCATTACATAATAATGTGTTTGAGTCCAAAAACTGGATCTTATGATCAGATGCCCTCTACTTTTTAACCTATTTTTCATTCCATTGTGAATGAAACAAAATTTAGGGCATTAGCACTTTTCTTTAATGAGTTGGTGTTACATCACCTCAATTCTAAAAAGAAGTTTTTGTTGTATCCAAGGTTCATTATGCAATGCATAATAAAAGAACTTGGAGAAGAGGTGCTTGCGGGTAAAATAACTGTTTTAAACCCATTAACCTCACAAGCATACTCTAGGCACAATAAACCGGCTTCCTGGCCAGAAGATGACCAAGGGGAACATACAACAGTCCCCATGGAACCCTCATCTTCCAAACCCTCATCCAAAAAGGCCAAGAAACCTAAACAGCAAAAACAAAAACCCACCAGCCTTAAAAGAAAGGCAGTTCAGGAAGTTGAGATGCCTGAACTTGCCAATGTGCAATCTGCACTTGATAAAGATGTGACTGAAACATCCTCTCAGTCTCATCCATCTCAAACCCCCACTAGAGCACCAATCACAATACTTTTCAAAAGAAAGAAATTTAAGAAAACAATCCCAAATGACTCTTCTTTTGAAACTGCTGAACCATTAGCCCAAACTACTGAACCCATACCACAAACTTCTGAACCTGAAGCCATAGAAATTGCCAAACTTCTCTCTGGGCTAAAAGAGACCATCCCATCAGAACATGTCAGTCCCCAACAACCACATCAAACAGGGGACATACCCTCAGACTTTGACATGAATGTGGATATTTATAGCCCTAACCCAAGAGATGAGGATGAACCAGGGTTTCTAAGCCCAAACTTAGAGACTTTAGGTACATTTGAGGCTGCTACTACTCATATACCACCCAGTGGTGGATCTGAGGAAAGAAGTAACATTGCTAAGACCTCATTTGTGGCAACTACTGATGAAGGCTTAATGCCTGAGGTAGGAAATCCTCTGAACCAAGAACAAGAGGTACATGAAACAACTGGGTTGGGCCCAGCTCATGATATAACTGATACTGTCCTCATTGTGGAAGTAAGCAGGGATTCAGATGATTCCATTGATTTGGATGATGATTCACACTCCACCAAACTTGAATTGACGGCTGCTAGTGAAGGTCATGCACCTGGTGTCTCTAAGCTCAAAGAGCTGGTCACACCAGATCAGGTTGAAGACCACTTGATCCCTGATTCCCCTAAAGTGTCATCTTCTGTACAACATGAAGATCACCCAAAAACATACCCCTCACTAAAAATGCCTACCCAATTCCCTGGGTCATCAAGCATAGACCTGAACCAACTATGCAGCCCAGATGGTCCCCTATACCAGTTGATGAACACCCTCATTGCCAATCACCTCAAATCTTTCACAACTGCTTTGGAGTTGTCAACCAAAACTCAATTTGAGGTGATCAACAAGAAACTTGGTGAGCTTTCCAACAAGATTGACAACAACTCAAAACAGCTTGCTGAACTCACTGGTAGAACTTCTAAACCTGGCAGGCTTCCAGAAGTGGATGAAGCCAAAAAGGAGGAGAAGATTAAGGAACCTAAGGAGTCACTGGAAGCCAAGATAAAGGCAAGAGTGGCTCTACAACAACAACAATTGCTAGAAAAAGCCCAAAAACAAAAAGAAGATCAACAAAGGCTTATTTCTGGAACTGAAGTTGAAGCTGAAACTTCCCAAGGCCATAATGAAGAAACTTCCGAAGACTCAGAAAATACTAAAGACAATCCTTCAGTAGTTGATACTTCTATCAACACTTCAGCAGTTTACACTTCCAGCATACAAACAACTGAAGAGCCTTCTAAACCAACTGAACAATAACAACCAACTCCTATTCCAAGGTCTACAACAACAACAATGACTGTGCTGAACCCTTCTCCAATTTCAGAGTCAAAAGAATTACTAGAGAAGAGTTTACTTGCAGCCAAAAGAAATGCTATGGAGGATGAGGTCGAGAACAGTTTGGAAGCAAGGGAAGACATGAGCTACAATGAAAAACTTCAAGCTTATGAAGCAGAGCTGAATAGACAAGCCAAGATTGAAAAGGTTGCTAAAGAAAACAAAAGACAACAACGGTGTCTTTCATCACAAAGAACAGCAAAACAAAAGCCTATTCACTCAAAGTGCTCTCAATGGATGAGCTAACCAAAAGAGCTCAAATTGTTGCTGACAAACTTGCAACAGACAAAGATAGAAAAGCTAAGAGAGCAGAAATGATTGAAGAACTGGTAGCTAATGACTATGGTTCAAAAGCCTTTGTGTCAAAATGGAGAGAAGACAAACTACTGGACAAATACAAGAAATACAAGGCTGCCAAGGCTGCTAATCCAGAGAAGTTCAAAACATCTGAAGTATCAACTTCACTAGTTAGAACTTTTGGTGTCAAACAAAGACCAGCTACCAAGAAGAAGCCAGAGGACAATACAAAGTCTGACTTCAAGATGGTGTTGCTAGAAGGCAACACAGTTGTACATGGAGACTTTGATATTGAAGAAAAGCCTCTGATAACTCAATTTAGAGATCCTTCAACATTTGCTTACCAAATTCAGAAGACTATCACTGACAGACTGCACACAAAGGTAGTTACTGAACATCATTTACCAACTTTCAAATTACCTGATGTGGTGCAAAAGAAGACAGAAGTGAATCCCACCTGAGAGTCACAGAAATAGAAAACATCCAACACTCAGGAACATCCCAGGGATCCAGCATGGTTCCCTATACTTCAGATTTTGACAAATCTAAAGTACTGATCATCAGATGGTCCTTTACTGATGACAACTCAGTATTGGTGACAAGAAGAGATCTTACAAGCAAGGCCTACAAATCCATGAATGAACTGAAGAATCTATCAACTCAGGACTTGCTTACAATTCAACATTTGGAACCTCAAAGGGGATCTCTCACTGATGAACAGCTGAATCAACTGAAAAATTCCATGTTCAAGCAAATATGGAAGATTATGAATGACAGAAGAAAACAATAAGGAATTAGAAAAGGTTTTGGCTTCATCAATCCAGGGGGAGATTGTTAGGACAAAAAGGATTGAGGAAACCACTTTTGCAAACCTAAGTCTAATTCATACTTCTGCAAAATATTCTAAGTATAGAACTACTGAAGAAAGAAGACTAAAGTACTAAAGAAGGATTCAACAAGTACTGAAGAAGAAGTATCAGAAGTTCTGAAGTCTAACCAGACAAGTTCGCTGAAGAACTACTGAAGACAAACTACTCATCAGTAGTTTGTCATTCATCAGCACTTGTACCAGAATCTTTCCACCACCTTATGTTTCAGTAGTTTATTGTTTAGTATTACTTTATCTTTTTGTGCAAGTTCCAAGAATGCAACTTGTTACAGACTTGCTTTTTGGCAAGGTTCATGTATTTGTAAGTCTATAAATAGATGGGTTCATCCCTCTGTTTTAGATATTGATTTTAATTGAAACTGAAATTCTTCAAAGCTTATTATCGTTATTTCCATTTCATTTATTGAGAATCTATTTGAGTATTTATTATCATTCACATTCAATACTTAGATTCTCATTAAACTTGTCTTTAGTTTTCAAACATCAAGGGGAGTAATAACTCCTGTTGATAGTGTAACTTTACTTACTTATTCCGCTGTGCAAATCTGATTGAACTTGCTAAACACATAAGTGTTCACTAGCAAGCAATACATCAAGAGCATTACTGATCCAACAAGATGCCACTCGAGCCAGATTAAGCAATTAAACCTCTAAAGTTCATGGAACATAGTGGAATGAATTTAGAACACTGGATTATCTAAAACTTAACAATCAAGAGACTCAAATTGACCCGTTATATAAAACACAAACAAGAGATGCAAACTGACCCGTTACATAAAACACATACAAAGTGGGTAAGAACGGATAAAAACCTGTCAAATGCAAAAGTAGAGGGCCAAACATCAGCAATAGTATGGGAATCTTTATTCTATGATGCTTGATTCATTATTATATGGTATGAGGTACGAGACCATACAATGCAAACAGATTCAAGTGGATAAGTGGAATCAATTAGTAAGAAAAATACCTCTTCCTGGGGACCGTTTGTATTCTGCATGCGACGGTGCAGACCCGGCAGAAGAAGATGATTGACCAGTCACTAAGACATGTAGATTCAAAGATCCTACCCCGTATACCCGGCGTGTGCGACCTTCTCCAATCACACATGCCCACACCTCTGGGTCATCAGGGTACTCGTTGAAGTTAGGCCCGTAAACATCAGACATCGCACTCAAATAATCCCCCTACAATTCATCAAAACAGCTTGATTGTAACCCCAATAGATATGACGATCATTTAAAAATTATAAAGGTAACTTACATATGCTTTACTGGCTCGTTCCGTACAAAACGTCAATTCCTCCAAGTTATATATGTCAATTTCCCCATCCCATATATATATATATATATATATATTGCATTCTTTGGTGAGGTGGGTTTCTAGAAAGATTTGTTTAAAATTAGGCTCCGCATTCATTTTCCTTTTCTGCAAAAAAAAATATAATAAATAAATAAATAAAACGAAGAAAAGATATAAAAAACAAACCTTAGTTCTTCAAGATTACAAGCCAAAGAAGAGGGAGAAGAGGGAGAGGGTTCTAATCATCGAGCAGGAGAAGAGGGAGAGGGTTCTGATAATAGGGATATGGGTGATTGTTTTTGGGTGGTCTAGGGTTTTTTTGGGCGGATGAGATGATTTTGTTGGCGGGTTGGATGAAAATGGTGGTAAGCCTGAAAATTTCGAAGTACCCGCTCACATTTTTTGGCACTTAGTTGTTTTGGGTGGGATTATGTAGTTTGGGCGATGTATTTTGTAGGGGTGTAAACTGTAACACCCCAACCGATGGCGGAAAACATCGGGATGTCACGTATTGATGATTGTTCAATAGCTCATGGTACTAAATGAAAGTTGAATAATATTAAACAATTTACAATTTACAAATAAATATTACAAAGGTTGATTAATATAAGCTAGGTCCAAAGCTCCTATGTGTTCCAATACTTGTACAACTTCCAATAGCAAATAAACCTGAAACATGTTAAATTGGAAAGATGGGGGGGTCAACTATAAATAGTTGGTGAGAATACATAGGTTTTGTATATAGTTGAAAACAATATGTTGTATAACAATCATAGTTGAAGTATAATAATGAGTAATGATAGAATATGAGTCTGACATGTAACAATGCGTCTTTTGTATAATAAACCTTGTGTCGACTAAGACCTAACTCACAAGTTAGTAAAAGTGTAACTGTTATCGATCATCCCTGAATTTATGCGGGGGGATGGGTTTGTCAGACCTATAGCGCTATAATCTAAACAGGCGGCTTGATCAATGTTAATGATTGTACTGTGTCTTTTTGTTACAGTCAAATGATAGAATGAGTAAATGATAGTGTATTGAATCACAAGTTTCAACAATGTAAGAATGAGTAAATGATAGTGTATAAAATGTTTAAACATGTTTCATCCCAAAATGTAAAACAGAAAAAGGGGCTATGTAAACTCACCTTAGTGTTAGAATGATGACCCTTGTTATATAAGTAAATGTGGCTCGTGTGTATCCAAATATCACCCTATTTCAATGTAATAAATAAGTGTTGGGGAAAACTTAATAATTCTAAGTTTTCTAGTCTAAAATGTGCTAGGGTTCCTAATTTGAGGATTAATAATTGATTTATGTTTAAATATGAATAATTTAAATAAATAAAGAAATAATTAAAAAATGTTTTCTGACCAGTATTAACTAAAAGTAGTTGAATTATAATGTATCAAATGTAAAAATAATTTTTATAAAATTATTTTCTTAATTAATGAATATTTATATATAAATACTTATTTGGCAAAATGTACACTTAATATAAAAAAATATTAAAAATTATAAATTTCGAATCAAAAGTTTATATTTCTGATCTAAATGATTAATAATAATTTATGTGAAATTTTGATGTAAAAATAATGAAAAATGAATTTATTATGATTTATTTATGATTAAAATAACAAAAATCGATTAAAAATATTAAATAAATGATTTTTCAGAAATAAAAATCATTTCTGGAATATTTATTGTCTTATAAGTTTAGGATACTTTTTGTGGAATTTTATAAAATCGTTTTGATATTTTTATAGAATTTTAGAATTATAATAGAATAAACCTGTAATATTTATTATATATAATAAATAAAAGATTTTTGAAAAACTAAAAATTGTATGATAAACTTTTCTATTGGAACATCATAAAATAATTTTTGTAGAATTTATAAAGTAATTTTAGTATTTTAAAACTATTTTTAAAAGTAATAATAAATATATAAGTATAAAAAGTTTTTTAAAAAAAAAAGATTTGCATATGCTAGGGATCGAACCCGGGCCACTGGCCGGTTCGATGTTTATATCACAAGCCCAGACCAACTGGTCTGGACCCTGAGAACGAATTAATATCAAATCGATTTATATGTATGGACTGTTTTAATTTTGCAAATAATTTCCTAAAATAAAAACATGGAGACGGGTTCGAACCCAAGACCCGTGGCCGGTCTGAACAACCCATCAGCTCGCCCAACCATCTAATCTATGGATCTGATGGTGTTTTATTTCAGTTAAAAACAAATTTATACACTAATGGGTTTGTGTCATCTTCCCCAAATATAACTAAGAACCCTAGAAATTACAATCTGATTAAAACCACGATTACAGGTCAATTAACCATGGGGTTTATGATGAATAAGGGCCGATTAAAATGATTAGAACGAGGAATTGTATCATACCTGTTTGCAAGGTATCGAACTCGCAAGTCAATAGGAAAGTCAAACGCGAACAGAAGCAGATTATAATGGAGTTTTTTTTTGAAGGAAATTAGAGTAGGGGTTTGCTTATCGGCACACTAAGGTCATCTAGGAGCGTTCAATTTATAGATTAACTAGCTTGTGCCACGAATTGGAAAGTTGACCGAGTTTAAAACTAAAACGCGTGACTTGGGCTTCAATTAGGAAGGTTTTAATCATAATTCAAGCGTGGGAATAACGCAGAGGGTGTTGGTCAAACATACCATAGATGAATTGCTATAATTAACACGGATTGAAGGTTAATTATGGAAGATTGAATCGCAGTTGACTTCTCATAAGTCAACTGCACTGTTAAACACAATATAAATGTATATGCATCAGAGTTAATACCAAGACACAGCAGTAGACCAGCTGGTTATGTTGTGTGATGTTAGTTGGTTGAACCGGTTTGGGCGCGGGTTCGAGTCCTGACCCAAACAATTATTTTTTTGACAATTATAATACTACTAAATTGTTATTATATGATTATAGTATAGTTCTAGGAGCCCAAACGTGACACGAAAAATATTTTTATTTATTTATTTATTTTTATTTTTTTAAGAGGTACGATAATGATAAAAATGCGACGTTTTACGTACTCCATCATATATACGTACTCCATCTACTATTAAATTATTTTTTCTCTCTTACGTGAATGACACATGCACTTTCCCCATGATTTATAAACGTTAATAACTTTTTTTAACGACATAGTTCTGAAACAAAATTACACCAAATTAACGAACGTTTTATTATCTTTTTAACGAGTACCATAGTACTATACACAAAATGAAAAAAAACGAGCATTTTATTACTAATGGGTCTGCTCTGAAACAAACTTCTGATGATAACATCTGTTGAGTGCAAACCACTGCTGTCATCAGAAGTTTGTTTCATCATCTATTGCTTGCTTCATCCGTGGATAATCATCAACCGTTTCATTCATCAGTGGTTACCGATTCATCAGTGGTTTCCAATCAGCTATTTCATTTATCAGTGGTTACCAAAGGCAGAAGCACAACCACCAATGAACGGATTTCCAGCTTTAGTTGGATTTAGTCTTCCGTGTTTTTACACGGGATTTCACCTAGTAAGCATATACATATACACATACCCGTATACATTCACATATGTGCACCTATATACATATATACATATAAATACGCATTCACATACACATACGCATACAAGTTGGTAATAGTATTCGTAAAATATTTAAATACAATAATCAATGTTACTATTACATGTATAAGTATACATACAAACACATACATACATAAATATACAATGATCCGTCACAAATGCGTAGCAAGTTCTTACACATTTGCTACGCATATCATACTATTGTCACAACTGTGTAGCAAGTTGTTACACACTTGCTACGCATTTTTCAATATTTTAATAAAAAATTGTTTTGTCACCAATGAGGGACACATGGCACCTTATGGGGGCTTCCTTTAAGTTTTTACAGCTCATTTTGTCATGTCAATTAAATGGGTCATGGATATTCCATCTACTATTAAATTATTTTTTCTCTCTTACGTGCATGACACATACACTTTCCCCATGATTTTTAAACGTTAAAAACTTTTTTAAACGACATAGTTCTGAAACAAAATTACACCAAATTAACGAGCGCTTTATTATCTTTTCAACGAGTACCATAGTACTATACAAAAAACAAAAAAAAACGAGTGTTTTATTACTAATGGGTCTGCTCTAAAACAAACTTCTGATGATAACGTCTGTTGAGTGCAAACCACTGCGGTCATCAGAAGTTTGTTTTATCATGTGTTGCTTGCTTCATCCGTGGATAATCATCAACCGTTTCATTCATCAGTTGTTACCGATTCATCAGTGGTTTCCAATCAGCTATTTCATTTATTAGTGGTTACCAAAGGTAGAAGCACAACCACCAATGAATGGATTTCCAGCTTTAGTTGGATTTAGTCTTCCCGTGTTTTCACACGAGATTTCACCTAGTAAGCATATACATATACACACATACCTGTATACATTCACATATGTGCACCAATATACATAAATCCACATATATACATATAAATACGCATTCACATACACATACGCATACAAGTTGGTAATAGTATTCGTAAAATATTTAAATACAATAATCAATGTTACTATTACATGTATAAGTATACATATAAACACATATATACATAAATATACAATGATCCGTCACAAATGCGCAGCAAGTTCCTACACATTTGCTACGCATATCATACTACTGTCACAATTGTGTAGCAAGTTGTTACACACTTGCTACCCATTTCCAACGCAATATGTAGTAGTGAAAAAATAAGTTTTTTTTTTGTGTTTGGGTTGCTTTTGTGTCACAAATTTGACAAAATAATTTGGGTTTTTTTTTCTCAGCAAATGCGTAGCAACTGTGTCGGAATTTGTGACACATTATTTTGCGTAGGAAAGTTTTTGACAAATCTGTGACGCAACTTTGAGTTTATTTGGGTTTTCTTATTTTTTGTTGCTGTTACGTAGAAAATGTGTCACAAAATCTTTATTTTTTTTCCGTAGGAAATTTGTCACAAGTATGTAGGAATTTGTGACGAAAAAAATTGTGTAGGAAAATTCAGTAGGAAATCTCATTTTTTTTTCTAGTAGTGTAAGAAATGTAAGAAGCCACTAGAAAATAACATGTGTCCAAAGGATTAAACAAGTGGGAGGGGTAATTTTGTCAAAAAAATATGCACATGCAAGTTACATGCCAATTCCACCTTCATTTTTAAATGCCCGTAACTTTTTTATATGTCATCTTTTAAAAAAAATATATACCATAAAATTGAGCGTGTTTGTATCTTTAACATGAGTACCATATTGTTATACTTTAAAAAAAAAGTCAAAAATCTACTTGCGTAAGACACAATGGAGTGTAAAACACAATGAGCACCAATTAAATATAGAGTATAAAACATAATCAATAGTCTAATAAAATACAATGGACGACATATTAAAGACACAATGAATAGAAGACTAAAACACAATGAATATTTTTGAAAAAAAAAAGTTGAAAACCGAGTTGCATAAGACACAATGGATGACATACTAAAGACACAATGAATAGAAGACTAAAACACAATGAATACTTTTGGAAAAAAAAAAGTCAAAACCCCAGTTGCGTAAAACACAATGGACGACATAATGACACAATGAACAAAAGACTAAAACACAATGAATACTTTTGAAAAAAAAAAGAGTTGAAAACCCAGTTGCGTAAGACACAATGGAGATAACGTAAAACACAATGAGTATCAATTAAATATGCAATGAACAATAGGGTATAAAACACAATGAACAATTTAATAAAACACAATGGGCGACATACTAAAGACACAATGAACAGAAGACTAGAACACAATGAATAATAGACTTAAACACAATGAACAACACAATAAAACACAATGTATACCTAAATACAAAACTCATTTGCATAAAACATAATAAAAACACAATAGACAAAGTTAAATCATGTGTAGACTAAAAAAAACATAAATAACATATTTATAAAGCACACGTGCATACTATAACACAATGAACTAGCAGAAGACACAACGGAGAAGAAAACCCACTTAACACAAATTTCTTTTTTTTTTTAAATTTTAATATAGCAATGTGGTACTCATATTAAAGATAAAAAACGCTCGTTAATATGGTGAAATTCTTTTGAAAAAAAATATCGTATGAAAAAGTTATAGACATTTTAAAATGATGGGGGAATTGACATGTGCATTGCATGTGGAGAGAGAGTCAACAAATGTGGTTTTCCTTTTATGTCCTTCCTCTAATTTATTATTTATTTTGTAGGGTCAAAGAGACAAGCCAGTATAAACCTTAGTCTTACATCCTCCGAATGTTTTGTTTAAGCTGCTGAAGTAGAAGATCACTAAGTCCTGAAGAAGCTGATAAACAAGTCCTGAAGAGTAAAGAAACAGAAGTTCATCCCTTCTATTTTTGACAATCTTTGGTAGTAACATTTTCTATATATATTTTGAGAATCATTCATAGCTTTTACCTTTTTATTTACTCATTACTTTGATTCTCATTTACTACTTTAGTGCATTAACTGAGGGGGAGTAATAACTCCTGTTAGAATTGAAATCTTAACTTAGAACATTTATACTTATTCCGCTGTGCCAAATACTTTGATAAATCTTAGCAAGTGTTCTTGATAAGAATCTGTTTAGAAGCTAGAAACTGATCCAACAATTGGTATCATAGCTCTGGTTCATCTGATCAAATATCAATCTAACAAATTGAGAACCAAACACAGGCTCTTATTGATATTCAATAAAGGATACCAGTTCACTTTTTAATATCCATCACTTTAAGAAACCATTAATCAATCAAATTTCTTAAAAATGGACCCTTATAATACTGGATCTGCCAATAAACCTCCTATGCTAGTCAGAAATGAATACAATATCTGGCAAAAGAGGTTGGCACACACCTTATCTCAAACAAATACTGGATGTTGGAGATCTATAATGTATGGACCCCATAAACCAGTAATAACAGATCCAGAAACTAAAGTAGAAAGACCAAAAGAACCAAAAGACTACATTGATGAAGATTTCCTAAAACTTGAGCTTGATGCTAAGGCTTTCTCTATGTTGGGAATGGCTCTCCCAGATGAAATATATGTTGGGCTTTTACACTGTGAAAAGTGCCAAAGAGCTGTGGGATTGCCTAAAAGAACAGTTTGGAGGAACTGATGAGGTGATTGCCAACACCAGAGAAATTCTTGCTCAACAATATGAAACTTTTACTCATGTTAATGGAGAAACTTTGACACAACAATTTGAAAGATTTTCTTCTTTAATATCTGAGTTAAAATTAAATGGTCAGACCTACACAAACTCATCTATGTTTCATATATTTTTAAGGTCTTTACCAAAAAAATGAGAAACTTACTCTAAAGTCCTCAGACCTGGACCAGATTTTGATTCTCTCTCACTCACAAAATTACATGGGAGATTACTCACTTTTGAAAGAGAAATCAATCAAAAGAAAAAGTTACAAAATACTGGTAAAACTGTTGATGACCATATTCCAGGTAGTACAGTACTTTTGGGACAAGACTCACTAACTTGTTCAAATGATTTTGGATCTTTTAATCACATTGACATAACTTCTAGGATCTCATCAGAAAGGTCATATCCAGGTTATGACAATGAAGAAAATGGTTAAACTACTGATAACATGTGTTTTATTATGGATGATTTAAAAATTTTTAGTAATGATGACTTAGAAGAAATGGATATACTGCACCAACTGGCCATGTTAAGTATTAAAACCAACAAATTTTACAAAAGGTCAAGAAGAAAATTTTCACAGATGGAACCAAAGAAATACTAGGAAGCCCTCAAAGATAACATTTGGGTTGAAGCTATGCAAGATGAGTTGCTGCAATTCAAGAAGCAACAGGTCTGGGAAATTTGTCCCTTACCTCTTAACAAGCTACCAATTGGCACAAGATGGGTTTTTCAGAAACAAACAAGATGAGTCTGGTTTAATCATCAAGAACAAGGCAAGACTGGTGGTTCAAGGTTTCTCACAAGAAGAAGGAATTGATTATGATGAACTTTTTCTCCAGTTGCAAGGCTTGAAGCCATCAAGTTATTTTTGGCTTATGCAATTTCCAACAAAATCAAAGTTTTTCAAATGGATGTAAATAGTGCATTTTTATATAGCAAAATAAAAGAGGAAGTGTATGTTTGTCAGCCACCTGGGTTTGAGGATCCTGCTCATCCCAATTGGGTATACAAACTTGACAAGGCTCTATATGGGCTAAAACAAGCTCCCAAAGCTTGGTATGATACACTTTCAACATTTTTACTCAAAAATCACTTCACAAGAGGTTCCATTGATAAAACTCTTTTCATTAAGCATGTTGGAAATCACATCCTTCTTGTACAAATTTATGTTGATGATATCATCTTTGGTTCAACCAATACATCAATCTAAATATGTTAAAGAATTATTGAATAAATTCATGCAATCTAAATTTGAGATGAGTACCATGGGAGAACTGCAATACTTTTTAGGACTTGAGATCAAACAACAAGCAAATGGAACTTTTATATGTCAATCTAAATATGTTAAAGAATTATTGAATAAATTCTCTTTACTAGACTGTAAATCATGTTCCACCCCCATGAGTCCAACTACACAACTTGAACTAGATGATCAAGGAAAACAGGTTAATCCAACCACCTATAGATGTATGATAGGTTCCCTTCTTTACTTAACTGCTTCTAGACCAGATATTATGTTTTCAACATGTATTTGTGCTAGATATCAATCTGCTCCTAGGGAATCACACCTTATGGCAGTCAAAAGAAATTTTAGATATTTGAAAGGAACTCCTAATCTAGGAATTTGGTATCCTGCTATCAGTAGTACCAAATTGATAGCCTTTTCGGATAGTGACTATGCAGGGTGTAAAATGTCAAGAAAATCAACATCTAGTGGGTGTCAATTCATTGGAAACTGTCTGGTGTCATGGCAATCAAAGAAGCAAACATCTGTGGCAACACCTATTGCTGAAGCAAAGTAAAATGCAGCTGCAAGCTGTACTTCACAGATACAATGGCTTCAAAATCAATTGCTTGATTATGGAATCAAAGAAACCAAGACACCGTTGTTACTAGACAGTACCTCAACCATTAGCATCATTCAAATCCTGTTCACTTTTCAAAGACTAAAAACATTGAAATCATGTATCATTTCATCAGGGATTGCTATGAAAAAGGTAAAATTGAGGTCAAATATGTGTCAACAGCAAATCAAATTGCTGATATTTTCACAAAACCTCTTCACACAACAACCTTTCAGAAGTTAGTATCCATGCTTGGGATACTAACTTTGGAGTAATTTTTGTAAGTGTTTTCATTATTCTGCACATATTTCAATTTCACTTATTTTTGTTACTCATATCACAAAACTTCTATTGATCATAATGATAGAAAGTACTCATGTACAAAAACATTTGTATGGGAAAATTTCTGAAAAGAGAAACTGCTGATGATAATAAAATCATCAGAAGTTAATTTTGGGTATTATCAAACAAATCTCATCAGTTGTTCAAAACTACTTAAGAACAAAATAGGAAACTGCTGATGAACAATTGTTCATCAGAAGTTTTAGACAAAAAGGGCAAATCAGTCTTTTCCTATTTTCAGAAGTTTGATAAACCTTTTTTTTTCATTATTATCGTTTCAAAAACAAAACTTCCTTCTCTCAAACCCTCTCTGAAACCTGCAACTGTTTTATCAAACCTCTATTTTCATTATTATCGTTTCAAAAAGAATGAATGGAAAGGCTTGGTAAAGAAGAAAGGGCCGCGTGAGTTTGTAACAGGAGAATAAACGGAAAATAAGAGGAGGGCACGTGGGGTGTAGGTGGTAGGTATCAATTAAGGGGTGGAGACACATGGCACCTTGTAGGGGTGCCATGTGTCTCGAATAGTGATTAAGCACTCAAGAGTCGGGTTCGTCATGCGTGTACTTTTACATGCATTCGTTATAACAATAAAAGCGCGGAAATTTTTCAGGTCTCAAACCGGGGTGTTACATGTAATGTGTGATATTGTGATAGTGTGCTATGTAGTTTGCAGTTGTCTGAATGTTTAAACATAGCGCCTAATCATTCTAAATTAAACTTTTGCTCAAAATCAAATAAATTGGCAAAATATTCTGTTTGGTATTAGATCATAAGCTTTCATTTGAATTTAATTACGATGAAATGAAATTTTAATTTTGGCAATAACTGAGATTTATGTAGTGTGTTTATAGCTTGGTTTGTGATTTATAACTATAAATTATGTGATATGTTACTTTGTTTCTATTTATTTTATTTAAACCGCTTATGATCTATGTATTGTGTTTATAATATTGAAAACCTTAAAGGGAAAACGTGTAATAGAAGCTAAAAAACATTTCAAGAAGTAACATTGTAATTCGAACCTTTATCCTAAGAATTAGTCTGTCCCATTATGATAAAAAATTTTCTTTTAAATTAACAGAAGACAATTCTCACTTGCTTTGTCTTTCGCAATGACAATAAACAAGAATCAAGGACAATCCTTATCTAGAGTTGAGTTATTGAATGATCTTGTTTTTTTCAAATGGCCAATTGTATGTTGCGCTATCATGAGTCAAGAGTCGAGACGGACTGAAAATGTTAATATTAGATAAAGATGAAAACCTTACGAACAAAACAACTAATATTGTGTACAAATAAATATTTGGAGCTTTATGAATAATCTTATAAGATTTTAAATTATCAGTTTTTTATGTATGGTTTTTAATGTTGTTTCAAAAGTTTTAAAGGTGAAATTTGTTTTTATTATTATTTTGTATGTTCTGGAAAACTGTATTTTGTCACATTGAATGTTCATGTTCATTTGGCTTCCATTAGAATAAATTCGGTATTATTCATTTGATTCTAGTCTTTGTTTATAATTTTTGTCAAATCAAACTTTACTTAGTTGATATATCTCTCATTGTGTTACATTAAAAGCCTTATAAGATATTTTGCATTTAATAACAAAATCCATACCAATTGAACCACCAAACATTTAGTAAGCAAAACAACTTGCATAGTACAACTAATTCCGGTCTTCGTTTATAATTTTTGTCAAATCGAACTTTACTTAGTCAATATATCCATCACATGGGCAGTTGTATGATGCGCCATCAAGGGGCAAAAGTAGATGGACTGAAGATATGTAACACCCCAAATTTCAATGCCTTTTTGTTGTAAAGTTCGCGTATGTTTATGCTTCTGGACAAGCTTAATTTGGTGATAAATTAGGAGCCTCTTATAACCTATGGGATCTATCTACTCCTTGATTTAATTTAAAGAACTCAAGTGAAAACTTGTGGATAGCTATGGTACTATAATAGACTAGTATTATGCCCGCGCGCTTCGCTGCGCAAATACAATTCTAAAAAAATATGGCAGCGTATTGCATTCTAATTTGGCTAAATTTCATAAAGCATGTCTCTTTCCCGCTCTCATTCTCATAAGAGACGGATTTTGAAAGTAAATTTAAGATTTAACAATCAAAATTACAATTCTTGTTTTTTTTATACAACCCACATATGTTTTTATGTTTATTTTGTTCATACAATCATTCAAGCTTAACTTTCTTAGTATAATATAATGATTTTAGAATTTATATTTATATTATAGTCATTTTGCAATTGATCTAGACGGTCACTTTGTCTTTTTAATTGAAATCATATAAGGATGAGGAGCTTCAAAACAACTCACATGATAGTAATGAATGTGATAATTCAAATACATTAATAAGTCCCTAAATTGATTATATAGTTATAGTACAAGTGCATAATGCAATAAGGGGTATTATGGGAAACTTTTACATGACATATCTATATATAAGTGTTATGCTCGCGCGCTTCGCTGCACAAATACAATTCTAAAAAAACATGTCAGCCTATTGCATTCTAATTTGGCTAACTTTCATAAAGCATGTCTCTTTCTCGCTCTCATTCTCATAAGAGACGGCTTTTGAAAGTAAATTTAAGTTTTAACAATCAAAATTACAATTCTTGTTTTTTTACAACCCACATATATTTTTATGTTTATTTTGTTCATATAATCATTCAAGCTTGACTTTCTTAGTATAATATAATGATTTTAGAATTTATATTTATATTATAGTCATTTTGCAATTGATCTAGACGGTCACTTTGTCTTTTTAATTGAAATCATATAAGTGTGAGGAGCTTCAAAACAATCCACATGATAGTAATGAATGTGATAATTCAAATACATTAATAAGTCTCTAAATTGATTATATAGTTATAGTACAAGTGCATAATGCAATAAGGGGTATTATGGGGAACTTTTACAGGATGTATCTATGTTAAAGCATGAGTCTCTTGATATCCCATCTTAAAATGGGTGTAAAATTACTTTTCTAGACATGTCTCCTCCTTAATAAGGTAACATATATTAAAGCATGGGTCTCTTGATATCCCATCTTAAAAATGGGTGTAAAATTACTTTTCTAGACATATCTCATCCTTAATAATAATACTATACTATAATATAATAGATGAATAAGTTCCTAAGTGTCACTATGAGAATATCATGCACCACGGTGGATAGTTAGAGGGCCTAATGGTAAATTGGTGATCTCATCACCTTGCTAAAACCCTAGTGCCGTCAACTTACCAAACTAACATTCCTTCATTATTTTCTAACGAAAACGAGGGCGATGTCCAATTTTCTGTTAATCTCGATTTGGAACGTTTATAATATTAAGGATTCTTAATAGGTTCCAGGTCTTTGTCGGCAAGTAATTCTTGAGCGAAACACTTCAGGTTTCAAGATCCTTCGGCCAGTCACCATAAAGCTCGATCTCGAAGCTATGAGCTGCGCAAAGACAAATGCGCAGAACCCGACGAGCTGACGCACAGAAGTGCGTGCTGGCAGCAATGGCAGCGTCAATGTTCGACGCAAATGATTTCCAGATGTCGGGCATGTTGAGACGATTTCGTGGATATGTGGATCGCGTGAAACGATTATCGTATGATCAAGTTATGAGAAAAACAAGATTTTTTGCGCATTTTGTTGTAAGTTTTCAGAGTAGAATAGAAGCGCCAAGTATGGCATGTATGCAAGTTTGAGATTTTGTACGCGATTGAACACATTGGTTAAGCGATTTGGACGATTTAAGCTATGCTTGTGGCTCATTGATCTAGAGTAAATGGATTCGTGATTCAGATATGTATGGATTTGTCGGGATAATTTGTGTGACAGCATTTTGTGGACACAGTTCGAGACGCTTAGCTTGCGGATTTGGAAGCTTTGCAACCAGTGAGTTCTTACGCCCAATCTTTTAGTTATTATTTTTCTAAATATTTTTGGGCTGACGTGCATGCTAAACTGACAAGATTATTTTTATGAAGTCACAAAATATTTTTATGAAGTTACAAATATTTTGTGTACGAATAAAATCCATATTAACTCATACATATTATTTTGGTATGAAACGTGAGTAGGTGGAATGCGCTTAATGTTTTATTATACGGTTTAAGTTATACGTGTTATTATATATATATATATATATATATATATATATATACTAGTGAGTAACCCGCGCGTTACGGCAGAAATAAAAATTGCATCAAAATGTATCAATTCATTGTGATGTAAAATACATCCAAAACTTTTTGTTTAAATGCAATATTAAGTTAAAAAAAAATACTTGTAACAACATGACATAAGTATTCTCATCTCAAGTAAAGAATAATTGTATCAAACTATATATATTCATTAATTTTCTCTGTAGATTCTCATCTTTTGAAAACGATTAGTAAGATAGTAGGATGCACTGTGAGCCAGACTTTACTAAAATCGTAACCTACAAAAAATGTGTAAAATGTATAACGATTCTTATTATTTGGGTGGTATAAGAAGTTACAAGTACAATACATCAATATATAAATTCTAATATAGGGTTTAGGAAACTTAATCCCCTAACCCGCATAGACATAATTAGAGATGGCTAAATTAAACAGAAGCTTTCTTCTTCGGTCGTTGAATCCAGTGATCATATAGTTTAGATCAATTAGGCATGTTTACGTGTATGAATACAGATAATTAGATATGGCAAAATTAAACAGAAGCTTTATTCTTCGGTCGTTGAATCTGGTGATCATATAGTTTTAGATCAGATTAGGCATGTTTACGTGTATGAATATTCATACACGTAATACTTTCAGCATTCAAACCGTTACCTCATGATTGAAAACACAACTTCCAGTATTGATTTCTCGATTTCTATATAGTATGATCAAGTTTATAAAACTTTAACTTTTATAAAGTATCTACATATAAAATATTATAATAAAAGATGTAGCATTATGAATTGTTTTTTTATATGTTTTCTATTTAATATGTTTAATGTAATTATAAAATTGAATGTAGTGAAGTTTCATAAACATCTCTTGACTTTTGACTTTCTTTTGATTAAATATGGTGTTCTAAAGACATATTTGCCCCTCAAAAGTAGTTGTTTTATGCAATGTATGTTGTATCATAAGCACCTAAACTTATACCTCTTAAAATTTAAGAAGTCCTTGGGAAATGCTTTATAATATAGATAGATAGATAGATAGATAGATAGATAGATAGATAGATAGATAGATAGATAGATAGATAGATAGATAGATAGATAGATAGATAGATAGATAGATAGATAGATAGATAGATAGATAGATAGATAGATAGATAGATAGATAGATAGATAGATAGATAGATAGATAGATAGATAGATAGATAGATAGATAGATAGATAGATAGATAGATAGATAGATAGATAGATAGATAGATAGATAGATAGATAGATAGATAGATAGATAGATAGATAGATAGATAGATAGATAGATAGATAGATAGATAGATAGATAGATAGATAGATAGATAGATAGATAGATAGATAGATAGATAGATAGATAGATAGATAGATAGATAGATAGATAGATAGATAGATAGATAGATAGATAGATAGATAGATAGATAGATAGATAGATAGATAGATAGATAGATAGATAGATAGATAGATAGATAGATAGATAGATAGATAGATAGATAGATAGATAGATAGATAGATAGATAGATAGATAGATAGATAGATAGATAGATAGATAGATAGATAGATAGATAGATAGATAGATAGATAGATAGATAGATAGATAGATAGATAGATAGATAGATAGATAGATAGATAGATAGATAGATAGATAGATAGATAGATAGATAGATAGATAGATAGATAGATAGATAGATAGATAGATAGATAGATAGATAGATAGATAGATAGATAGATAGATAGATAGATAGATAGATAGATAGATAGATAGATAGATAGATAGATAGATAGATAGATAGATAGATAGATAGATAGATAGATAGATAGATAGATAGATAGATAGATAGATAGATAGATAGATAGATAGATAGATAGATAGATAGATAGATAGATAGATAGATAGATAGATAGATAGATAGATAGATAGATAGATAGATAGATAGATAGATAGATAGATAGATAGATAGATAGATAGATAGATAGATAGATAGATAGATAGATAGATAGATAGATAGATAGATAGATAGATAGATAGATAGATAGATAGATAGATAGATAGATAGATAGATAGTATAGATATAGATATAGATATAGATATAGATATAGATATAGATATAGATATAGATATAGATATATATATATATATATATAATAGACTGTTGTCTTGATTAAAGTGTGGCTTAAGTTTTTATTTAATAAGCGGAATGCGCTTAATGTCTTGACCACATATTTGAAACCTTACTTGTTAGAACGGGTATTGTTTTGACTTGCTACCTATTTAGGTTATATGAATTATATATATATATATATATATATATATATATATATATAGGGGATGGTTCTAGAGTAAACTCTAAATATTTGAGAAAACTCCATAAACTCTATCACAACCATTGATCAAGCATGATCAATGGTTGTGATTCATGGTCCCACCATTTGACTAAAATACTCTCCATTAATTGATATTATATTAAGAAAAGGGTAGATTTTGTCCATTAATCCATTTTCTCTCTCCACCTTTTTTACCTTCTCTCTCCATCATTTCATCTTCTCTCTCCACCTTTTTGCATTCTCTCTCCACCTTTCATTTCACCAACACCCTCTCTCCACCTTTTCCTCTCTCCACCTCCTCTCTCCCCCTTTTCTCTCTACAATTTCTTTCACATACTAATTTAAAGATCCAGGTTTATTAATAACGAATGCCACACGAGCCCTTTAACACATGTTACTTGGTCTCTTCAAACAAACTCATTTCACAGACATCACTAACACGTGTAACTGGTTCAAATAATTATCACATTAATTTTGGACTAGTATAACAACATAAAAGAACACATGTATATAAAATTTTATTGCAATCGACATTGAGTGTAACAAATTAATTTCATATAAATCTAAACAATTAAAAAGATGATACAAAACTATCATAAACTAACATAAAAAACACATTATGCTTCATTCTTTAATAGTCGTCTTTGGCGTTATGCTTCATTCCTTATTAGGCATCTTCGGCTTCATGTTTCAATCCTTAGCACTCCATCTCCAGTCTATCCTTTTGAGGAGTAGCCGGCTTGAAGTCCGGTGGTTGTTCATATAACATCCTACATTAATTATTTTCAATAATTAAAATTTTGTAAATATAAAAATGTTAACTGGGTCAATTTGGGTGTTAGTTGGACATATACTAACATGTGTTAGCATCACTAACACATGTTAATTGAACCCTAACACATGTTAGTTAGGCATATACTAACATGCGCTAGCATCACTAACACGTGTAAATTGAACCCTAACACATGTCAATTGGGATAGATTCATCAGTAGGTGCCAATACAAACATGTGTTAGCATCACTAACGGTGTGTTAATTGAACCCTGACACATCAGTAAGCACCAATACACAAAAATTCAAACCCTTCACACAGATTAAACATATATATAAGAAATAAAAAGTAAAATTATTAGAGAAAAATCAAAAGATATACCAAGAAAATAAAAAACACATTTGCTATTTAACACATGTTAATTGAACCCTAACACATGTTAATTGGGATAAAATCAGCTCCTAATTCAGAACTAAAAGACCTTAAAACAAAAAATATGCAATAAAAACACATTTACCCAAATTCAAAAAATATGATCTTTTAACATCCAATCTAACATAAACAAAATAATAATATAAAAAAAATCCAAAAGGTTAACATAACTTTTTTTTTTCATTCAAGCATTTGATCAAACACTTGGTGTGCGAACAAACTATCCCCAAAATTGTTTATATATTATAAAATCATTATCATTATCCCCATTAACAACTGTATGATTCTTATAGAATTTAATGATTGATACTATAATTTTTTTGATAATATATTTTTTAAAAAGATATAATAGTATTATAATTAAAATAAACAACAGTTAAGTAAGAATGATGAAAGGTTCTGTGAACATTTAGCTTTGGAGTATGTTATCAACATCATCGAAACCAGATCCAGACAATTAAAGCCATTAAAATCACCAAATTTGCCTTTTCATCTTTGAAACTAGATCTACACAATTCAAACACAATAAATAAAAAATTAAAATGAACCTCATATGCAGATCCAGATGCCTAGCTTGCCATCAAAAGCTTTCTTCTTTGTAGATCTAAAACATGTGATTACCTATTTTCTAGTTTTTTTTTTGTGGTGGTAAAGGTAGATGATGGTACTCGACCGTCACCTTCGTTGATCTAGTTGTCTGATAAGCTAGGTTTATTAGAGACCTTCGATGGTGGCTTCATTTTCCTGGTGACTTTGAGGGAAAAGAGAAAGAGAGCAAGATTTAGATCTAGTTTATGAGAGAGGTTTGTTGTTTTTGAGAGAAAGAGAGAGAATTGAAAGATATAGGTAGAGGGAGGTGACATATGCCAGGAAAGTGAAAAGAAAGAGAGTTAAATTGTCTAGAATACCCTTGCTAATATAATATGTAAGTAATGTTTGTGGGTGATGTGGACAAACCATGGCCTAGTATTGGGTTTACTAGAGTTTACTCAATTTAGAGGGTTTTCTATGGATACTTCCCCTATATATATATATATATATATATATATACACACACACACACACACACACATACATAAACTGTGTTTGGTGACTACATGACCTTATAAACTGGGCTATGACAGTGGGACATGCCTGCTCTGATCTATGGTATTGGTTTTATGTCATGGTTGTTACTTAGTTTATGTTATATCTGTTATTAAATATAATAGACTATGTTTGATGGCTACCTGATATGTCGAACTGAGTGATGCGCGGTTGCAGGCATCATGTTTATTTGCCAATTTTTTGTATATTTTTTAGTCGATTAGATAGTATTTTTATTAGTCTTATGTCTGTACTCTATTATTTTAGTATTATATATATATTTTATTACTTTTTGGTTGTTTTTACTATTTATTTTTTTATTTTATATTTTTTGTAGGTGATCGCATGGAGCGGGGCTAAAATAGTACAAATTATATTCGAGACCTGAACACCCGAGTCGAGAGCACGGGGTCGTAATACCACTTATAATAATAATAATAATAATAATAATAATAATAATAATAATAATAATAATAATAATAAAACGTGACTTTTGGGGTCACGAGATAAGGCCCATGAATTGGAGGGTTTGGTTTTTTTTGAAGATATTATTAGGACGGCTCCAATTTTATTGGAGAGGGATCGAAATTATTATTTTCTTGGAAAGGGGTTTTTATATTATGGTATTTAGGAATCATACACCATCTAATTAGGATTTATACACCCTGGCTCACATCACACACCAATAGAATACTGTCACATACCCCATAATATGATGTCATCACACCCCCCAGAATATGATGTCACTTGGTGTATGAAACCCATGACCCTTTTATTATTCTTGGAGGGAATAAGCAAGAGGTCGCAGATCAAAAGGGACGCACACAAGGGTTCAAGATCCAACTTTTGAAGGAGCAAGCTTTATGGTCATGAGTGGCTAATTCCTTTGTATCACACTGGGGATGTAAACTTTTGAATATCTAGGGTTAAACAAATTGGGTATTGTTCTTAAACTATTGATTTATGTTTTTGTGTGTTTGAATTAACTGTGTTGAATTGTGATTAACCTTATGTTGAACTCATTTTAGTTAATTGATCTTGTGCCAATTTCTAATGATATGAACATGGTTCCTTGCTTCAACACAAACATAGGATTGTATGTTCTAGGTAATGAAGTGTAGTTTATTCTATCTTCGATATTGATAAAACTTGACACCTAAGCCTATTGAGCAATCACTCCGTTAACACCAATCACATTATTATTGTTTACCCCTTTGTGAAATCCCTAGTATTCAATTATTGAAACACTAGTGTGATCTTTTTAATTAAATTGTTTACAATCTATATTATTTTTCATTCATATAATTTCAATTCAAGTTTAATATAATAAACAAAATCTTTTTAAATCAAATTCTTAAATGAACCAATCAAAATCTTCATAAGTTTATAGCATCTTCATAAGAAATACCATTTAATCAACTAAAATATTATCCACTAACCACACGCTCCTCTGGATTCGATACCCTACTTACCCTAGCTACCTAGGTTAATTAGGTTTTGCATGACCCGTGACGACCGGCTCATCACTGAGCTATGACGGAAGTGAGATATGCCTGCTCTGATCTCTGGTCTTGGATTTGAGTCAGGATTGTTACATAGTTCATATATATATATATATATATTTTTATAAACTAAGCTATGATAGAGGTGGGATATGCCTGCTTTGATCTCTAGCTTTGGTTTCAATTATATTATGTGTATTTTTATAAACTGAGCTATGACATAAGTGAGTGTGCCAACTTTAATCTCTAGCTTTGGTTTGTTTAAATAGACTTGGATTGTACTTTGTGTTGAAAAGCGGGATGTGCTTATTATATATTTGGTAAGTGAAGTCATGAGGTAATTAGGCAGAGTATGCCTATCCTATCCTAGACTTGACTTTTGTTTTGCTTGGGGAAAAATAAAATAGCGGGTTGCGCTTATTGTTAACTCTAAGCTTGAGGTATTTTGTTAAATCTTATTTTAACAAATTACATGTTTATATAAATTTATAAAAAAAAAAACTTGAATTCACTTAGCATAGCTGACTTTTGCATACACGTTAGATTGATTTCAGGTTAAAAGAGAGATGGATGGATGACAGCTTGGCGATGCAAGAAGCTACCCGGCAATTCAAGGCATTTCTAGTGGAATCGAGTTACAATTGAAAAAGTATTCTTCATGTGTTTTGTAATTTTTATTTTAAAAAATTTTCCGCTGCGCATTTTCTGAAATAAATTAAGACTTCTTTGAGTTATCAATAGGGTTTTATCCTTTGGTTGCCAACTGTTTGACACCGTTTTTGCGGGTCTTACAAGATACTAATACTAGATCAAGATGGCAACCTTACGAACAAAACATCAAACGTTGTGTATAAAGAAATATTTGAAGCTTTATGAATACCTTTATAAGATTTTGATTTCTCTGTTTTTTATTTTAGGTTTATTAATGTTGCTTTAAAAGTTCGAATATTGAATTTTTTATTATTATTTTCGATGTTATGAAAACTATATTTAGTCATCATGTTGATAGTAAATCCATTAGAATAAGTACAATATTATTCATTTTATTCAATTATTTGTTTATATTTTTGTCAAATTAAATTTTAGTTAGTCGATATATCCATCATTTCGTTACATTAAACTTTAAACTGTTAGACAACATTTTGCATTTAACATCAAAATTCATACATATTGCATTATCAAACATTTAGTAAATAAAACAAATTGCATAATACAATTCTTATTTTCCTATTTTTTTTCATTTTACTGTGAACCGTGGGTCCCTACGGGACTCTAACCTAGTTAAATACAAAACCCCTTACAATATTTAACCCAATACCTAAGACTATGTGTTGTGGCTAGAGGTGAGCAGTGGCTATATCCTTTTATATTCAGCCACGTAGGCAGTGACATGGCAAAGTGATAAAGCTGCTGCTCACTCGCCTGATGCTGTTGTGGCTAGAGGTGAGCAGCAGCTTTATCCAGTTTTTTGTTTTTTATTATTATTTTTAAACTTTTTTTATTTTAAATGTAATATAATATTATTATATATATATAATTTGCTAACACTGCTTAGCAATAGTGTGTGAACACTTGGCACAATGGTAACTTTGTGTGTGAACGAAGGGCAAAATGGTAAGGTTAGCAATAATAGTTTTTCTTTTGTCTTTTTGTGTGTTTTGTTTTTATATTTTTATATATATATATATAGTAGGCTTAGAAATAGATTAGGAACATTGGTTTAACCGGTCGTACCAGGTGGTTCAACCGGTTGAACATATGTAGTAGGCTTAGAAATAGGTTAAGATTATCGGTTCAACCGGGCATACCGGATGGTTCAACCGGGTATGTCAGGTGGTTTAACCGGTTGTACCAGGTCATTCAACCAGTTGAACCGACCGATAGGAATGATAAGGAATATTGGTTCAACCGGCCATACCGGACGGTTCAACCGGGTATGTCGGGTGGTTCAATTGGTTGTACCAGCTGGTTCAACCGAACCGTCGCAACGCGTGAGATTGGTTCGTATAAATTTTGTTAAAAATTGGTTTGCCCCACGGCGAAGCGCGGGTGTTAAACCTAGTTTAAAATTGTAACACAAAATAAACAATAAGCATAAAAAATTCATTAATTAAAAAAAATTAAAAAGACATAATTGATAAAAAAACATAAAAACAACTGAACTACTCGTCGTTGATGTTGAGCTCTTCTTCGAATTCCTTCACGATACACGCTTGTTCTGGTTCAAGTATCTTCCGACGAGGCATTGGTATGTGGCTGAAGTCTTTCCCTAAAAAGTCCATGTTCCTCATTGGAACTTTATCGACTTTAGCTTTCGCCGTCATCTCCATTATCGTCCTTATTTTGCTAATTTCCCCAGAAAACTCCGTATCGGATTCGTTAGCAGTTTGTTTGGCTTTCGTCCTGTCCCTTCCAGCGGGCCGACCTAGGGGAGACGGGGGAAGAACCTCATCACTGTTTAGGTCAATCCTCACGTGAGCATCCGAGCTTGCAGAGGAGACGTACCCACCCGATGAAGACGTCTTGGCTCGCTTTGATGATGAGCCGCCTTCGCTCATGTCTTCAACAGAAATTAGCTCCACCCATTTGGAGCAATTACTTAGGATTTTCCACAAATAGTCTTCATCTCACGTCTTGTTGATCCTGTACTTGCGTAAGACCTCTTCTTTCCACTTATCACAAGTAAATTGATACACGTCAAGATCGCTCGCCCGCTCGCTCGCACTCGAGCAGCGTTCCTGTTCGGAAGGTTCGTAAACAAACCCACATATTTCCAAATCTCGGCCCACCGGTCGGAAATCATATCCGCCGAACGCGTATCACTCCCTACTTGCTCATAAAAGAGGTCTCGGATTCGTCGCCAAAAGACCTTAGCCCTTTGATAATCGGCTACATAAGAAAAAAAATATTAATGTTAAAAAATCATCATCATCATCATCATACTCAGTTAATCTCACTTATAGCAAAGCTAAGGTAGGGTCTAAGGAGGGTAAGATGTAGTTAAAAAAAAGTATATAGTTAAAAAATCATACCCGCTTTTCGATCTTCTGATACTTCAACCCAAGCCCGACAAATGGCTACTTTCTCCTCTTTGGTCCAAGGTGTCACTTGACGCCTTGGTCGAATATCTTGCTCGGGCGATTCACCGCCCCTAGCACCACCTCGACCACCACCTCTAGCACCACTTCGTCCACTTCCTCTAGCACCACCTCTACCACCTCGCCTTTGAGTTGTTGTTGGTTGTGTATCCAGGATTACTAAATCCGGTGAAAATGGTGGCATTTGGCTAAGGTTATGTTCGATTTTGTTCGTTGGATTAACATCATACCCTTCTTCATCGAGGAATTCCATAGCGGCTTGGTACTTGGTAGCATCCACGCCATTGTGAAGAATCCATTTTTTGTTTGCTTGATTTTTGAAGTGTATTTGATTGTTTTGTGATTAAAAAATGGATTTTTTTTGTATTTAAATATTGACTGCCAACGGCTAGTTTTGCCTCGCTAACAGACGCGAGTGTACTAATGGCTACTCGCTCGCGCCTGGCCTCGCTGAAGGGTGTTATGGTTTGAGTGATCCATGTGGCTGGTTTTGTGGCTCGCAGACCACAAGGGATAGTCTAATTAAAAAGAAAAACAAAAAATGAGTGGACCGGTCTGTTGGTAGGGACGGGACCTACCATTTAAACTCGTCGTCCGGTGGGAGTGGACATAATATGTAATGCAAAGAGACAGAAACACGTGATCAGTGGCGGATCCACTGCATGAGAAGGGTGGGCAGGTGCCCACCGTCCAGCCAACGGCAAGTTATGCTTTCTATCGTGAAGTACCCACCGGCATATGTCGAGATACAGTGCAAAAATTGAACGTTTGTTTGGGTGCCCCTTCCCAAAATAAAAAAAGCTCTATCAAAAATTGAAACACCGATATATTAAGGAAGATAGAAGGGAAGATGATTGTTTTCTAAAAATTCTCCATGGAAGGTTTTAGTAAAGTTGCATATGCTTTTGAGAATGGAGATGTTGAAGGAAGTTGTTGGTGTGGGTGGTTGGTGATTTGATTAATTCAATATTAGACTTTTTATATTACACCCTTTGAGTTCAAGCAAAGTTGTAAAATATATCTTTTAGTTTGATTTAAATTCTAAACAATCCTATAGTTAAAGATCTAATATTAGGTATTAATAATATGAATTTGATTAATTAATAATAGTTTGATTCAAATTTTAAATCATTTAATATTAGATATTTATCATTACAAATAAAATTGAGTACATAAATAATTTGTTTTACTGTTAAGGATTTCTTCATTGTTCTTTGTTTTCTTAACTTTTTAATTTTATCTGATTAACACTAGTTATTACGACTTGATTTTTATTCAGTTGTCATTGAGCGGATAAGGATGGATTGGGTTTAGCCGACCCATTTTATCCTGACTTGATTTGTTATCAAATTGTTATTGAGCGAATAAGTATGAATTGGTTTTAGCCTATCCATTTTATCCTAACTTGATTAGACCCGCCTTTTTTTAAGCTTTTTGTGCCCCCCGTATAAAATGTTTCTAGATCCGCCACTGCACGTGATCGGTGGGGTTTGAGAAGAAGCGAAACTGGCATAAAAATGAGCAAAGAGAAGACGATGTGATGAGCCATGAACAAATGCATAATGATCGGTCGGATGCATGCTCTTGTTTTGTTTTCATTCAAACCTTAACCTGCTTCCTTCCTTCCTTCCTTCCTTGTGAGTAGGAGGAGATTATATTATATTATATTATAAACAAATGAAAATTACAAGAAAGTTATACATCTCATTCATCTTAGATCTGAGTTAATTAACAAGAGACCATCCTTTTTTATTGTAACAACTCTAATTTTCATTTATGATTGGATACATAACCTACTTTTGAGTTGCAGCAACAACTAAGTAGGATTTATTATTATTATTATTATTATTATTATTATTATTATTATTTGATTAAAAGGGTGTATGGAGTGAAGAGAGAGAGAGAGAGAGAGAGGGGGAGGGTTTTTTAATTTAAAAAGTCAGAGAAAGATGTAGGAAGAGGAGATTCTTTACTACTAGACTAGACTCGATTGGGTTTGGGTTTTGATTATTATTATTATTATTATTATTATTTCTTTTTTTTTCTTTCTATTAAATCCAAATTTTAATTGGGTGGGTGTGGGAAGGTTGATTTTATTTTTATTTTTATTTTTATTTTATTAAGGAAGGAAGGAAGGACTGACGACTAGGGTTTCCAATTCGTTGTTTACTTTACTCATCATCTATCTATCAATCAGCCCCTTTCGTGATTTGGAGTTTATTAGGGTTCGATTCGCCGATCTTCCATAAAATCTTTCATCTGCCTGCCTGCAGTGGTAATAGTTGCTTGATTTTAATCCTCTCTCTCTCTCTCTTTATCTCTAATAATAATTGTGTTTGATTCTCCCTCCAATCCAGACTTACTTGATGTATTGAAGATGATGTTTCATGCTCAAGGAACTACTGCAAAACACACCTGTTGCTTGCTTGCTCTTTTATCTTCCGACGATCATAACAATAATAATAATAATAATAATGATGATGTCCGATTCCCCTTTCCAGATATCACCTCTTCCGCCGTTTGGAGGTATTATTATTATTATTATTTCTCCTTCCTTCATCACTACTTAATAATAATAATAATAATTAATTAATTAATTAATGCAGGTTCAAACTCTGATTAGTCCCAGCGCTGATGAGTTTCGCAAGGTTATGGAGTCTGTCCAACCAAACATTGTCTATTTTCAAGGACAACGCCTTGCAGACTATCAAGTTGGATCTTTTGTCTCCCAAGATTTACCACCCTCTTTTTTTGCTTCCTCCTCTTTGCCCACTACTGTAAATCATCACCCTTACTCACATTCTTATATATCAATAAATCACTTTACCTTTCATTTCAACCATGTTATTACGACATTATAGTTGACATGCTTTCCAACTCCTGTGTAAGCATCTTTTGCATATGGCCACACCAGCAATTTACAACAGAATTACTTATAAAATGTGGTCTTTTGTTAAAATCTATCATCTTGTGTAAGTTGCTGAAATTGGGAAACCCTGAAAGAATGCATTCTTAAGAGGTTTACTTTGTAAAGTTTCAAACAATGATAAATACTTATTTATTTCTTTCTTTCAGATATAGATAGTATTATCTCATTTTTCATCTGTCTTCTCTCATTGCTTATCTAGGTATATTTGGAATTTCCAGACGGTGAAGAAGTTGCAGAGGCCTTGCACTTGAAGGTAAGGGAGGGAGAGCACTTCAATAAATAAATAAATAAATTATGTCTAAGCCTTCTAGTTTAGTTCTATTTTTCAAATGTAAACTGAAAACTAATATTGTGTGTTTTCATTTCTACAGGGGATTCCTTATGTGATATATTGGAAGAACTCATTTTCATCCTATGCAGCTTGCCATTTTCGACATGCACTATTTTCTGTGATCCAGAGGTAGTTATGAAATTAATAATCCTTCACCTAAAATTTGACATTTTAAGGTAATTCAAACATGTGAAATTAATGGTAACATGGATGCCATGTAGACTCCTTTATGTTCCTTGGCATCTCTTGATAACATGGATGCCATATTGCCATGTGGACTCCTTTTCGGACCCTGACAAATTAATATTTCTTAAAACCCTAACATAAAAAAAGGCATTCAAATCAGCGAAAAAAATCCTACTTGCTATGTGCTAACTGTGTAAGTAAGCGGCAGTTACCATTAATTCAACATGTTTGTATAATACTAATTGTGGTATTGACTCTGGCTTTTTTGTACATTCTTTTTTATCTGGGTAACACTTTTCAACCTTTTCTAACATGAAAATTATACATTAATAAAGTTAAATACTTAAATTCACACCAAATCTTTTCTAGCTTTGAATTTTTGTTATAGCACTGTTAAGTTCTATCTATGCTATTCTGCAGCTCTTCTAGCCATACTTGGGATGCTTTCCAGCTGGCACATTCATCCTTCCGGCTATACTGTGTAAGGAACAACCATGTACTCCCTAATAATTCTGAGAAAGATAGTGACACATTGGGTCCATGCCTTCTGGGGGACCCACCAAAGATCAATGTTCCTACACCCGAGACAGGTGCTGAAGATGACGAAGAAAAATATCCGGAGGAGCTTCCTGCAATAAAGATATATGATGATGAAGTAAACGTCAGGTTTCTTGTTTGTGGATCCGCCAGCACGTTGGTAAGTGGAGGTTCAATTCTTGCCTGTTTCTCAAGTCGACAACTTAGGGGATGTTTGGGAACTGGGATAGCTTATTTTTAAAAGCTTATCTGCCTATTACGTTTTCTAAAAACAGAGCCACTTTTTGAGTGTTTTGATGAAAAGAAAAGGTGCTTATGCCTATCTGCATATTTTAGGGCGAATAAAACTATTTTTTGTACTCAGTTTAATATTGCTTACTTCTATTTTATTATTCTTGGTGAATGGTGCATTGTAGATATAAGTTAACACTTGAAAAGAATTAAACTATCTTCAATAAGCTTGTTCTGTTTATGTACGTTCAGGATGCGTCATTATTGGAACCACTGGAAGATGGACTGAATGCTCTTTTGAGTATTGAAGTAAGTATGATGTATACTGTATTTCACACTGTTTAATTATAGTTATGTTCCTTCTATTAAATTGATTACTAACGACGTTATTTTGTTCAGATGCGTGGGAGTAAACTTCACAATCGAGTTAGGTGTGTTGATAGATAATAGACTTGCGATATTTATATGATATGTATATTGACTTATGATATATACAGTGGAAGCAAGCGTTCCTAGCATGCTAAATTTCACTGCTGATGTGGCATTTTATATGTGGCAGTGCACTTCCTCCACCTCTCCAGGCAGGAACATTTTCTCGAGGTGTAGTGACCATGCGATGTGATATTTCAACTTGTAGTTCTGCATACATTTCACTTTTGGTATCAGGAAGTGCACAAACATGCTTTGATGATCAGGTGCTAACTAATCATGAATTTTGTCATATTTTATATATTTGTGCTGTTTATGTCTTCCGGTTTCTATAACTTGAGGTGTTTCATACTTTCTTATTTCAGCTATTGGAAAATCATATAAAAAGTGAAGTCATTGATAAAACTCAATTAGTTCAGGCAGTATCCAACTCTGATGGAAACAGACTGTCTGTTTGTGAGCCTCGAGAATCTGCTTCAATAGCCTGTGGAGCCACAGTATTTGAAGTTTCCATGAAGGTCCCTTTATGGGCTTCACAGGTTTCCTTTTTCCCCTCTTTTAACTTGAGGTCATTCTCGTCAGCTTACACCACCAATAATGGTTTTTCTCTTCTTTTTTTTTTAATTTTCAGGTTTTGAGACAACTAGCACCAGATGTTTCTTACCGTAGTTTAGTTGCACTTGGTGTTGCTAGTGTTCAAGGGTTAGCGGTTGCTTCGTTTGAGAAAGATGATGCAACCAGATTGCTATTCTTCTGTAAAAAGTTAGAAAACAATATCAATGTCAGGATGACCAACCCCCCCATCCCCACATGGATGAGACAACCTCTCCCAAGTAGAAAACGACCTATCACAAACCAAGAAATGAGTCATAACAACGGTTTATTTCCTACTGTAAAACAAGACAAGGGAGTGGAATCAGGGAATGGGTATGTAACTGGTAGGCAGAAAACAAAAATTGCGGCATTGAGACCAATTCCACACATTCGCCACCAGAAAATGTTGCCATTTGCAGGGATTTCAGAGACAAATGGACATGATTTTGGAGGACACGTGAAGACTAATGTTTCATCCATGCCCCCTAACAAACACAATAGTGCCGGATCAGCCCCTGTGACTCATCGAAAGTCATTATCAAGCTCGTATCAAGCCAAACAGCTAATTTCATTAAATCCACTTCCTTTGAAGAAACATGGTTGTGATCGAAGTCCAATACATGTTTGTTCTGAGGTTAGTCACATTTCTGAAAGCATTACATGTCATTTATATACACTTCAAAATTTTGTAATATCATATTTACCCTTTCAAACACTTTAAATATTTATATACAATTCAAAATTGCATAATATCATTTACTTATAAAGACTTGTTTCACTAAATTAACCGAAGAGAACATTATGCGGTGAGATGATTCACCGCATGAAAAACTTTTCCTTTTATTCCATGTTGTTATTGGATATACTATGATATCTTGTGGAAATTGGAAAATATGGCATTTGGAACTTCTAAAAGGCTACACTCAAAATTAATCCCTCCAAAATTGCTGTTTCAATTGTCAGGAGGAGTTTTTGAAGGATGTGATGCAATTCCTAATGCTTCGAGGGCATAATCGTCTTATTCCTCAAGGCGGCCTTGCTGAGTTTCCTGATGCAATACTCAATGCAAAGCGTTTGGACCTCTACAATTTATATAGAGAGGTGAGTTACGGAACATGCATCTTTGAGTCACGCACTATGAATAGACTAATTTACCTTTTTGTCCTGTTTTAGGTGGTTTCAAGAGGTGGCTTTCATGTTGGAAATGGTATCAATTGGAAAGGGCAGGTTTTCTCAAAGATGCGGAACCATACAGTTACAAATAGAATGACGGTAATCCTGTTTTAATGACAAATTCTCATTCAACACCTTTGTTACACACTCTGAATTTGCATGCACCTTAAATGATTTAGGGTGTTGGAAATACACTCAAGAGACACTATGAAACCTATCTTCTGGAATACGAACTGGCACATGATGATGTGGATGGGGAGTGCTGCTTGTTGTGTCGCAGGTTATAATTTCTTCCAGGCTCGGTTCATTCTCTATTGATATAGATTATTAGCTGTTTTGAGGGATTGCTTTTTCACCCCCTAATTATTTGTAGTTGGTTATGATGCTAATGTAGTGTTTCATCTGAAATCTATATAACAGTAGTGCAGCCGGGGATTGGGTGAACTGTGGGATATGTGGTGAGTGGGCCCATTTTGGTTGCGACAGAAGGCAGGGTCTTGGTGCGTTTAAGGTATGTAATGTATGCTTGGCTTGGTTCGGTTCATAAGAAAGCAGAGTGTTTGTGTTGAGGTTTGGTTGTATTTTGTATTTTTTGTAGGATTATGCAAAAACAGATGGGTTAGAGTACATATGTCCTCAGTGCAGCATCTCTAACTTCAAGAAAAAGTTGCCCAAAACCGCCAACGGATATTCTTAATTCATACTAATACCAACCATAATTTGGTTTTTGTTTCTAGGGTATTATTGTATTCCTAGTTTCTTTGTGTTTTATGTTATGAGCAAGATGGGGAAATGAGATTAGGGTATTTGTGTAATATATATGTATATTTACCGTTTTGTAGAATGTTCTTATTTCTCATAATGTTTACTTCCTCCAACATCTTATAGGTAAAAAATAATAAATAACTAGGTTTATTCACGCACGCGTTGCGCCGCATCTTCAAATGAGATACAGGTTATGTAGTATTAAAATACATAAAAGAGTATGCAACAGAAAGACTTGGATTCTTTGATCATGGCCTATTTATCACCTATTATTGCATCAATCTTGTAATTTTGAGTTCCAAATCTTGCTAATACAGTAACCTCCAATACCATTGACCTAGCCATAGCCTACAATCTGCAATAAATAACCAGATACAATTGATATTAGTTTTGGCAACTACCTAATACTAATGTTTATCACAAACTTATCAAATATAACCTAAACTATTTGAAATTGGCCATTAGCACCCTCAACTAAAAAATTGACCATATATAACCTGAACTATTAACTTAATGGAATCTAACACCCAATTGACTGACGGCGTTAGTGAGTTGGCTCACATGTGTAACACCCTAACCAATGGTGGAATCATCGAGGTGTCACGTAGTGACGATTGTTCAATAGCTTGTGGTATTAAAGTGTAAATATTGATACATTGATTAAATAGTTTATTACATTGAAATGAGATACAAAGATACAATGATTCAAACTAACAATCTAAACTGAAATACAATAAATCCAAAATCTAAGTATAAATTCCAAAGTCTTAAAAGGCGTCTCAAAAATAACCTGAAAATCATCGAGGTGTCACGTAGTGACGATTGTTCAATAGCTTGTGGTATTAAAGTGTAAATATTGATACATTGATTAAATAGTTTATTACATTGAAATCTACATGACGATTGTTCAATAGCTTGTGGTATTAAAGTGTAAATATTGATACATTGATTAAATAGTTTATTACATTGAAATGAGATACAAAGATACAATGATTCAAACTAACATTCTAAACTGAAATACAACAAATCCAAAATCTAAGTATAAATTCCAAAGTCTTAAAAGGCGTCTCAAAAATAACCTGAAACATATACGAAAATGGTATATGTCAATACAAAAATGTATTGGTGAGCATACCTTGTTTGAATACATATAGTAGAAAAAGAGTTTCGCAATTCACGTGTTATACGGTCTACAATTTAATGTTCAAGCCATGTACAAATGTCACCCAAAATCAAGCCTTAGAGTATAAATGGTATCCGAGAATAATGGGATATCGAGTATATATGTATAGTATTCGCCCAATAGTATGATTATATATAGTAGACGACAAGTAATATAGGTTAACATAACAATGAGCAATGTCTCACACAACAGAGTCACAAGGGATGCATATCGTAGTACTACTCATTGTTACGGTAGGCACACAAGGGTTAATGATTAAAGTCATAAGTACACACTATCAGCGATCAAGAAGTAAAACACATACAAGAATTGTGATTGTGAATATGATAATAAAACATGTTTAAGTGAGTAAGATAAATAAGTGTACATGAGTCACCCTAAAAGTGTAAGAAAATTAAAAAGGGGATAAGTATACTCACATTCGCTAAATAGTTATGTCACTAAAGCGTCGTGAGCGTGAATTGGCGAATCCTGAAATTTCAACCTAAAAGTATGGTATATGTATAAGTGTTTGGACTTAAAATAAGTCTAGGGTTTCTAGTCTATGGCACTTAGGACGTCTAGTGTAATTTGGGGTTTAACTTGTAAATAACGATATATGTTGAAAATGCGACGTAATTAAATATTTATACTTGATTGAAATAATGTGACATATGAACTAAGAAGTAAATATGAATAATAATATTATAAGTTCATAATTGAAAGTTATGAACTAAAGTAAACGTGGAAGTCACATAAATGTTAAATTATGTAACAACTTTGAAACATTAATTATTTGTATTTAGAGAGAATTACACACATGGGTTTGGGTTTGTAATGAAGGTGAATAGGGGATCGATCTGTTTTTATGATGATGATGTGGGTTAATGAAATGCACACATGGATCCGATTCTGGTTGTTTTAGTGAAATGCACATGTGGATTGACACATCAGCATGACACGTTAGCAACTGGTGTCACGTTAGCCAATTGGGTTTTAGATTCCAAATTTTTTAGTTGAGAATGCCAATGGCCAATTTCAAATAGTTTACGTTATTAAAATCTAATTCCCCTTTAATTAAATATTAAGGAGAAGTAAGTTATAGACCCGTGTATTACACGTTTAGATAGTAGAAACATATCTCTAAGTAAAAGATAAAAAATATCATTTAAAAAAATGCTTAAAATCACCAATAATCAAGAGTGCGTCAATTTCTTTCTTAATTTATAGAAAAACATAATAATTTTGAAATTAATTTACATAGTTCAAGAGTTTAATATTTCAATTCAAAGATAATTATATTATTATTAGTATTGAACGGTAGCTTAACTAGTATCGGAGGAGAAGTGATTTGAGTTGAAGATCAGAGGTCTCAAGTTCGAATCTAATCTCAACCGGTTTTATAACAGTAGACCTTTGGATAATGGGTTTTTCCCATAACTAAAGATGGTGGTCTTGAACTACCTAGTGTTGTCTGTGATTCCAGATTTATAGACTCCCCTTTTTCATTAGGTTACCCCAGGATAACCGGGGTTTTAGCCAAGAATTCGTTGATTAATATAGTATTTTAAATCTTAATGGAAGAAAAGATTTTCAAATAGTAAAAGGTAGATAATATGTGTAAGGATTTGAAAAAATAAGTTTGTTAGGTCCACCCAAGTAAATACGTGAAAATATAAAATGCGGGGTCAAATAATGGAAAGCGTTTGGATTGATACTAAAAAGAAAAGAAAAGCGAAGGCCCATCATGCAATTATGAGTCAGCCTTTAAAATAGGGAGTAATAATAATAATAATAATTAGTGTTTTTCCTTTTGCTTTTTAGATAGATTAGAACTAACTACCTACACTACACACTACACTACACTAATTATTACTCCAAGTCCAACAAACAGGTTGCAACTAAATGTTCCACTGCACTCTCCTCTCCACCGAATTCCCATGGCCGCCCTCTTCATCCTCTTAACTGCTTGTTTCTCTCTCTCCCTCCAAATTTCTGCTACCGACCCTCACCGTCACACTACTTTCATCGTTCGTGTTCAACTCGACGCTAAACCTTCTGTCTTCCCTACTCACTCCCACTGGTTCCATTCTACCCTCGCTTCTGTTTCCGACTTCACCTACTCCTCCTCCCGCATTATTCACTCCTACGACACCGTCTTCCATGGCTTCTCCGCCAAGCTCTCCGCCTTCGAGGCCTCCAAGCTCGAATCTGCCTATGGTGTACTCTCCGTCATTCCTGAACAGGTTCGCCAGCTGCACACCACGCGTTCACCCGAGTTCCTGGGTCTCAAGACCTCCGACAGTGCCGGCCTACTCAAAGAGTCTGATTTCGGGTCGGATCTGGTCATTGGAGTTTTGGATACTGGTATCTGGCCCGAGAGACAGAGTTTCAACGACAGGGGGTTGGGCCCTGTCCCGCTTAAATGGAAGGGCACTTGCACTGGCTTCCCCTTCTGCAACCGCAAGTTAATCGGTGCCAAGTACTTCTCTGCCGGCTACGAAGCAACCAATGGCGTAATGAACGAGACGCTGGAGCACCGCTCGCCCCGAGATTCAGACGGTCATGGGACCCACACTGCTTCAATCGCTGCCGGTAGGTACGTTTTCCCTGCCTCTACTCTTGGTTATGCCCGTGGTGTTGCTGCTGGAATGGCCCCTAAAGCTCGCCTGGCCGCCTATAAGGTCTGCTGGAACGCTGGCTGCTTTGACTCCGATATCCTGGCCGCCTTCGACTCCGCTGTCTCAGACGGCGTTGATGTTATATCCCTCAGTGTTGGCGGTGTTGTTGTGCCCTACTACCTCGATGCCATTGCCATTGGTGCTTATGGCGCTTCCGACCACGGCGTTTTCGTCTCTGCTTCTGCCGGCAACGGTGGTCCCGGCGGACTCACTGTTACAAACATAGCACCCTGGGTGACTACCGTAGGTGCAGGAGCCATCGATCGAGACTTCCCCGCCGACGTCAAGCTAGGAAACGGTAAATTGATTCCAGGTGTCAGCGTCTACGGTGGACCCGCATTGGCACACCACCGTCTCTATCCCCTCATTTACGCCGGGAACGAGGGCGGAGACGGATACTCTGCTTCCTTGTGTCTAGAAGGCTCTTTAGATCCCAAATCCGTCAAGGGTAAAATCGTTTTATGTGACAGAGGCATCAATTCAAGGGCTGCCAAAGGGGAAGTCGTTAAGAAGGCCGGCGGCATTGGGATGATTTTAGCAAATGGCGTCTTCGACGGTGAGGGTTTAGTCGCCGATTGCCACGTCCTTCCTGCAACATCCGTTGGCGCATCCTCTGGCGACGAGATCAGAAGGTACATCTCTTCAAAATCCAATTCTCCACCAACAGCCACAATTATTTTCAAAGGAACCAGAATAAACGTGCGGCCAGCACCTGTAGTGGCCTCATTTTCTGCCCGTGGACCTAACCCTGAGTCACCCGAGATTTTAAAGCCAGACCTTATTGCTCCAGGACTTAATATTCTTGCAGCTTGGCCAGACAAAGTAGGGCCGTCTGGCCTTGCGTCTGATAGCCGCAAAACAGAATTTAACATATTATCTGGTACATCCATGGCCTGCCCTCATATTTCGGGTCTAGCTGCTCTGTTGAAAGCGGCCCACCCAGAATGGAGTCCAGCTGCAATCAAATCGGCACTCATCACAACTGCTTATACAGTAGATAACCGAGGGGAAACAATGATAGACGAGTCCACTGGAAACTCATCTACAGTAATGGATTTTGGGGCGGGTCATGTCCACCCACAGAAGGCCATGGATCCTGGTTTGGTATTCGACATTAGCTCATACGATTACATTGACTTCCTGTGTAATTCCAATTACACGACCAAAAACATCCAAGTGATTACCAGGAAACACTCGGACTGTAGCCGTGCTAGAAAGGCGGGCCATTCAGGGAACTTGAATGTGCCGTCTATGATGGCTGTTTTCCAACAATATGGGAAGCAGAAAATGTCGACACACTTCATCAGAACAGTGACAAATGTAGGTGTGGCGAATTCAGTTTACAGCGTGAGCATAAGGCCACCAAGAGGGATGAATGTGACAGTGGAACCGATGAAGCTTGCATTCAGGCGGGTGGGGCAGAAGCTTAACTTTTTGGTGAGGGTGAAAGTGGCAGCACTAAAGCTGTCTCCGGGAAGTTCGATCACGAAAAGCGGGTCAATTGAATGGTCGGACGGTAAACACGTTGTAACAAGTCCAGTGGTTGTCACAATGCAACAACCTCTGTGACTGACTGCCTGATATATAATGCTTGGGTTGGGTTGGGTTTGGTTTCAACTTTGAAGGGTTGGTTGGTAGGTTGGTTAATTAAGGTTGCTAGTAGAATATGAATGTGTTTAAATCAGAAAGAACCACGAATATGTTATTGATAAAACATGTGATTTGGTGTATGTTATTATTATTTATTATATGACAAGAGTACGTTTTAATATTGTATTTCAAAATCATTAATCTATACCCTACTACGTTCACTTAGCAAACGTTTTATTTATATTTATTCAAGAAAAACAAACATATTATTGTTTCTACAAAAGTACTTGGGTTGGCTTGGCTTTGGGTTGGGCTTAATCATGTATGTCATGACAATAAAATCGAAACCTATTGGTCATATGACCCTACTACTACTACTATTATTATTATTATTATTATTATTATTATTATTATTATTATTATTATTATTATTTAATATTAATATCAATAATCTCTATCTCTACTACCTTATTAAGGAGGAGAGATGGGTAAGAAGGTAATTTTACCATCATTTTAAGATGGCATACAAAAGGTCTCATGCATAAATCTCTAACTTTTACCATTTTCTTCCGTCTATGCCCTTATGTACAAGTCACTAATACAAATCAATTGCACCATTCAATACATTTAATTCATGTATTAACTTTTTGTTACCTAGAACCATTACCAAGTAATAGATTAATTCATTTAACTTTTTTTTAATGGATTAACTTTTTGTTACCAATGGAATTTGAATTATCACCACAAGAAATGGCTAAGCCTTATTTAACACTTTGTAACCAGTAGGCTAAAGGCTCTTTGGTTCATGTGTGTAACTAAATGTTGCAAATAAAAATCAAGCACAGATCGGATTGGATAAATGATAGTATGGTGTATAAAGTTTTGCAATTTAAAATGTGAATAAAAATACATACCCGCGGCAACGCGCGGACATTCCACTAGTGTATGTATAATAACCAAAATAATAACTTAAAGATCAATATATAAGGGGATGGGGCGCTCACCGTGAAAGGCACTAGTAGTACCTTAAAGTAACCCATTACCACCACGGCCGCCGATGATGCTGATAGTGGGTCCGTAATGGAAAACCGTGTGTTCGACCACGGTTTCACAGCCGTGTAAAATTTGAACTCCTAATTAATTTTTACCCCCCCCCCCCATCTTGCAACGGTTATAAAAATAAAATTAAAACACACAAAGCGTTAATATTAAACATAATACAAATATTAAAAGTACTTGAACACACAAAACATAATTTTTAAAACCTAATGTAACAATTGTCATGCCGAAACATGTTTGAAATTGTTGCGGTACCACCAACACGATATCTTTTTGGTTCCAACTTGTCATTTTCGAGTGTATTATAGGGCAACCGTGGGTTTATTTAGGTGAAATTGATGAGGATGGTAAGTATTTATAGGGTAAATTTTGGTGATTGGGTTTAAAAACCAACCGTTGGCTACAGTCATATTACCGTTTTGTCACGGTTGATGGTAAGTTTTGGTTCGTATTTATTATTTTTTTTAAATGAAAAAAATAATAATTTAAACTTTCAAATTTATGTATTCAAACTATATTTAAATGGAAAATAAATAAACGAATCAGTTAACTCTGTTGCCTCTAAAATTGTGTTTCGGTAAACTGAATTAGGAAATTGACGAGGAAATTAGTATTCATAAAATTTTGTGAAGTTCATTAAAATAACAATAAAGTGTCCCTCCCTCCCTAAAAACTTTCAAGTGGAAAGTACTGAAACGTAGGGTACCGTCTGAGCCTAATCAACGTTAATCAGGCCCATTGGACCACACTATGGCTACATGTAGTCCATCCACCTCCACCTAGGGACCACATTTATATGCTTGTTCAAAATTTAAATGCAACACGGGTGGCCCTTTACTGTCCATTTTGGATTGATTACATCAAAATATCATTTATCTTTTTGCTATTCAATATAATAACAACACGGATGTCCCTTTACTCAATTACAAAAATAAACAGTGATAAGGGAGAAAGCGGAGAGAAATGTACCCGCGTGTGCGCACGGCCCCACATCTATATAACACGTCATTAAGAACGGGTGTAAAAACCAAACTGCCCTCTTGGAAAAGGGTAGATGGTATCCTTAGGGCCGGGCAAGGTGGGGTTCATGTCACGAGGTATCCTAAAATCATCTATAAACCGAGCCAATCTATCGAAAGTCAACTTGGAGTAGGTGACGCCCATGTCGTCCTTCACCATCTCTGCAATAAGTGAAAAAAAGATAGAAGGAGGGAGAAGATGAAACGCACCTTTAAAAGACGAGAACCTTGACCTATGACGGAGCACCAGATGGTTTATTAGAAGATCAGGAGGATAAAAGGAGAAAAATAGTGAGAAACAGTAAAAGTAAAAATAAAGCAAAGGGTTTATATAGGGGAAGAAGCCAAACCGTTCAGATCGTGGGGTGGAGATGCCATTTCTTGAAGTTGAAGGTAGCTGGGATGCCGCTTTCCTCACCGGAGGAGAAGATCTGAATCTGGATGGTGCTTCTAATATCATGGATCTTTGATGATCTTTAGTTTTTTAATTAATCTCTTCCTTTCTTTGTAAATAAGGCTTATCCCCTTTTCACTAGGGTCTATTGAGGACGAACCGAATCTTTCAATAATGTAATGCCAATGGCTTCATTTAACTTGGAAAGTTTCATGAATTGGAAATGGAAAGTTTCATAAAAAATAGTTTCAACTCCATTTAATTTAATTTTAAATATCTTTCAACTCGATATCAATTACTAACTGCTTTTTGTTTCTCATTATATACTCTGCTCTGGGTTTCTACTTTTGTTTTTTCCTTCATTTTAAACAATCAATCTTACTACTTGCTTCATTTTACAATCCTTAACAGTTCCATCCATCCACTATATAATAGATAGATGCATGTGCCTCCTCCTGAATGATAATGACATATACACTCTTCTAGTACATTTAGGAAGACACTACACCTACATCACAAGTTCATTCCCAATTTAAATGTCTTAGGTCCACAAACACACGTATTAAGAAATCTTTTGTTTGTATGTGGTAAAATGACAATAATATCCTTAATTCTTTGATTGTGTTTTGTCTTTTATGGGCAAAATTGGAAATTGCATTTCTATTTATGAAAATTGACATTTAATCTGGGACAACCAAAAATGGAAATATGGACGTTTAAATTGGGACGAAGGGAGTAATAAAGATTACAAAACTATAATTAATTTCAGGCAATTGTAGGAAATCTGAATAAGAACAAGATTCAAACAAAGACCTCCATGATTGACCAATCAAATGAGGAAATCAAAATCATCTTTGAAATTAATTGAGGTACCATGGATTGGTTTTGGCTGATTAAAATTAGCCGATGTTAATCGGATTGGATTTTGGAGAAAAACAATATTTGAAGAATTTGTTATTGGACGATGTTAGTTTTCTATTTTTTTTTTTTTTGATAAGCCAAACAAAGCAATTTTTATTCATCATCACCAAAAACATACACCCACACAATCTAGCAAGTTACTAAATTACAATATCCAAACAGAGCTTATCTAATTAAAGCAAAGTGCTAATCAAAACCTTCAAAATTATACCATGAGACAAGCTCGATATTCCTCGCTTTCGACCTTTTCCACATCCACCATAGAGAGGTTTCTTTGATATCTTCAACGATTTTAGTAGGCACTGGAGTGACATTGCCGAAGCACTTAGCATTTCTTACCAACCACCGCATACACAACATCTTTCCTAAGTTTGGAGCCGTCCACCGCCTTGCTTAAACTGATCCATTGCGCCAGAGAAGACACGTTCGGGGGAGCATCAACCTGCAGACATGCCACCAGACCACACGAGCCCAGAGACAGAAGGCGAAAATGTGATCGACCGAGTCCACTCCGCTCCCACGGGTGTTGCACCTCACATTAACCCCTCTATAATCCAGATTTGCAGTAGTGGATCACAAGTGTCATGATGATAGTTTTCCAAGTTTAAAAAGTTTTTGGTTAGAAGTATGTAGGCCGCCCAATTCACTTATTCTAAAATACAAGTGTTAAAAGTATGTAGGCCCAATTCTCCAAGGGCAAGATTAGACGCCCGAACCAAACATACTAACAAAAGGGATGATCCATCAACTGAGAAGATCCAATGCCTGATTTTGAGAACATATAATAATCTCCTTCTTCTTCTTCTGCTGTGATCTTCAGCTTGCTCCAATTAATATCTCTCTCTCTAAGTAAGTAAGTAAGTAAGTAAGATATTTGCCAGCGTTGAGGGATTTGCTTTAATTCGGTTAGGGTTTTCTTCTGTTATTGTTTGGTAAATAAATAATTAACTTGCTGCTAGGGCTTCTTTTATTGGGAGGAGGTAGGGAAAATGTCCAAAATTCGAGCTATATGGCAAGCATCTTTAACCGCCACTAAAAGAGGTACCCGCTACTACCTTCCCTTCCCTTTCAACATCAAATTTATCTCATAAACATTCGATTGCAGCTCTCACTTGGAACATTGATGACTTGATTCCTCCTAGCGAACGATATATATACAACTTCACTTCTAACCAAGACCTTAACAAGTGGCATTTGTATTCCGATTCTCAATACGGAGGTATTATTATTATTATTATTATTATTATTGTATCAAGGACATTTTGGGTCTCAATTCAACTTTTTTAAAAATATAACCGATCAATTCACTATACAGGTTTATCATCAGCAGCTTTAGAGATCACAAATGCTGGAAATGACCAACCTGCTGCTACTGGTTACATATCTATCTATCTGTCTCTCCATATTTTTTCTTCCCTGCTTTTTACCCTTACTTGATTCTTATAGGAGTTTTCTCTGGAAATCTGTCTTTGGATGTTACCGAGGGTACAAAATGGAATATTAGCAGAAGTGGCTTCTGTGGAATGAGGTCTAAAAAGGTGGACTTTTTTTTTTTAAATCATTCAATACTTTGTGGTGTTAATCATACATGTTTGTAGCAACACTTTTGGTGATTGGTGATTCCCTTTTATCTGATGCAGTTTGATGGCTTTATCGATTTAGATCCTTATGATACTATAGCACTCAAAATTAAAGGAGATGGTAGAAGTTACATATCAACTGTAAGTGCTCTTTTTTTTTTTTTTTTAGCATGGTACCATACCGCATCCTTTTGATTTTTAAGTTGTACACATTTTTGAGTTGATACTAAAGCTTTAAATTTTGATGCAGATTTATACAGAGAATTGGGTGAATTCACCTGGACAAATGGAAGATAACTCATGGCAAGCATTTGTTGCTGTGCCTAAAGACAACTGGGTTGTTGCAAAAGTAAGTTATCAAATTCATTTATTGTCTTCACTTTCTTATTTTCTTATGATCAAATTTCTGCAGTATTATTGCACATGTTGGTGCTGAGTGTAAAATCACAAGCGCTCACAAACACATAAGACAGGAATTAAATACATAACCAAAACTACAAAAGGCAATCCTAATGTTACAAGTGCAAACTGATACTGTTCTAATAATAGGAATAATACAAGAGTGAAAAAACATCATGAAAGTGTAAATAGAAAAGACTGTCATCATATGATAAAAAAGTTTGACCTTGAAAATCAACAAAAATTATGTAAATGGTTTTAACAAGAGATTTATGGCACATTTCTTAAGTTCTGTAAGGTTTTTTTCCTTAATATCCATTAATATGCATATAAAAATACTGACTTGTTCAAATGAATCAAAATATGCCTGGCAATCTTAACCCGAACCTGGAAAACGGGCAGGAATGGGCATATAATTATTTGTATTTGGGTTGAAATGGGCAGGTACTTATTAGGTATTACAGAACGGGTTGGCAAAAAAGTAGCTCAAACTAAGGAAGGGTCATAATAGGTGTGATAGAAACCAGAAAATCAAAAGGCTGATTTTATTGAAATGATATGATAGTTTGCCTGATTCGAGATAGGCAGGTCTCCAAATACAAGAACACAATAATCAAAACATCTTAGACATGAAAAACTAGAACTTGAAATGGAATACTTAAATGAAAAATAAAAGAGTTACTTCCTAAACTTTAGCCCCTAAATTTAGCATTTTGACTTTTGACTTTGACTTTGACTCACTATTAGCAGGTTCTTATCAGGGTGGTACATTGAAACCAGATGGGTCGAAATGGGTCGTACATTGAACCAGACTAGTGAAAACAATCGATACCAAAATGAATGAACTGTAAGAACACCGTTGTAAGCATCACCATCTACAATATAGTATACCATAATACAACACCATCACTGTGATATTATGTCTAACAATCACCACCACTTGCTGTTGTCACCGTCGCAACCACCACGGAGGCAGCTGCAACGACCACCTGCGGTCGTCACAGTCACAAGCACCACCGGATGCTGCTGCAACCACCAACGACCATCGCCAAGGATGTTAGTCTATATATTGCCTTTCCACCACCAAAGTACCAAACGTCTCTAATATGAAAGCAAAACAGGGTGTGGTTTGACCGGATTTCTTGAGCAGATCTGGTGGTCACCGGTGGATGCTGAAAAATTGAAGTGGTGGTTGTGGAGAGGAGTGGATTTGCTGACTGTTTGGATTTAGGAAGAGATAGAACAACATTTTAGAAGGTGTGAGCTGGATGTGGGTGTATTAACCTTTCTGATATTGACTCGATAATATAAGAATAAACTAATTAAAATAAATCAAGAGTCAAAGAGCTAACCAGAAAGTCAACCTCTAAGCGACCTGTTTTGACCTGTAACCATTCTTTGTCAAAACCCATTCTGACCTGAATCAAAATAACCCTTTTTTAAAGCGACCCGTTTTGACTTGAAACCATTTTTAGACTATCCTCATTCACAACCAACACAACCCAACTTTCAAATAAAAAACTAATTTCTCTCTCTTTTACATACACAACCCAACCCTACTCAAAATTTAACACACATTCACAACCCAAATCATCCTAAAAATATTTTTTTAAACGAACTCGGTTTTTAATAAAATTTACATCTGGATGTTCACAAAAAAAGGTTAAGAAATACCGTGTATTTAGTTTTATTTTTAAGTTAAATATAACAAGTTATTTGAGCAATTAAGTTAGTGAGGGTGTAGTTGGGTTGCAACCCTCGGTTGGTGCACCAACCGGGTTGTGAGATTTTTATCATTTTTTTTTTATTTTTTTTTTTTTGGCTTTTTTCCACAACCAACCATTGGATTTCACACCAATGGGGATAGTCTTACCTGAACCCGTTATGACCCGTTACCCGAACCGACCCGCCCATTTCGCCAGGTCTAAATCAACATAATGCACATGGAACTTAAATGAAGTGTTAGACATGAAGCACTTAAATAATATCTATTTGAGGTAGATAAACTGCACACCATAACCACAAAAATTAGTTGAAATTAATTTTTTTTATCTACAATAAACCTCATACAAAAAGCTACAAAACACTCTTAGGAAACAGTATTTCGAGAAGAGGAACCTTACATGTAAGTTTAAAATGGGATACAAATTTCAATGAAGTGACCAGTGATATTTTTATATATCCGAATCTTTTTAATTCAGATTCAAAGATGAATCTATACTTTCTGTTTCTTTTTCACCATTATCATCCACAGATAATTAGAAGTTTGGTTTGAAATTTAATCTACACAATCCACAAATTAACAATGTCAATGAGTTAATCTAATTATAAATCAATGTTAAATTAGTAAGGAATAATATGTCAATGAGTTTACCAAATAGTTGGTGCTCATAAAAGAACACACCACAAAAAGTAAGAAGCAAATTTGATTTATTTCAACAAAGCAATTACAATGACTGGGAGAAGAGAGATGGATTTAGAGAGATTCAATGAGAGACTTAAATCTTGATCATAGATAGAAGACAGAACTTTGGAAGCTGGATGATAGAACCCAGAAATCGAGAGCTTTGATTTCTAAAAGTAAAGATTACAAACAGGCCTATTCGAGATGGCCAAGATCTCCAAAAGAAAAACACAATAATATTATAATTTTCTCAACTCCCAAAACAAAAACAAAGACAACATATATAGTGCAGGTAGTTATGTTCACTATTTTAAATTCCTTAACTGCTCCCTCCAATAAAACTGTTCCCTCCAACATTTAAATAAAATCCCTAATATGACCAAAGACCCACTGGAGCTGCCCCATGAACCCTGCAGAATGACCAGACCCGTCAGGCTCGTATCGCTGGAGGGTTTACTACCAGGACTGAAGGCAATGTCGTGGAGCTATAGACAGCTGGTGTTTAGTGCTAAATGTCTAATCTTAAGAAAGGGGAGGGTGAGAAGTATTTATAATACATTTGTCTTCTTTATCTATCCCTATTTTTCTATTCAATTACACAAATGTCACTATGCGTTTGAGCCATTGATGAGATTATTAATGGTCCATATTGGTTCTTGCAAAATATGTGGTCCATTTTTCTATTTATCCTTCCTATGTGCAAGTCTTTTGTTTCCTCCATTTTCTCGGTAGGTATTCGCCAGGATGCGTAGCATAGTCTTCCTTTTAACTATACTTCACAGGTATTACTCACTTACCTGATATGCATGTTAAAACATTGCTCAGCTAAGTGTCACGGGGTTATCTTTCGATCCCCGTGTGGCGTCCCCATTCCCCGGGGACAAGCCAATCCATCCCGCTTCTTTGATTTGGGTCACTGGTTTCGTCCTGCCTTGGACTCATCAGGAGAGTGGCGACAGCTCTCGACCAGTGGTGCGTTCGACACATAGACATGTCTAGACACGACTCGCCTTATTCCGCTGAAACCGTTCCCGATGAAGTCCAGGACTCGGCCAGCGACCCAAGCGCTAAAGCACAAACCCTAGCAAAGCGATCTTCAAATATTTGGCCCGTGACACTCTCCCACCACCATTTCATGCACGTCCTCGTGCATGTGCCTGGCAATCCCATACTTGTTTCGGCACGCCGATGAACAATGCATCTTTTCCCCTTTTAATAATTTGGCTTCACTTTAATCTTGTGGCTTCAGGATGCTCGTCCAAAATTGATCCCAGCGTGCAGCGACCATCTTCACCCTGGATCATCCCGATCCTTCCCTTTGGGCTGGTCCATTACTCTTTCTGGTGATCATATATAGTTCCAGAGATCTCGACCGCTTCAAGTAACCAAAAGATGTTAGGCGAGCCATCCTCGCACTAACGCTGCCGTGGCCTTCCACTGACAGTTATTGCCGGGATTAAGCGCCCGTTTCGCTGCCGGGATTACGCGCCCGTTTCGCCAAAAGCCTTGAATACGATCGCCAATTGATTCTGGTAACTACCGAGCCAACTTCTCCCACCACCTTTAGATAAGCCATCTCATTAAGTTCTTTTTGAGAGAGTGAACACGCACCAACCTATCCGAGGATCGAACTGCTCTGATACCACTTTGTCACAGGGTTATCTTTCGATCCCCGTGTGGCGTCCCCATTCCCCGGGGACAAGCCAATCCATCACGCTTCTTTGATCTGGGTCACTGGTTTCGTCCTGCCTTGGACTCATCAGGAGAGCGGCGACAGCTCTCGACCAGTGGTGCGTTCGACACATAGACATGTCTAGACACGACTCGCCTTATTCCGCTGAAACCGTTCCCGATGAAGTCCAGGACTCGGCCAGCGACCCAAGCGCTAAAGCACAAACCCTAGCAAAGCGATCTTCAAATATTTGGCCCGTGACATAAGGCTAACTTAACGTGCCCCTTTCATTATAAAAGATGCTAAATATTGTGACACTTGACTCCCCAATAAGAAGTTACTCCAAGCAGTATCATTGATGGTTGTCACCACCTCACCATCCCTCTACTCGTGCTTTTCTATGCTCCGGCCTGGGTAATTAAGCGGGATTTTTTTACTCTTCAATACCTCTCCTACGCACGCTTAACCTTCCAGTCCGAAGTTACTCCAAGCGTTATCATGGATGCTTATCAGTTATCACCATCCCTCTCTGTGCTAGTCTGTGCTCTGTCCTGGGTAGTTAAGTGGGCTTTTGAGATAGACTCTTATTGCTTAAAACTGTTAATCATCCTAGATGGTGTATCTAAAAGTGGTCTATGGTATTATTATGTGAATGAATAATAGAATACAATGAGATCCCTTTATATAGGGATTGTGATACAAGATAATATGGAAACAAGTATAATCTTCTAATCTATACAATCAATCAAATAAATACATTCTAAATATAGATAATGCTAAGAGTATCCACCTCCAGATGATCTCACCATCCCATTCCTTTAACCTCTCGCTGTTGGCATTACCTGGGCATTTCCTATGCCCACACCAACCTTCTTGGCATAGCCCTTATTACTTGACACCTTTTGGGCGTTTCCCCTATGCCTTTGCCAACCGACGGAGATACCCGATCTAACTGTAGGAGAGAACTTAGCTAAATACCCTCTACTGCATGTTGTAGAGTCACCTCGCTCTCTGCCTAAAAATAACTAGCTCGCAACAACCGACGGGATATAGAAAGATCGGGATTCTCACATTGAGCGTTCTCAATGAACAAGGTTAAATGTACCGAATGAGAGCCTTAAAAGCCTATTTATAGGCTGAATCAATGGTGGTGGCAGACAGTTAATAGCGGTCCTCCACCAGTGGTTAGTCAACATGCACTTATCATACTCTCAATTCAGCCTTGCTCAGCACGTAGCAGACTGTTATGCTTTGGGGTAGCGGCCCGCTAATCCCCTTTTAATTAAGCGAATAGAATTTTTTAATATTTTGTTTGCATAAGCATTTTGATGTAAACAGGAGTCACATACTTTACTCGCAAGTAAAATGAGTTTATATTATGAAAAAAAATGTAGCACTAGCTTGTTTTTTATTTTATTTTTTTCTGTTTGGTGTTGACAAATGCAGATTCCTCTGGCTCATTATCTTCCAACATGGAGAGGAAATGTAATTGAAGCAGATATAGAAATGAATCCATCTAGAGTTGTTGGGATGTCACTGTCTGTGAATGCTGAAGGTGGGGTCCCCGGTGCTCAAACTGGCCCAGGTGATTTTCGGTTGGAAATAGACTGGATCAAAGCTTTGAGAACTCAATGAGCTGCCTTCATATTGTAGTTGTTAAAAACATACTTACTTTAATAATAATAATATTATCTGAACTTCTCTAGCTTTGTTCCTCAGTTCAGTTGGTCTGGAGGAACACAACAGGAGATACCTGTTACATGATATATTTTTGTTCAGGTAACGATTATCTGCAACGTGCATCTGCCTACTATTCATTGTGACCCTAGTCCAATACTTGCATTTTTATTAATGCTAGAGACTGATGTAGCAATATGAGTTTTATCAACATGCATTGTTGTTTGTAACAGACTATCGAATGCATGGGGGGTTAGACTTCAAAACTTGTTACTTGTTAGTTTGTGTAAATTTGTTTTTATGTCATGTGTTATACTCATCCTCTTATCCTTCACTCCTCACCTCCTTTATCTATTACTATTTGTTACGTATTATCTATATCTATATTACATTATAAAGGGGGGATATGGGCAAATATGTTCAAATTGTCAAAGTTAAGATGACATTTGAAAAGACACATGCTTTAAACCTATAATGTCATATAAATCTTTCCCATATTACCCCCTTATGCATTGTTATTTGTACATTCATTGCATTCACTCTTCACATATCATTTTACATAAATTTTAAGATGGCATAGGAAAAATCTCATGCTTAAAACATGTAATTTTTTTCCTTTCTACCCTTCATGCAAAACCTACTTGTACATATAACCTTCAATTACCATTAATCTATATCTATAATATCCTTATGTCTATGTTTAATTTGTACCACAAAAAACTACACGATTTCACCTCCGTGATGATATCCTCCATCACAATTTCATGTTTATTTAGAAAGATAGTCTTCGGTTGTAGTATAGACGGACTTGTGCCATGTGACCACACATCATGTTTTAAGAAAAATGCTTTTAAAGTGGAATTACTATATATGGTGTATGAAAAAATATTAACATCTTTCACCTAAACAATGCATTTACTTACATACTTTGTTGGTTTTAAAAATATATGTTTTCTTATATATTTAAATTATTGCTATTATTTGTATTCATTGAAATTTTTTATAACATTATTTGGTTTTAATTACATACTATATATAATCTATAATCTATACTACATTATAAAGAATGAGACATGGGCAAATATGTCTAAAGTTAAGATGGCATACATACCAAGAGTTTCTTTACAATTTTCTAAATTTTACCACTTTTAATGGCGATGAAATATAATAATTTATGTTATCACAATAAATAATCTTATTTCAACTAAACTTGTATGAATTTTAAAACTTTGCCATAATAATACTTATACTATAAACGCTTTTCATATAAATGCGTCTACCTAGCGGCAAAGTGGATGGGATGGTTCGACTCACCGGCTACATTGGGCAATTTTTTAGCTGCTGGGTCAAGTTGAGCAAGTCTATTACAAACTTACAAATCACAACTTTTAATTTCTAAATGGACAATGACCGTCATATGATTGTTTATACAATATCATTTTATTACTACATGCTTTTGTAATGTAAATGAACTTTATCATTTAGCAAGGTGTCTTCAATGACACGGTTATATAGATATGCAATGACTGGACAACTTACACAAGAGCGATGTTTATGTTCATATTGGTCTGTTACAGTAATATACCTTTGGTTTATTAAGATTTGTTCAATCATGATTACATGGTTTTTGTGGTAAACTGCAATTAGTTGTAAGTGGCGGTGCACATTTCTTTTCTTTTCTTTCTACGAATACTTATTAAAACATAGTGTGTACATTTCTATTCTTTTTTACATAACTTGCGGCAAAAAACCTAAGTATCATAATGTGGTATTGCAACCCATTTGTGGATCCGCTACAACGCGTGGGTAAACCCATTAGTATTTTTTTTGAATGGCCAACAAACATTTCTGCCCGACTATACAGGCCGCGAGTCCCATATCCACGCCTTGACGAAGCAGTGTCCCCGTGGACTTGTTGGTACGCGAGCACGAGTGCTAACTCCTCCTCCTCCTCCTCCTCAGTCTACTGCACCATGATGATGAAGTTTGGTTTGAAAATTGAAGGTTTTAGGGTTTGAGTATGAAGAAGAAGATGGTTTGTGTTTGTGAAGAAGAAGGTGGTTTGGTAAATAAATAGAGGGGGGGGGGGGGGGGGTAATTAATTTGGTGGGTGAATTTAATTTTTTGAATTTTAAAAGTCTAGCCAGCCCGCTAACTGACGCGAGCTGGCTCACGGCCCATCGCTCGCTGACAGCTTCACGTGGAGATGTTGTGAACACCGCTAGCTACGTGTACAAAGTTGTGGCTCGCGAGCACACGGATAGTCTAATTATAATTTTTTTTTGCTTGTAATATGAAGTTGCATACATTTGACTTATGTTTTATTGTTTTCATTATCAATGAAAATTTCACAACAAATGTGCGAAATTTCATCTTCAAATAAGAAAACAAACTAATTTTTTCTTTGTGAGAATCGAAATATATAAATTAAATTCAATTTTTTTTAATGTAAAACATGATGTCAATAAGATATGAAATTCTCTGCAATTTTAGATATTCCCTTTTTTCATTGAATATATATATATCTCAATAAAAACAAATTACTTGTTATAAACATAATCTTGTTTCTTGTTATAATGAATGTAGAATCGTGTACAATATTGGTCTGTGAGCGTGAGAGCGATTGGTATCATGTCATCTCACGTTAATGCAAACATCGTGCATTGGTTCGTATGAGAGAGATGGGTGCAGCATGCTCATGAGTGCGGGAGGATCCTTTAATTAGTGCAAATAGAATGAACAGTCGGTCATACACATCCACCTCATTTTTTTTTATTACAGTTTGATATTTAATACTTTTTTTTATTTTTCTCAAATAACTTGTCCTTGGTAAATTAAAAAAACACACTAACGCAATCTTGTTTATATTTTTTAAACATTCGATATATTTTTTCTTGAACATTGAGTCGTTTAAAAAAAAAAAAGCTTTTGGTCTCGCTTGTGGTTTTAATACGCAGTTGGATCGACATTTCGGGTAAAAAAGTTATTGTTAAAACAACTTCATGCTAAATGATTACTATATGTGTTTTAAAAATAACCAATAAGGTGAATTATAATATTAATTTCAAGACTACATATATCATTACACATCTACATTTCTTTTTTTAACAGCAAAACCATTATATATAAATATAGAGTCCAGCAAGACACTGATACACGAAAACAATACATTACACGTCTAAAGTGAATGTGAGAGGGAGGTACATACATTGGATCCGTTAGATGAAAATACACTTTCATGTGTTTACGAGAAGTTGAAAAAACGAATTCGCATACGAGGTTTTCGAAAATACACACTTCCATGTGTTTACGAGAAGTTGAAAGTTGTTATAAGGCATTTTATCAGTCGCAAGTTTCCTCATTCTCTTTTCCCGAAAACATATATTGGATCCGTTAGATGAAAACAAGAAGATTTACATTTGACTTGTAAATATGCAAAGTAAGTTTATAAAACGCAAGAGGAAACCATATAAATCAAATGTGTTTCAAAGGACCAAGATTTAAAAATGGCGTGAATGATAAAAAAAAACCAGTGTGTATGACATGAAAAACTTATAATTACATTACATTTCTGAAAACAAATTTCAAGCTTTCAAAAGAAGATCGAGTCACAGCAAGGAAAGTGATAAGGATTGTGAACAACATGTAAGTTTTTAGTCTTCACTATAGCAGGTAACCTAGCTTCAAACCCAAATCAACGTTGAAAGTCCACGGCGCACAAATTTCTCATGCTACGTTGATTGAGTGAATCAGCTCGGTATTTTTGGAAATGGGGTAGAAGTTTATAAGTTGTTTTGAAGACAATGGGGAATCCGGTTTGGTTTGGGTTGCTTCTCCTTGATAATATTTGGAAAGTGTGGGTAGGATACGTATAAGGTTGTGCATGATTCCGAATGCCTCGACGAATTTTGGAAAATAGGATTTTTAATGTATTTAAACATTTATTTAACTTGTAAGTTAAAATTTCATTAAAGTTGAAAATTTTCGGTTTCTATGAAATGTTTGAGAAAGTCAAATGTTACCCGTTAGGATTGAATAAGCTTGAAACCTTGAAAATTTTTTACGAAATTTATCCATTGAAAGACCGTTTGTTTGTAAAGATCGTCAAGGCATCTCTTTGGGGCTCATAGTGTGCTATTTGTTTCAAGGTACAAGGTGTATACCAGGTGGGTACTAATCTGGTGAATAGGTTTTTCCAAGACTAGGTATTTGGGTTTTGTACTCTTTTGAAAAGACAACGCAGGATAAGTTGCTAGGTTAATCGTTTTAGAGAGTAGTGCACTGGTTTGTGTCGAGTACATAGGCATTTATATATGAATTTAGTCTGGCCAAAAAGGACCGTACTAGTGATAGTTGGCTATGGCTTAGGAGACTGAGCGTGTTTATGGTAGTAAATTAGTATGGGTAAATGAGGATACGTTGTGTTGGAATATTGTAGACACGCAAGAGGATACAAAAGGTCATAGTTTAGGGATATATTACGACATCGATCAACGAAGTTTATAAACATGATATATGATATATAAACAGGTTGTTTAATAAGTTTGGGAAAACATTTTCATTTTAACTATGTAATGACGCAACATTCCAAAAATCAGGATGTGGTCGAAGTTAAACACAGAGTTTAAAATTTTAAGTCGTGGGTAAAAATGTTTTAACTCTATGGAGAAATGCCTTATAGTGTAAAAGTCACAAAACATAAATGAAATAATGTAAATTTAATGCGACATTATAGTGAACAAAAGTTTTAATAATGATGATGAAGAATCCAAAAGCGAATGATTAATAACTAATATCATATGAAACAACAAGCGATGAAATTTAGACTTCAAATGATAAACAAGACATACATATCAATGACATGAGACGTTGAGACTGGAATTTGATTAAATCGGTCCTTGGTCAATCTTTGTCATCTACGAAGAGGAAGGAGGGATGGCCGACAGGGAGGAGACAGAGGGAGAGGCGACGATTTGTAAGATTATTTTGAAGAGTAGAGGAGAGAGAGAAAGAGAGAGGTGGAGAGCTAGGGTTTTGGTTTGTGAAAAAGTGTAGGAGAATGGATGAAGAGTAGGGTTTTATCACAAATAGGGTTTGGTTGTGTATCATATTTATTAATTAAAAAAACAAAAAATAATAAAAAAAATGCATCACATGATGTCACGTGACACATTCAAAAGGAGAGGAGGCCACCAATGAATGTCATGTCATCAAAGTCTAATTCTTTTATATATATATATATATATATATATATATATTAATAGATTGTGTGTAAAGTTAAAAAAACAAACAAACCAATCGAAGCCTTCCACGTATCCCAACCCTCCCCCTAGGGGCTTCCCCCCTTCCACGCCCAACACAGGTGGTGTTGTGGGCTTGAAGGGGTTCCCCACCACCACTCCGGATGCTCTTAATTACCCCACAGATGTTATACAACCCAATGCTCATTTGGTTGTTTGTATTAATATTTAATAATAATAATGATAATAGATTATAATTATAATTATAAATATATTTATGCACACTCTAAATTGAGCAGTAAATACTATCTTGGTTTCCGTGTTTCTTTTTTTTTTTAATTTTTTTCACCTTTTTACTAATATATATATATATATATATATATATATATATATATATATATATATATATATAGGGGGCGGTTATTCTACAAAAATAGAGAATCGTGCGAAGGATATTTGTACATGATAATTACGTAATGATAATTACGTAATGTTTTTTATGTTCATGAAAGCATTACGTAATTATCATTACGTAATTATCATTACGTAATTATCATGCATTTGTACATGATAAATACGTAATGATAATTACGTAATGTTTTTTATGTTCATGAAGGCATTACGTAATGATAATTACGTAATGTTTTTGTATGTTCATGAAGGCATTACGTAATTATCATTACGTAATTATCATGTACAAAGTGATCCTTCGCACGTTTATATTACTTTGTATTTGATCCTGCCCCTATATATATATATATAGAGAGAGAGAGAGAGAGAGATATATTATTCCATAACTCTATTAACAAAGTGCCTTGGTGGTGGTGGTGGAGTGGTTTGTTGTGTGTTTGTGTACCATGATGTCTCAAGTTCGAGTTTGGTTTGAAGAATTTTGTTTTTATTTTTTTATTTTTTTCAACACATATTTATCTATAAATACATATGATTCCATAATAATTAACAAAATGGCTTGGTGCCGCGTAGTGGTTTTTGGGGTGTTTGTGTGCTTTGAGTTCTCAAGTTCAAAACCGGTCCGAAGCCTTTTTATTTTTTTTTAAAGGTTCAAACACTTTTTTAATATATGTTTTCTATTGTTTGAGGTCTTAGGTTCGAAATATGAGAAGGGCAAGGGGCGAGTCGATATTTTTTTTTATTTACAACATGTTATTAAGTAATAAATACAAATATACTCATGTTTCTGTAAGATATGTCATTAATTAAACACACTAGTTTGCATTTATTAGAACATGAAAGAGAGAAAGAAAGCAAGCAAGCTAGCAAAATGAAATATATATGCCTAAGCGTCCGCCTTGACTTTTTGTATGAGATCAGCAGCATCTTGGACAGTCGAAATGTTTTCGGCTCCGCTTTCTCCTATTGACACTCCAAATGTTTCTTCCAAAGCCATCATAATCTCAACCTGCGCGCACCATTCATATATATATATATGCTTCAACCTCTAGCTCATTAATTAATTAATTAATTAATTATTCCAAACTGCTTATAATAATTAGTAGTAATATTAGATGAATTATATATACCGTGTCAAGAGAGTCAGCACCGAGATCCACAAATTTGGTTGTAGGGGCGACTGTGCTCTCATCAATCGACAACTGATTAGCAATGGTGGCCTGCACTATTTTCAGTGTCTCCGGTTGAGCCTGCGCGCGGCGCGGTTAATAATTAATTAGTTATTTGATTATATATTTATATGAGCTGGGGTACGTACGTAGTTTTTACTTACAATGGAGCATGAAATATTGAAGCAACGAGAAAATGAGACTGATCTTTTCTTTGACTTTAAGGTTACAAATCCCTGCTGCTGCATGCAACCAATTAATAGTTTAACAATTAGTACTGTCTATATATTCAAAGCAAGTTCAATAAAAAAAAAAAATTAATGAGCAATACGTAGTCGTAAATTACGTACTGAGATTATAGAGACACTAGCGATTGGGATTTTGGGAACAACAACTGTGGGTGATGCAACCACTGAAGTTGAAACCAAGGAAGCCATGGATCGAAGGAATTTATAATATATAAAAGACGATTTATTTAATGAAACAATATATATATTTGTTTTTATATATGCATGTACGTAAAATGGAAATGATGATTTATAGAGGTTGGTTGGGGGCGGCGAAACTTACAAGATCGATGACAGCCTTCCATATAACTTTGGACGATCAAAACCATGTTTCTATTTTTGTCAAACTTCTAACCTTTTCTTTTTAACAAATTAATGGAAATGAAGTTGAAGCAGTCCTAGCTAGTACTTAGTAGATTATATATCCCGCCCCCGGGATGTAGCTCACAAAGCATGCGTGTACATTCTATTGGAAATATTGAAATTTAATATGGTAATGAATGGAAATTTAATTGAAATTTAGTGAAATAATTAAAAAGACTCAGTTCTTTATGTCACTTAATTAGAGTTTTATGACTCATATTAAGTTACACTCTTCACCTAGTCATTGCTCTTATAAAGTGTAGGCTTTGTGCCTTATTTGATATATAAGAAACATACTAGAAAAATACAATAAGAGAAACATGTATACATGAAGAGTTGTTGGAGAAAAAGAGAGACTTGACCCATATGTTGGATTATAAAGATAAGTTTTTCTACCTAATTTCACTACTTTATCATCCTCTTTTGTTACACAAGTTCTAACACCAAAAACATATCCGGTGTAACATTGGGCGTGTGGCCTTCTCCGGCAGTACAGACTGCTTCGGCTGTTGTACCCTGAGAGACAGACGCGTTATCTTTAGTAGAGGCGCGAAATCTGTTTTAAGGGAAGCGTGTTGAACATGTGCCTCAGCCTCAACCGTCAACATCTTGTTTGTTCATTCTTGCAGTTAAAAAGTGCACAAAAAGGATCATGTTGAAGACTCTATGGTGGTGTTTGTTTTTTTGTCAAAAGTGCTTCTCACCACTTCTGTCTGCCCCGTGCAGACGCGGGCAGACATTTGGGGCGTACAGCTTGTTTGTTTTTTGGAAGACCTTTTACTAAAAAAGGTCTTCCCAGCCTCTTCTTGGAGCAGACAAAGACCAACATCTTCTCAGCTCTTCCCATCTCTTCTCCACTTCTTTCTTCTTTCTTCTTTCTCCTTTTTCTTTCTTCTTCATCAGTCTCTCATCAATCCACCTATCCCCTCCTCTGCAACCTCTCTCTTCCCCTCCCCGCTGCCACCGCCTCCTCCCCCTACCCCTCTGCTGACGCCTCCTCCCACCCCCTCTGCCGCCATCGACCCTCCTCCCACTCCCCACTGGCGCTCCTCCCTCCCTCCCCGCCATCGCCCCTCCTTTACAGGTTATTTTTTTTTAATCTTTATCCTTGTATTCATAATGGTGTTGCTGACGCTTAGAAGCACAACTATAGGTATATGCTTCCATTGTGTCAAGAGCTTTGTCTTGATTAATGGATTTAACGTTATATATATGATTTTTTGTTTGATTTGGGTTGTTCTCTTTCAGGAAGATGATATTTGGAAGTGGGAATTTATTAGAATTTCAATAATACTTGAATATGCCTTTAATTTTGTGAATAAACCAAAGAAGGTATGAAGAGACCATTGAATGAACAAAATGAGTTATTTTCACAGTAGAAAAAACAATCAGATTGTCATATATGTATTCTTGGATGATGGGTATTCTTGTTAATATTAGTTGTTGATATGGATTCTTGTTGATATTAGTTGTTGATATGATACTTGTTGATATTAGTTGTTGATATGTAAAAAAAAATTAGAGAAGTTAAAAAACAAACAGTCTTTTTCTTGCAGACTGCAGACCTTTGGTCCACCTCTTCTTCTGCAGATGTCTGCAGATGTGGTCCGCAGACCGCAGACATTTTACCTCTTAAAAAACAAACAGCACCTATGTCTTGAAGATCTTGCCAAGGATTGTACAAGAAGACTTTGTTCAAGTCCTCGTTAAAGACGAAGAGAAAATTGTACATGAAGAAACGGTTTAAGTTCTTATCAAAGACAACGGTTTGAATCTTTTGTGTATGTCTTTTTAATTTTCATACATGGTGCGTGTACTACTATTTCCCAAAATATGTATAAAGTGTATATCTTTATTATTTTGTTAATATTATTTTAATAAAATCGTGACCCATGTCATACACATTCTTTTTAAATAATTTTCCTTTATGTGGAATCATAGTCAACCCCTTTGCCTCTAAACAAACCAAACGTTCGTCAAACAATTTGTAAACCATTCGACAGGAAGTTCGTTTGTATTACACGAACAAGTAATTTCGCTCAATTAGCTAAATGAACAAACACGAACAAATGTCTCGTTTGTTCGATTGTGTTCATTAGTGTGTTTGTTTATATTCCTTCATTTGTTTATATCCGTTCGTGTTCGTTTCATCATCATACTCAGTTAATACCACCAATAACAAAAGTTAAGGTAGGGTCTGAGGAGGGTAAGATGTAGACAGCCTTACCTCTATCCGTGAGAATAGAGATGCTGCTTCCAGATTGTTTATGTTTATTACTTAAAACTTAAAAGGTTTTTAGTTATTCATTTTCTCTCCTAACTTTTATTCCCCCCCTAAACATTAATCATTTTCCCTCCTAAGTTTTTTCCTCCAACTTTATTTCCCCCTTATTATTCAGTTAAGTAAATGTATTTACCATTGTTGCACTCCTTAACCCTAATTTCGTTCTCATTGCAACTTCACTACTTCATACCACATTCCACAATATCAACCTTTAGTGGAAGTACTTTGTCTGTTGTTAATGTTAACAATGTTTTTTTAGTTAGTTGCATATTAGTTTTTTTTTTTTTTTTTTTTTTTTGTGTGTATAAAACCCGTATTCACGAACTGTTTACAAACAACCGAATTTCCTTTACAAACAAGCACAAGCATAGAATTTCGTTTGTTAATGTATTCATGAACGGTTCATTTACAACCCTAGTTCCACCACATATAAGCACAACAAAACATCTTTTCTTCTTTAAATATATCTTATCCCTTTGTTTTGATTCTAATAATTTTGAAAGAAAAAACTAATAACTTGGGTGAGTTTGCTTGTTTCCCGTTCCTTTATCGCTTAGCTGAAAAAAAAAATTCCAATATCACCTTTCGATTAGGATCCATCAGTTTGAAATCTCAATTATGTATTATTTGTCTATCAAGTGTTTGTTTATTTGCCTCTGCTGTAGTGTTGTAAAAAATCTAATCTCTTACATTTTTTTATGTTGTAACTGGAAGGTACCACCTGCGCTTCATGGTGGGTTCAAAACGCAGATAAAAATAAGCAAGTTATGAATGCGATGATAAAAAATCACATCATGTCTGTATATTTGAAAGTCACTGAAGTTACAATTTGCATACGAAAGCCAAGTTATTCGAACAAAATTTTACTAAAACGAGAACCAGGGAACAATGCATTTAACATGTTAAATATATCATAAAACAATCAATTTAACACGCAAGAAATTCAAATCCTATTTACCTTAGGAAATGATTTAGTGTGACGATGTAGGTTAGGAATAAAGTAGAATGGGAAAATGTTTTGCATAAACTAAAGAATTTTCATATCTCGTATGAATGATACTAAATATTTTCATGATTAACTTCCGCCTCAACACGCGGGGTGCCGTTAACTCATTTGTATACGAAAGCAAAGTTGTTTCGAACAATATTTGCACTAAAACGTACATAAAGATAAACACGGCGGTCATGCATTATAACGGGTCGGTTTAAACGTAGATCAAAAACATGGCGCGTCGGTGTATTTAGATTTGAGTGTCGGGCGGTTTAAAAACTAAGCGATTTAAAAAAATCTGGTCACCTTAAAATCAGCCTTACGAAAATTCGGTAGACTTATCATTTTTGTTATAATGTAAATTGAGAAGAATTTTTTATTCAAAAGAATCAATTGAGTATGTATCAATTTATATTTTCTATGTCATTAGGCAATTCAATGTCTGATAATTAGCAACCTGAAAGTTAAATATCAAGCGTATTTAATATTCATAAAATACAAACTAATTATGTATAAAGTACTTTGCAAGACCATATTTTACGTAACAGCGGGGTTGATAATACGGATCCGGATTATGTTTGCGCTTTGGAATGCCTGCATGAATATCTCCCTGACTTTGATCTTGGCAGTTTCTACACTAAAGACACTGCCCCCAAAAAGCCACAGAAAACCTTGGCGAATGCTCTTTATTGTCGAATTGCACAAAGTCTGGGAGAAGATTTTTGCTTGACCCCACGCCAGAAAGCCGTCATGAAATACTTACAGAGGCCCCACGCCCAAGATTTCCTAACAGTTATCCCTATCGAAGGACTGGGGCAACGAATGTCAGCGGTGGAATATAGAGCAATCCTAAAATACTGTTTGATGATTCCCATTTTTCCGGATGACGAAACATGTCCAGTTTGCCGTAAAGCGTGTTTGGATAAATATGGGGAGCATGCCCTCCATTGTAGAGAGTTACCGGGGTTTAAGTACAGGCACGATTTCGTTCAGGACGTTTTAATGGATATTCTTAGACGAGCAGGGATCTCGGCAAAGAAGGAGGCCCCGGTTAACTTTCTTACAGACCCGGCAGAAAGGAGGTCCACTTTACATCCGGCTGATCTGCTAGTGTTTGGTTGGGAAGGTGGGAAACACGCATGCGTGGACCTTACAGGTGTGTCACCTTTAGCAGGATTTAGGGAGAGTGGGTTCGTGGCGGGGCAAGCGGTACTTAGAGCAGAGTCGAACAAGGTGGCAAGGCGCACTAAAGCGTGCGAGGATAACCAACATGCTTTTGTCCCTCTGGCTTTTGACACTTTTGGCTCATTGGCACCGGGAAGCGATTAGGTTTCTGACGAGAGTCCAGCGGGTGGTCCACAGCAACTTCTCGACTCCCCAGGGGCAAGGGTTTGTATTCTCTAGATTAGGGTTCTCTATCCAGAAGGGGGTGGCGGCGCAGCTTGTTGCCCGCCTACCTGCTATTCTTATGTAATTTGCCCCTTTTGTTGAAATGAATAAATAAGTTTTAATTTAAAATAAAAAATAAAAAAATTACGAAAGATTCGGTCCACAGTAGTCCTCATAAGTTTGTTGCATGGTCCCCAACTAAGAAATCTAAGAATTGAATCTTCAAGATAAAAATTCGTCTTCATTCTAATTAAGGAAATATTTCAAAATTCCAAATCTGCAAAAATGAAACTACATAAGTTAGACTTACAATATCAATAAGGGAAATACTTCATGAAGACTATTACCTTGAATGCCCACACAAATCCATTTAACTCAAAACCCTTCGTATCTTCCTTATGACGAATGTGCATATTAGACACATTCGAATATGTGCTCTTCATAAGTAACTACCCCGTGGATGTGACCAAATCAACAACCAAATCGAGGAGTTTATCATCAACAACCCTTGATTTTTTTTGTGTGCCCTTAAAAGCTAACTCTATCAACATCAAAGGCAGACCCGTACAACATCTACATCGTCATATTTTGTCACGTTATGATTGAAAAGTGCATTAACTTCTCTATGCTTAGCTTTACGTGATTCACCAGGGAAGAATCTTCTTTTGAATGAATTTGAGGACTCATTGGGTTTCCAGTTAGAGTGGCCAAATTTTAATTGGCTAGGTTGCAACTTTCCAAATATGATTTGGTTGGATTCGTTTATTTGATTGACTTCAATTTGTGATTGAATTCGTTTGTGTTTTTTTTTTTTTTTAAGTATGATTTGGTTGGTGAGTAATCTTGTTAAACGTATGCTTTGTTTCAATTAATTGGCTAGGTAACAAGTTTCCATCTCTTCTGGTTCCACAAAATTCTACAGGGGTATGTTTTTCGTTTGAATTTACTTGCCTATCTACTTGCTTCTTTATTTACTTTTGTTATATTTATTCTCACTTTGCTTTCATTCATGTTCTTCAAAATCATTGTATTTGATTCCTAATTGAACCTTTGATCCAATCAGGTAATGTATAAGACTTGCATCAATAGACTTTTTGCTTCATTTGTTTATACTCATTCAGGTTGTGTGTTGATTAGGTGTTAAAATGTGGTATATAGGTATATTACATTTTTACATTTTATATTTTTCACTTTTATACTTTGACTAATTTAAGTTTTATATGTGCTTGTTTGGTTATGTTGCTGAGTTGAAGATGGATCAAGTTTGTGTGGGCTTGTAGCAATTGTTGCAGTTCGTGGGCTTGTAGCAGTGTAGCTGGGCTAAAGCTGATGGGCTCCTGAGTTGCTGCTGATAATGTTCCAAGGCCCAGATCCCTTTTTTATAAGCTAGTCAGTTTTGGACCATTGATATGAGGTGATCCGTGTGATCTCTGATCCAACGGTGATCATTAGCCTTCTTGTGTTTTCTTATAAAAGGTTCCAGGCTTTGATATTTAAAGGCCTTTTCTCTCTTCATTAGAGAGTTTAGGGTTATTGTTTTCTTTCAGTCGTTCATATCTTCCAGTGTCATTTTATTCTCTCTTGTAAATCTCTAGGGTTTGGACGATTAATTTCACTTTTGTATTTGTGTCATCAGATCAATCTTAGATTTGTTGTTCACTAGTGTTTTAGTCAGGTCTAGATCTTTGAATAGAGTTGTTTGTGAGGGTTTAGAGTCTAGATCTGCATGAGTTAACAAATCTAGTGTCTTGGGTTTTGTATGAGTCATTGTTGTTGAACTTTTGGTTGTTTTTCATTGTTCTTGAATAAAAGTTCTTTTATGTTGATCCGTGTTTTGTAACATTAGGAAACAAGGTTCATCGGTTCATTCAGAGAGCTGAACATATATACCGAATACTATTATATTGCACTATACATTGCACTGCTATCCATCAAAGATTATGTTTTCTATGCAGTTTGTAATAAGAACAAACTTCATAGTTTGATATCTTCAGTTTTTTTGGGTGTATTTTACTCAAAAAAGTAATTGGCAAATGCTGATGTGCCAAAGGAAAAACACAACAACTTCATATAATTTCCAGAGAAAAAAGATACAAAATATATATATGCCTTCAAAGGCACAAAATGAGAGTTGAAGATTATTTTTCTTCAAATGAATAAGTGTTATAGTCAAGCTAACAGAAGATCGTCTTTATCACCATTCACACACAAGCATCGCCAAATTTAACCATCTTCAAATGATTGGCTAAAAAACCATGCACATGTAATTTTTTTAAACCAGCATCATGTTCTAGACATTAAAAATACACTCCGGTTAAGTTTGGACCCATTTCCTTTTAGCCCTATGATTTTGTTTATATGTTTGACCCGCATGTGGAAATTATGCCCTTTTACTGTATACCGTTACCATATACCCTTGCAAACTAATAAATGTGTTCATTTGTTTAGTTACTTAGATACAGCTAGTTTTAAAAGTAGAATGCATTTCTTAGTGTTGGTGTGGTGTAATTATTTGGCCAGATGGTTGGTTTATCTAATTACTATGACTTATTTTTGCTATTTATTTCTCCATAAATTGGAAGGTGCTCGGGTTAGTAGTATGCATTTCTTATTATTGGTGTGGTGCTATTCTTTGGTTGGATGGTGAATTCATCTAACTACTATAACTTCTTTTGAATTGCAGTGCACACATTGCAGAGTTCGATCCCAACACCTCCAGCAAACTTTTGTTTAATAGAAGATCATTTGTTTGAAGCTCTATAAGAGGGACCTTTTAACTGATATGTCCCTATTATTTTCAGTTCTAGTTAAGTGAATAATTTTGAATAAAATTTTTGTGTTGTGGTTTTATGTTCAAGAGCTCCTCCGCGATCATTCCTTTCTTCGGAAGTGAGTCAAACCAAGATGAGTTTATGTTTACAAGGTAGTGCCTTTGATAATAGGTAGGTAATATATATATATATATATATATATATATATAGGAGGAGAGAGAGAGAGAGAGAGCAAAATTTTTGAGGTTGCATATTTTGAATGTCTCAAAAACAATTATTCGTTGAGCCAAAGGAAAAGGTATCCGTTGATGTTAAACTTTTGTAGGTTTGTAAGATAAGGCTTCGATACAACATATGATGTGTATATTCCTAAATTCCTTTCAACTTTGCGTTATATTTGAGAAATGAAGCCTGCATATGCCGTTTGACTTGGTATACTAGGATCATTGATTGATGCCTTGTATTTTAGTTCATTTAACTAATCTTTTTATATATATTTTACTTCAAATCTTTATGTCAATTTAATCTTATTTAAATTAATTTACATGAGTTTTAAAATATCAAGGTTAGGTTCTTGAATCTTGATTATACTGGGTCGATTGATTAGTCACATGGCCATGTTAAAATTACAAAATTTGTCATTTGTTTTTAGAAATTACGGATGTTTGTTTGTTTGTAATGTGTTTGGTCTTTAATTAACAACACCATATATATAGTGTGAAGAAATTCTAACCCCCTATTTCTGTTTTTAGGTTGATATATAGAGTTAATAGCCATTTTCGTCCCTGAGGTTTGGGTCAGTTTGCCACTCCAGTACAAAAGTTTTTTTTTTTTTTTTTGCAATTCCTTCCCTGAGGTTTGGATTTTTTTGCCAAATTCGTCCTTTTCACTAACTCGGTTAAAAAATCTCGTTAATGTTAGGGGTAGGGTTGTCTTTTTACCTCTCAGGGACGAATTTGGCATTTAAAATTCAACCTTACCTCAGGGACGAATTTGGCATTTATAAATCATAGAGTTAAACAGCTTTGTTTTGTTAGATTTTTAATATATGTTATAGATTTTTTAGCATCATTTACCAAAATATAGATACAAATAAGGTTTATAATTATATATATACAAATATATAGTTGTTCGCCGTTCAAAAAAAATTACTAATATATTAATCATGGGGCCTCTAAAGTATAATGATCACATCTTCAAATGCGTGCAAACACACAAAAAAAAACAAATATGGTTCTAGACTATTAGGGTATATCGATGCTACATTTACTTTCAGGGTGCCTATTTTACCACCTACAAGTATTAAGCGATTGTGTATTTTGAAAATCATATGACATTTAGGGTTGTTCCCGATTGCTTTAAAAGAAAAAGGAATCTGCTTATTAAGTTTGTAGATAACAATTGAGGTGTATGTGCAATAAGTTGCTTACCTTTTCAATAGCAATAACAAGTGGTCACTTCCACAATTTGTAGTCTACTTTATGCAATTCTTTTAATCTGCAGGCTGCAGGTTTGAGTTATTTTTTTCTGTGCAAAGTTGTCAAGGAGTAACCAAAGCCGTCTTACGAGACACGTAATTCAGCCTTCTACATCCTTTACTCCAGTTTCTTTAGAAGTGGAACCATCATCAATGCATATGGTGGTGACAAATGAAGTTGAAGAGACTGATGTGAAGAATGTGTCACATAAGAGATGTTTGATTCATGTTTACATATGCCATTTTATAAAGGTTGTGCAGACAGCCGTGAGTGATGGTCATTTGAATGTATTATCAGACATCAAGAGTATTTGTAGTCACTAAAATGTTTTGAAGGGAAATTACTACTTGTATACAACATTTCATTAGAAAGTCAAAGGTTGATAAGTCATGAATAAAAATCAATTTAATCATGAAAGCATCGAAAGGAACTGTGATTTATAAATGCCAAATTCGTCCCTGAGGTAAGGTTGAATTTTAATGCCAAATTCGTCCCTGAGAGGTAAAAAGACAACACTACCCCTGACATTAACGAGCTTTTTTTCGGGTTAGTGAAAAGGACGAATTTGGCAAAAAAAAATCCAAACCTCAGGGAAGGAATTGCAAAAAAAAAACTTTTGTATGGAGTGGCAAACTGACCCAAACCTCAGGGACGAAAATGGCTATTAACTCTTGATATATATAATGAAATAGTAAGTTGAGAATATCAGGATTTGGAACCCAATTAACTGCGTATTAACCAACCAGATGAATTGATAGCTAGCTAGGGGTGTGGCTCTTAATAATCTTACATGTTGTCATTGTCAGGGTCTTAATTTTGTTACTAAATGCTTGATATTTGTTGCACTTCAAAGCAGAATGGTAACCTTGTAGACATTCCAAAATTTATAACACTAAAATGTTTGTAAAAAATGAGCAGGCAGCCTGTTTAATGTTGTATTTAACTTAACTGAGCTAACAAAGAATCTGAAAAAAAATTAAAAGACAGGCGTGGTTTAACTTGTGGATTATATTAATTCTTCTAATTCGAGTGAGAAATTTTTGGATGGTCAAGATTAGTTGTCATGGTTCTTATTTAACTAAGATGTGTTAAAAAAAAAAAAAAAAATCACAACAGACCATTAAGGCCTTAATTGGCTATTGAGACCTCTCAATGACCCATTGAGACAAGCCTTGCTTCAAGGATGTGTTAAAAATTAAAAAAAAAATCACAACGGACCATTGAGGCCTTAATTGGCCATTGAGACCTCTCAATGACCCATTGAGACAAGCCTTGCTTCAACGATGTGTTAAGAATTAAAAAAAAATCCCAACGGACCATTGAGGCCTTAATTAATTGGCCGCTGAGACCTCTCAATGGGCCATTGAGATAAGCCTTGCTTCAACGATGTGTAAAAAATTAAAAAATAAAAATAAAAAATTCTAACGGACCATTGAGGCCTTAATTGGCCATTGAGACCTCTCAATGGGCTATTGAGCAGCCAAACCTTGCTTCAACGAGTTAAAAATTAAAAAAAAAAAATCTCAATGGACCATTGAGGCCTCAACGGGCCATGGAGAAAGTCTTAAACACTCACACTACACTTCTTTTTTACAATTACCAATCATAACCAATGATTGGTCAATGATTACCAATAATTGGCAAACCTCAACGGGTTATTGAGGCCTCAATGGACCATCTTTTTTTCAGTTTTTGGCCCTCAATGGGTCGTTGAGACCTCAATGAGCCATTGATTTTTCTCTGTTTGACCCTCAATGGGTCATTGAGGCCTCAATGAGCCATTGAGGGGGTGTTTATATAAAAAAAACCCTAGTGTATGAATATCCTAGGCAACTTTCACCTTTTTAGTTTAATTGAAAGCGTGAAATGGATATTTTATACACCTAACTTACGTGATTTCAATAACAAAGTGTTGTACATAAGATGCTGCAAATTAAAAGGCATGAAATCCAAAAATAAAAAACGACGAAACCAATGTTAATTATTAATATAATAACTTAAAAGTAAAGAAAACATATATAAAGAAGAAATACTTAATTACACAGCTAGCACTGGCAGTACTTAAATATATTATATATAATAATAAACCAAACATAAAAACAAAAAGGTTGTTTAGGCAAATACTATGCACGTACATTTAATTAATTAAGTTGTCTTGTTTATATAATGTTACTACTACTTACGACACCCAACCGACGTTTGTCTTCGGAGAAACATAGGCTGCAAGCAAATTAAGTTGATTAATAATTAGTTTGGTGGTGCATGCATGTCATCCACCAATGGCTGATTCCTCCTTTGAGATTAAGTCCTCCGGCCGCCGTCACCACCCATCTCCAGCAATGTCCTATCAGTCGTTCACCAGCTCCCATACATCACGTAGGACCCGTGCGCCTCCCACCACTCCTTTCACCTCTGACACTGACCAGTCTTGGCAATCTGAAATATCCTGGCACTTTGAAACCAACTGCCAATCACAACAACAACCAGCTGGGTGCCGCCTTAACACCCTGGGCTCAACCCAGTCCCAGTCCCACTCCCTCCCTTGCTGCTGCTGGCAGCCATGTCTTTCGACGCTCAGCCAATGACTACTACCTTTCTCGTCCTGGAGCTAGTAACTTCAGCGTCGACTTTAATTATAACCAATCCGATAATTACAGCTTGAGTAGAATTGATCATGAGCTAGTTACTCATGTGTCTCATGATTATTCAGCGAGTAAATCAAAAATAATTAAAGACAGTCACAAAATCCATGATCAAGGCGGAGATGATGAAGATGAAGATGAAGATGCAGCACCGAAACAGATAGGGGTTTTTGGTTTGTTCAAATATTCAACAAAGGTGGATGTTTTTCTTGTGTTTATAGGCAGTGTGGGTGCTTTGATCAACGGCGGATCTCTGCCTTGGTATTCTTTACTTTTTGGATTGTTTGTCGACAAAATTGCTCCTCCAGATGATCAGCATAACAATCATGACATGATGAAGGATGTCAAAAGGGTATGTATATAAACCTACTCTTTTCACATAATTCTACTTAATTTGTCTAATTAATTACTTTTTTAATTCCTATGAAGATATGTTTATACATGCTGGGATTGTCCGCACTAGTCGTTATTGGAGCATACTTACGTAAGCCTTAATTGATCATACTTCTCTAGTTATTCTCAAAAGCTATATTCATACACTTCACATAAGTTTTGTTTTGTGATTTACAGAAATTTCTTGTTGGCGACTGGTGGGAGAGCGATCAGCACATAGAATCAGAACTGCGTACCTAAGGTCAATTTTACGACAAGATGTCACCTTTTTCGACACAGAAATTAGCACCAGTGATATCATGCATGGGATCTCAAGCGATGTTGCTCAAATCCAGGAAGTTATAGGGGAGAAGGTACGTACAAGGATTAATTCAATTCAATTCAATTAATATAATTATTATTATTATTATTATTAAGCTTTGAATTGGTTGGTTGGTTGGTTGGTGTTTCAGATGGCGCACTTTGTTCATCACTTGTGTACTTTCATAAGTGGCTACGTCGTTGGGTTCAAAAAGTCATGGAAGGTCTCTTTGGTAATTCTTGCAGTTACTCCAGTAACAATGTTCTGTGGCATAGCGTATAAGGCAGTTTATGTCGGTTTAGCTACAAAGGAAGTGGTACTTATAACTTCTAAAACAGCATGCATATATATATATATATATGCACACATTTTTTAACACTTGAATTTGATTCTACTTGCAGAAGTCTTACAAGAAAGCTGGAGGCGTAGCAGAACAAGCCATAAGTTCAATCAGAACTGTTGTTTCTTTTGTAGCAGAAGCAAAAGTAGGCGATAGATACGACACATTATTGCAAGAGTCTGTTCCTGTGGGAAAGAAACTTGGTTTTGCAAAGGGCATTGGAATTGGTGTAATATATTTGGTTACTTACTCTACATGGGCGTTGGCTTTCTGGTATGGATCCATCTTGATTTCAAAACATGAGATATCCGGTGGTAAAGCCATAGCCTGCTTCTTTGGAGTCAATGTTGGTGGCAGGTAAATTAAACCAATCAAACTTGTTTGCTTATTGATGAAACTGTTTACATTACATGCTCCACAGTAAGCAATCCTGAACAAAAAACAAACTTGGTTTTTTCAGGGGTTTGGCACTTTCACTATCATACTACGCTCAATTTGCACAAGGGACCGTAGCAGCTGGCCGAGTTTTTGAAGTTATAGAGAGAATCCCGTCCATTGATCCTTACTCTCCTATGGGGAGAAGGCTCTCGAATGGACAAGGGAAAGTTGAGTTTAAGAATGTTTGTTTTTCTTATCCGTCTCGTCCGACTGTTCCAATTCTCAACATGCTCAATTTGGTGGTTCCATCTCAAAGAAGTTTAGCACTAGTTGGTGCTAGCGGTGCAGGGAAATCAACTGTTTTTGCACTTTTAGAGAGGTTCTATGATCCTCTTGAGGGTAAGATTTTGATCATCTTTACCATACTCACGTGGTAAATGCCTTAACATAACAGTATATTAATTAATTTTGTTTAGCATGAATACTGTCTGTAATGTATGCAGGTGTTGTAAGGTTAGACGGTCACGATATAAGAACATTGCAAGTGAAATGGGTAAGAAGTCAAATGAGCATGGTGGGTCAAGAGCCTGTTCTCTTTGCAAACACAATTCTTGAAAACATTATGATGGGAAAAGAGAATGCTACCAAGAAAGAAGCTATCGCAGCTTGTGTTGCAGCAAATGCACATAAATTCATAGCAAATTTACCCCAAGGTTACGACACGCAGGTAGGAGATAGAGGAACCCAACTCTCAGGGGGCCAGAAACAACGCATTGCATTGGCTCGAGCCATGATCCAAGACCCTAAGATCCTTTTGTTAGACGAACCCACAAGTGCACTAGACCCTGAGTCAGAGCTTCTCGTCCAACAAGCCATTGATAAAATCTCAAGAAATAGAACCACCATGGTCATTGCTCACAGGCTGGCAACCGTAAGGAATGCCGACCGGATCGTTGTTATGGAACAAGGATCCGTTATCGAAAGCGGGACCCATAAAAAACTTATGGAGATTAAAGGTGCTTATTATTCTCTCATTAAGCTTGCATCTGAAGCAGTTTCTTCATCAAACCCCGAATCCGAAATGGGAAGAGGACGGTCGTCTAGTGCTCAAGATCTTTTAAACTCAAACCACGTGTACGAGATTTCTAGGAGCGAGTACATGAAATCGGTTCAAGAAGAAGAAGAAGAAGTTGAAACAAAAAAAGAAAGCAGAGGGCGAGGATCATACATGATCTCAGAGGTTTGGAAACTACAGAGACCAGAGGGGGGGATGTTGGCTATAGGCATATTTTTGGGTATGGTTGCAGGCGCAATTCTCTCCATCTTTCCCTTAGTTTTAGGTGAAGGACTCGAAGTCTACTTTAGCAAAGACACCCATACATTGAAAAGAGATATCAGAAACCTTTGTTTGGTTTTGGTTGGACTTGGGGTTGTCATTATTCTAGCCATGACGGGTCAACAAGGTTTTTGTGGTTGGGCCGGTTCGAACCTCACAAACGGGTTCGCAGTTTACTCTTTCGGTCCATACTTAGACAAGAACCAGGGTGGTTCGATAGTGATCAAAACTCAACTGGAATACTTGTTTCAAGGCTATCAAATGATTGTATAAGTTTTAGATCAGTTTTAGCAGATAGATACTCGGTTTTATTCATGGGTTTGAGCTCAGCTGGTGTGGGTCTAGGTGTTTCATTCTATCTCCTACCGCGGTTAGCCATTTTGGCTACACTACTAACTCCTTTTACACTTGGGGCTAGCTACTTTAATCTGCTAATCAACATTGGACCAAAGTTGGATAATGCTGCTTATGATAAAGCAACTAGAATCGCTTCGGGTGCGGTTTCAAACATTCGAACAGTGGCAACTTTCGCAACTCAAGAAAAGATTGTTAAATCCTTTGAACAATCTTTATCCAACCCTAAATCAACGGCTGTAAAAAGATCGCAGATAACTGGGATTGCATTAGGTTTCTCTCAAGGCGCAATGTATGCATCTTATACTGTAATTCTATTTTTCGGGGCTTACCTTGTAAAACAAGGCCACGCATCCTTTGGGGATGTTTACAAGATATTCTTGATTCTTGTTTTGAGCTCGTTTTCGGTTGGTCAACTTGCGGGGCTGGCTCCGGATACTTCCACAGCTTCAACAGCGATTCCTGCTGTTTTTGATATTATCAACCGAATCCAGTTGATTCGTGGGAAAGGAAGGAAGATACAAGGTTCACAACCGTTTGATGTCGAGTTCAAGATGATTACCTTTTCGTATCCCTCAAGGCCCAATGTGATCGTGTTAAAGGATTTCAGCTTAAAGGTTAAGGGCGGGACCATGGTGGCGGTGGTTGGAGGTAGCGGGTCGGGAAAATCCACATTGATATGGTTGACACAAAGGTTTTATGATCCTGTTAAAGGTATGGTTTTAATGGGAGGGATTGATTTGAGGGAGCTTGATTTGAAATGGCTGAGATCTCAAACAGCTTTGGTGGGTCAAGAACCCGCATTGTTTGCTGGTACCATTCAGGAAAACATAGGATTTGGAAACCCTAATGCTTCATTTGCAGAGATAGAAGAAGCTGCTAAAGAAGCTTACATTCATAATTTCATATGTGGCCTTCCTCAAGGCTATGCAACAGAGGTATATTCAAGAAGCAAGCCACATACACAATCTAATATAACCTTTTTTTTTTTTTTTCTTTCCTTGAAAGTTTTGATTTGTCATGGTATACAGGTAGGTCAGAGTGGGGTTCAGCTATCGGGAGGTCAAAAACAAAGAATTGCAATAGCGAGAGCAATTCTGAAGAGATCGAAGGTGTTGCTGCTAGATGAAGCAAGTAGTGCACTGGATTTGGAATCAGAGAAGAATGTTCAAGAAGCGTTTAGGAGGATAACAAAACGCACCACCACCATTGTGGTGGCTCACCGCCTCTCAACCATCAGAGAAGCCACTGTGATAGCTGTGGTCCAAGATGGGAAGCTGACAGAGTATGGAAGCCATGACAGGCTCATGACTACCCATCATGACGGTGTTTATGCTACCCTTGTCCGTGCCGAAACAGAAGCAAATGCTTTTGCTTGACTCCATTGACCAAATGCCAAACATCCGGTGGTTTCTTGGTACTGGGAACAACACTCTTCTTTTGCCTTTCTTGTATTTTGTAAGCATAAAAACTAATACTTGCTTTTAAAGGTTTTGGTTATCAAGTGTCATATTTGTTCACTAACTAGAATATCAAATTTTGGTCCAAGGATCTGTATGAATGGTTTGCATGAACCCATAAACTAACTTAAGCAAGTGCTTTTGTTGGAGAACCTATCATCAACTTTACTCTAAGGATGAACTAGGCAATCGACAAAGCCAAAAATAAATGCACCAAAAGCTTCACAACACAATCTAATGATTTTCTACCAAAATGAACTATAACATACATACCTTAGTCTAAAAATATTTTTAACAATTAGCCATGGAAGAATACAAGTAAAATTCAAGCAGTCGATCCCTCAAGACACTCCATCTTCCATATACAGTATTCCCTCTCAAATAACAAAAATTCCTGTATCATATCAAATCAAGTCAGAACTCATGCTCCATCACAAACCTAAAACATATGCAAACTCACCTGCAATTGGTTCTGACTAAACAAGTGAAGGATTCCGGTTTCAGATCCAGCAACTAATTCAATCAGCTCGTCATGCCTTTCATGTGCATTACCAGACTCCATAAGAGCAACAGAAACCTGCAAATTTTAAAAAGAATAAACACAAAGACAATAGTAGCAACTTTACCTAATAACACATCCAATGAGACCAAAGGTCTACCTGCATACACCGAAGAATAATTTCTGGAATACAACACCTACGACATAAACCCCGCAGGATATACGTTGCAGGGCTCCCAGAGAACCATCAATTCCACAATACCAAGCATCTAGTCTCGAGATTTCCATTGTTACACCAACTTGAAATCCCACCAACTCACCTGCAATATCATTTTTGTCAATCAAGTGGATTTAGTCATACAGTTGTGTTGATTTACCAGTACCTTTGACACCAGCTGCAATAACAGCAGCAAGAACACCACCATCAGCAAGTTCATTTGGGCCAAATCCATCACTCTCTGTTGCTATACACCGAAGCGCAATCTCGACAGAGGAACTGTCCTTTGCAGATATAGATACATTGACCTGAAACATAAAAGATAACCACATAATAACAACGCACAATAACGGAGTTAATATTATATATTTAGCAGCCTTTTGTATATACAAAAGAAGTGCACATACCTGCAACTGGCGCTCTAGTACAACTTCATCACTTAACGACGAATAAAAGGCACTTGTGAGAGCTGTGCACAAGGTGGGATCGGGATACATACATTCACCAGAGGGTAGGGAAAGCATCGCAGTGGCGTGCAATTCAATGTTTGTAGGTTCCATTAGCTCATAGATATGATCCTCAGTAGGTACCAACCATGGGTTTTCTTCTCCTATTATGTTATTAATACTTACTCAAGGGTAAAAATAAATAAAAGATACACAACACAGAAGAGAATAAGAAAAAAAACAATGGAACTCACTCAGTAGCAATGCCATTGATGAGGATAATGTTTCCATGGCCACCATGTATGCTCTCTCTTTTTCTTCTTTTGAAACGTCATTTCCGGCATTTTCTAACTCTATCTGTAGCCAGTTGCGGTAGGTTGCATCACACGAGTAGTACTCATTCTGTTGAATAACAAACATTAAGGCAGTATTTTGTATGCACGAATGAATCAGCGATAGAATGAAAAGAAATAAGAAAAATGTGTGTGTTGACCATGCAGGAATGAAACGGATGATTCCAAAACGAATGAGATTCCTTTTATCTGTTTGTATTCCTTTAGAGCTTGGTTTTAAAAAGCGCGAAGCGCACAAAAGCGACGAGATCTAAAACCGAGGCGTAAAGTGCAAAAGGCGGTGGGCTTTTCGTACGTGAGGCGCAAGGCGAATATATATATTTTTATATATGTTATAGGTTTTTAGCATCATTTACCCAAAATATAGATACAAATAAGGTTTATATATGATTTAACTTAAATGTACAACATTTTTAGCTACATGTATAACAATTTTAAGCACAAAAAACACCCCGTGTACGAAAAGCGCGCTTTTCATGCGCTTTTTGAGCTTTTCGTACGATGCTCGCCTAGTGTTACATAAGGCGCACAAAATGGCGCCTAGATGCGCTTCGCACTTTTTAAAACCAAGCTTTAGAGATGAATGTTTTTTTATTATTCCTTCAATAGATTAAAAAAAACGTTACATTAACTGCTTATAAAAAGGTTTAATTCTAATTATAATCATATTTATGTTTTCTTAATCTTTATGTTTAGTTTTCATGTTTTAAAATATATATTTTTGGCATTTTCTATTAGATTAGGAACCAGCTAGAAGCAATATAAATAAAAAAATATATGTGTCTGTGTTTATTAACATAGAACATGACAAGTGGATATATAAACTATGGACTGTTGTTGTTTAAAAGTAATACCCAGTCATGAAACTCTCTCAAACTATCAGAAGTTTCATGATCCTCAGTGGAAATCAAAGTTTCTGACGGATGTTTCAAAGGCTCAGCAAGCAAACTAAGCAGTGTATGGGCCCCAATTGGCATTGCTGGAAGTCTCCACATAGAAATCAAAGCAAATTCCCGGAACAGTACATTGCTGAAAAAAATTACAGCAACTATAAAATAATGGCCACATGTGATACATTCATGAAGCTTAAATTTAGTAGACAATAGAACTACAGAAAAAAATCAGTTACCTGTGCATCAATGCACGGTGAAGAAGTTTTGAGCCAACTCTTGAAGCATCATTAATGGTGGAGGGAGGTGTAAAGCAAAGCCACTGAATGACCATAGCCTTTTCAAGACTCTGCAACCGACATTGCTCTGCCACGTTAGATGACACGTCAGCTTTTCCAACTTTAACTTCTCGTGATCTTGATAAAACCCTATTAAAGTAGTTGGAAACAAAAAAAAAATAAGACCGGCAGCAGAATGACTTGATACCAAAATGTGAAAATAATGCTTGTCTCAGGATATTTGAAAATGATAATTAAGAACCTCTCAATAATTTCTTCAAAGCTTCCCTTTTCGAAACCACTATCTACATGATCCCTGGGAGAAAATGGCAGGTATTCTATAGCAGAGAGAAATATTTTATATCTGACATGGACACTGTCAACATAAAAGCATCAAAAAGCATTAAACATTGCATCGATGGACATATAGAGAATATAAACATGCTATTTCAAAGCTAACCACTATATATATTGTTTAAATACACAAAACAATTATAAGTGGACTATTTTTCATTGCATTATTAATCTATTACTTAATCAATCCATTTGAAATTTCTATTCACTGGTACATTCCGTACCAACAACAACAACAACAACAACAATAAATTAAATCTTCCCTTCACAGGAAAAAAAAAGAGAGAGTAAATCAGTATCCCTTTGCCTAATAATCAAATGCCCCTTAAAAGGAAACAAAAAAACTTAAATAACTTGTGGATCAAAATCAACATTGTGTGATTATCGGTAATGGACAAATAGGTAAATTTGGAATTATAACTTACTAGAGAAGAAAACATTTCTTTTACAAGATTAAACAGAGATTTAATAAAAATTAAACATATAAATGCAAAGTTTCAATTCCCGATATATATTACCTGCTATTCAGCCGTAATTCCATCATATGAACAAACAGATCAATGCAACGGTGGCGTGCAAGCTGAGATGCATAGATTCCAACCAACTCTTCGTGTTGTTTGGAAAAAAGAAACATCACATACCTGTCAATGTCTGTCCTAGTCAGATACTCACAAAGTATAGGAATCGCATAATCAAAATAAAATGTGTTCCAACATTCAGAATGAGGATTTTGTGATAAAATTAGCACAAAAAGGATTAGAATGTCACTCAACAAAAGAACTAAACTATTGAACCGTGTATATACTATAAAATGCATAAATCAGACAACCATTACGACAAAAATACTCACATGTGAAGAATGAGGTCACCAAGATTCATTATCTTCTCCTTGAAAGTATCTTTCATTTCATCAGCATGTAACAGACGGAGCACAAGAACTAAATGCGCCCCAAAACGAATCATCTGAGGGTCACCATAAGGCCTGCCAGAAATCACAATTGTTGTATGTAAATTGCAAAATCCCTAAACCTACTTAACAGCATATGATAACAAGCTCATTACACTTATTAAACGCAAAACATGCCTATGCATTCTACATCCATTACAGCTATTTTATTTAGTTAAAGACATCACTACCCATGGTTCAAAAAATGACTTGGTTATTCTCATGTAATGGTTAAAACGTCGTCTTTGATTAATTCGTTCTCTCAAGCTTAAAAGTACTCCAGAACTCAGGCATAATATATAGAACTGAGTTCATATATACCCTTGTATTTATTACCCTTTGAAAACACTAAAAATATTATACAGGCCCATTCCATAGTAAATAAAAATCAGTTACAACATTAGGCTTCATAAATATGTGAACAAACATTAGTGTAGATAACTGTTATTATTTTATTTCTGTGGAATGAATAAATATAATATTTTAGGGTTTAAAAGGGTAAATATGACTTTACGAGAACTAAAATGGGACTTTACGAGAACTAAAATGTCAAAACATGAAACTTTGAAATTTTAGAAGGACATATTTGAAACTGATGGTCTGTCCCAGATATCTACATTGAAATCCAGCCACATCACTGTTCTTCAAAAAAAAAAAAAAGATTAAAATTACCGGAAGATATCTTCATTGCCTCCCGAAGGAGATATCCATGACCATATAAGGTCAAGCAGACCAGGAATATCCCCCGTCATAAGATTCATCTGTTTAAAAGTGAAATTGAAAATATTAAGTATTCACGTAAATCCGTACAGACACATATATACATAAGAAAACAAGCTTCAGATAGAAAATCCATTCTCCTAGCCCAATATGCGCTTTATATTAGAAAACTAATTTGTTGTCAAATACTAAACAATTAATCAGGTTGGGAGTTCAAGCCTCATAAGAGGTGAAAAGGGTGTATTTAAAAGGGGATGTAATAAAAAGGGTGTACGAAGGGGTGTAAAAAATGAGGGAGGAAATTAATCTAAACACGGGAATGAAAGTTCAATGTTTGAAAAATTTAGGAACGCAAGTCCAACTTCTAACTTTAAAAAAAAAAAATAGAAGTAAAAGTTCAATTTTTTACAGATTTGTAAAACTCACTCTTTAACATTTGTGCATTAAGGGTGTGTTTGTTTGAGAATGAAGAAATGAGATTTAAGTTATAGAAAAAATTGTTTGTAACCTGTACCAACTTACAAACCAAAGGGCCGCCTAAAGGTGTCAAAAACTTAACATTCTCACCTACTGATGAAAAAAAACCCCTTCTTACTCCCTGCATTCTCAATTTGGGATCTTAGGCTACTTTTCTTTGCAATTTCTCAAACAAAAAGTGCTAACCTCAATTTGACGATGTTGTTCCTTGCATCCCCGAGTTACAGCTTCATGTACAGACTCACTAAATCAAATAAGAAAAATACAATGTTGCTAGTGAGAAAAAAAAAATTAAACAAGAATACCAAAATCATGTACTAAAACAAGATCTCAGCATGTCTACCTTGAATGAAGTTTTTGAAGAAGGGAATTAAGGTCAAGTGGTTGTTGTTTTAAGACTTGAAGTGGCCAATTTTCAGGTCCAAGAAATGATTGAGAATTAAGATCCACCTGTCCAGGGCTTCTTTCAGTTGTGCCATCAGAATTCAGCTTATCGGGCCCACCAGATAATTCCACATCAACTTGAACATCAAGCCATGACTTGGTTAAAGCCCAGCAAGCAGACTGCATGTACCAGCCTTTAAGACTTAGTAACAAAAAGTTGGGATAATGTGTAGAGACTAGAGTGTACACCACCTAACAATTAAAACACTTTAAGAGACCACCCAAGCTTCACCTTGATTTCCTTTATGTCGATTCTCACCAAAACAAAAGATTTCAAACTTGAAGTGACAAAAAAAAAAAGAATCAACTCCAAATGTATTGTCAAAACATATTTGAGTTGACTCAGGGATATTTACAATCCTAGAATTGACAAAGAGATTTAAAAATGGAGACATTTTGCTATTGTACAGTTTTTTGCAAGTTCTTTTCGCCAAAATCAGCATATATGAAAACAACTTGATACTTGGGAGGAATCTAGTTTTAATTTATAAGTGGCCTTAGTGAAAACTTTGGAATACTTGGACGGCCTACATATACATTATCAGTCTTAGCTTCAAGTAAAGGGTGAAAATGCTAATGTTACTGTACCATAGATATTTTTTAAAACAAAAGGCAATAAAAAACAAATCAGAGGTCCATCCATTCGCAAAATAATACCTCCCAGTCAGTACACATAGGCAGAATGCGCTTCACATTACTGCAATTAACAGCATATATTGCTGTTTCATATTTACCACTCTCTTGCTCTGCAATTTTCTTTAAAGCAAGAACAATAAATTAACAAAATAATAAGTATAACAATAATAAAAAATACTGGAAAAGAACTAAAGCATCAGGGACTCAGGGATTCCTCGATCACTGCAATAACGCCAATATTTTATAAGCAAATTACACGAAACAGAAACCGACTTCACTTCTCAATTTAGCAACTAACTTCAAAATAAATGCAAAAAAGAAACCAGCATACACTTCATTACCTATTTTAGCAATGGCAGACCTGTTCACCTGGGAGGGAGATCATTTTTTGCTGATTTTTCATAAACTAAGGACATGGCATTTATTTGTCACTTTAGTAGTTTGATGTATGTTATGTATACACAACATGACACCTAATGAAACATTTACTGATACATTTTAAATATAACTTTAACAAAATTACTTTTTCAAACTTGTATATTTTTTTACACAGCTTTTTTTCAACATGTGTGATAGAGGCATGGCATTAACCGTTACCATCAACAATTTACAGGTAAAATTAGTTAAAATGATATTGATTGCTAAAATCGGTAATGAATTTCAAGTCGATTTCCATTTGTGCCTAGATTAGAGTCGATAGATACGATGAAGAAAAATTGTAAAGTTCTTTTCTATTTCATGCAATTTTTTTCCATATGTAACAGTACGGTATAAAGTAAAGTAACAAGTTAACTCAAGCTCTCCTACCTCTGACGCACAGTATGATGCCCATTTCCACAGGCGCCTCTGATTATTTTTACCACTTTCCAATTCCATGGCTTGCAGAGATCTGTTCTTCCCATTTCTTATTAGGGCTTCAATAGAAGGACAATGGTCCAACCCTCCAAAAGGGCACAGGGTTGCAGCCCTCCATGACTATCCACACAACAGTAAAAAATGATAAAATAAAAAAAAAAAGAAAAAAGAGAACAATCATACGGTTTATACCTACAAACTGAGATACACACCTGTCCTGCAGCACGGCAAAGACTGCATGCTTCTTCCAATCTTCCAGCCTTTAAAAGGATCCAGACATCTTCCAAAAGAGATTCATCTTGTTTCTGTTTAGATATAAAAAAAAACAAGGTAGAATTGCTACATTAGTACAACTACAAGTCTAATAGACATTATCACATTGCTTGTTAGGCAGATTCGGTGGATTTTAAATTCATGTTTAAGATAGCCAAAAAAACTCAGTAACAGAAAAAGAGTACTTTGTCATCAGGAAGTGGTTGAGCATATTCGCGAGTTGGAGCATCAAAATCCAAATGCTGAACAATCTTCTCACTTATGGATCCTTTCTTTAGAAACCTTTGTGTATGATTCCAAACTCCAGAGGTAGGGAGATGAGTGCCGACATGAGAGCCCCGTATCTGAAAAAAAAAATACAAATGAACAGAGCCTCGACATTTGTTGATGATAGTACGTAAAAACAAAAATACCACCTTATTCTCCAAATCAAGGGCTTTCGAGGCTAATCCCTCAAGCCACTGCATAAGTCTAAGGCATAACTGTGCCGTATGATCTTCAGCAACAAATTGACAAGCCTCCAAATGTGAAGTTGTTGGTAACTTTAGTACAACAGTGAACAGACAATAAAACATAAGCTCCAACACTAAAATTGAAACAATACAAATTTTGCCATTAATAATATAGGTAGACAAATAATCAAACATAAAAGCCTCATACCACTACCAAATCTTCGGAAACCTCTTCATTCCCTGTACAAAACAAAATCGGAAAACGAAAAAAAAAATATAAATTGATTATAACCAAAAATAATATCAATGATACTACGAAAATGTTAATGAGATAAAGTTTGTGAATCATGCCTTTTCCATATAAATACCACAAAAGAGACCAAGAAGCAGCCTCGTCAAGTAGCACCTTAGCCTTTTGTCTCATCAGTTTGTCCTCAACAATTCTGTGTCTCTCACTACAACTGTTACTGTAGACCAGCAAGAAAAAAGAGTTGTCAGCATGCTCATTAAGAATAATTGTCTCAATTTAGCAAGACCTAAAGTCTAGCATTATATTCAGTACAACTTTTTAGCCAACTGTAAACCAAAATACATGATTTCAACTCCGTCTCCATGAAATATGAACACAAAATTCCATCTTCCCCTAAATGACCAGATTTCAGTTTCGGGAATTCTACATCATATTTGATGGATTATAGATGACAAAATGAAATTCTCCTTTTGACAACTGTGTTAAAAGGAAGATAAAAAATTAATATTTGTTTTAGCTTACAGAGACGGTTCTCCCATGTCATGAAAGCTGGAACAATTTTCCGTCTGGTATGTAGTTGTATCTATTTTTAATGATAAGTTTATCCTATTTGATTGTAATTGATGGATTATGGAGATGAGCATTTCTCATGAAACGGAGAGTGTTAGGCATGCAATGGGGAAACTAGCTTTGTTTTATTTCATTAACACAAAAAAAAAAAAAATGGGAATTCCAGTAACATATGAGACGAGACATACTTGATTGACTCGGAAACATTGCGGCATGCTCCTTCAAGTCTTAATATCAAATCAGGGATGGACATCAATCCTGCAATACATAAACTTACTTACTAAGCAATAAGGTACAGAATTGAAAGGGAGAGATTATAATAAGAAAGACCTTGAAGAGCAGAATCAAAAAGGGAGGCAAATAGAGAAAAAGTGGCATCTGCAGTATCTGCTGCAGCATCTTCTTCCTCGTGCTTGAAAAGTTTTAAGTGCGTTCTTGAGCGACCAAGTGAATCGCTAGGAATGTCAGAGATAGCACGACTATCGATAGAGGGTGACCTCCTTTTGCTAGAAGATCTAGTTCTTCCCTCTGATTGGTCACCATCATAGGGGTCAACTTCCTTCTTTATGTTTTCAAGGAAAAGAGCAGCATTGCTGAACTTGGATTGATAACTCTCTTGGTGAGGTGAAGGCGAAAGCCTTTTCCTGAAGGTACATATAATTAATTAATAATAAATCAGTTAGTGTGAGTGTCTGTTCTGTTGTACGCATAAAAGTTATGATTGATAATAATAATAATAATAATACCCGTAGCGGCGGTAACGCTGTCTGAGAGTTGAATCTTGAGGATCGAAATAACTGGGAGAAGCATCCATGTCCACATCCATTACAATTACAATTACAATTTCAATTTCTCCCTTCAAGATGGATGGCTGGCTGTAGCTTATCTGCCTCAACTCAACTGACTTTAAACCCTAGAAACGCATTTGAGCGCGGAAAGAGGGATACGCTAATGTCTTTTACCCAAACTAGTCCCTAAACTATTTCTAATTAATGCTAAATGTCCCAAAATCATATTTTTTTTTTTATCTGCAAACTTCCGTTTCATTCCACGTAGGGCTGGCATAACAGGTTACACGAACCTGTTAAGACACGAACACAAAACTTGTAAACACGAACACGACACGAAATCTAATCGTGTAATTTTTTTCAAACACGAACACGAACCTGTGTATAACAGGTTAACACAATAAGACACGACAAGACACGATAAGGAACACCTACTAAAATAAGTTAACACGACAGGACACGATAAAATACGACAAGACACGATAAGACACGATAAGACACAACAAGACACGACAAGACACGACAAGACCTGTTAAGACACGTACACGATAAGACACGAACACAAAACAGGTAAACACGAACACGACATGAAAATAAACAGGTCTTAACATGTCAACCTGTTATAGACACGAAACCTGTTAAGGCCAAACACGAAACCTGTTAAAATCATGTAGGTTCGTATCAGGTTATCGTGTTCGTGTCTAAATTGCCAGCCCTAATTCCACCCAAACATATTTACACCAATGCGCCAAGCAAGATGCTGCCTAGCAACATAGAACACCACCAAATACATACCCGTACTTTGAAACAAAACAAAGACTACGTTATAGGCACACTAAAAGCTACCCAATTTTCCCACATCCAAGACGTTTGTTTGTATTTATGTTTCACCCATGTAAACGCCAACGCTTGAACTTCACCAAACACACCATCCCCATTAACTCTTTTTCCGTTGAAAATGAGGTTGTTTCGTGCTCTCCATATTGTCCAACATGCCGCCAATATTATGATTCTCACCAACTTCTTCTTCTCCTTCGAGATATTATTATTGTCGTGCAAGTTGAGAAGATCCTTCACAGTAAATGCATAGATCGGTGGTATTCCAATCCACGAGCTAATTTTTTGGCACACCATGGATGTAACATAGCATGATGTTAATAAGTGATTAATGAACGAGTGGTCCAAGGCTCCGGGCTCGCTCCCACCGAGAGTCCAAAATGTTTTTCAAATTTTTTTATATAATTCTCACCCTATAAAATTTGTTATATGTATACACTGAATTAAAAGAAAACAAAACAAGTGCTCGGTGTGGTGGTTGATAAGTTGCTTTAATTACATCAAAACGCAGGTTCTAATCCAAACGTCTTCTCTCTCTCAATGTCAATTAAAGTTTTAAATCATTTTTTTGTTACTTAGAGGTTGTTTGGTTGATTAAGTGTTAAATGGTTCAGCTATGCACCAAGTCTGAATGGTTCATCTATTAGTCATTCCATTCAAAGCCTTTTTAGGTTGAAACACACAGTCTGAATGTTAAACCATTCAGAGCTGCATGGTTCAAAGCCTCATTAAGAGGCTACCAAACAGTCCCTTAGTTGTATACATTAAATACATATAGCATCAAGTTACATTGATATGTTACTTGTAACATCGCGAATTTCCCCTAATTTTTTTTTGATAAAAAGAATGTATTGTTTTAAACAATATATGTTTTAAATGCCTTAAACTAATAATTATTTGTATCTCGACACTTTTGTACGTTTTAAAAATATTTCGAGTCACTTTCGGGCTTATATAATCATATTATGAATTTAGAATAATATAGTTTTAGGGAAATAATTGCCAAAAAAAGATTTGTGTGGACCGGGACTCGAACCCGCGTCCACAGCCAACCAACACACAGTGACAACCAACTGAGCCAACTATCATCTTGTGTAGTATTTCAGAAGAAAATAAACTTAACACATTCCTTGAATTGATTAGTCAAAGTCTTAGTCAAACAGTCAAAGTCTTAGTCAAACAGTCAAAGTCTTAGTCAAATAGTCAATTCATCATAAAACCTTACTTTATGGTGTTGACCAATTTTAATGGCTAATTGACTCCAAAACTAGTATAAAAACCCACCTATGACCCATTATACTTTGCACCTCTAAATCGATTGTTTCAATCCGATTAAATTTTCCCTCATACCTTTCTTCTCTAGTCTATTACTTCTACAATTGAAGCTTTGATTATAAGCTCTTGTAATTGGCGAATTGGAAGCTTGATATTCTTTCTTTTTCGTTTTCTTCAATTTGGACTAGCTACATTGTTGAGTCTTTGGGATTCGCCTCGCATACATTCACAACACATTATTCTATTTTTTTCACGAGACATAACATTTTGCTAAGGTGAGTTTTACATAGCCCCTTTTTCTATTTATCACCGTTTTTGGGGTGAAACATGTTACAACATTCTATATGCAATTCAATCATCAAAGTGTCTATGTGTTTTTCTATGTTGCATTATGTCTTGAACATGACTAGGGTAAGCACAATTCTAGCATAATCATTAACATTGATCAGCCGACGGTATACATTGATAGATCTATTGGACTGACAATCCCACCCGGATACGTGCCTCCTACAAAGGTAGCGTGGGTGTTTGTTATCGCATAACATATTCGAGTGAACCATGAGCGTATGGGATGTACCACATTATAACAGTCACAAGGGTTGATTATGCACTCGATTTACTTCTAGTATGTTTTCACATATGGACTAGACTTGCCATGACACTTGAATTGTACAACATTTTTATTCGATTATCAAAACCTATGTAATTTTCACCAACTTTTGTTGACCCAAAAATATTTTCAAAATTAACATGTTTCAGGTAACAATGAAGCTGAGGCTTGAATTGCATGAGGATTTATCATGAAGTTATTATTTGAAGTTATTTGAAGTTGTTGCTTATTTGATATCATGTATTTGAATTCCTAGACATCACTTTATTTTGGATATTTATGTTTTGAATAAATTATTTAAAATTCAATTTATACCATGTGCTACTGAAACAATCATCAATACGTGACATCCCGATGTTTCCGCCATCGGTTGGGGTGTTACATTACTAGTGGGATTGCCCGCACGTTGCTGCGGGTATTTGTGACAACCGGCAACTTCCAATCAATATCGGTATGATTTTATTTATTGGAAGTAATTATTTTATTATAAAATAATTGTTAATTATTAAGTTTCGGAGGTTAACGGATGGTTTTAACAAAGGAAACCGTAATCGGATCTTCTAACGCGATTTAAACGCGTGTTTTTGACAGCACGCGCCGGATAACGAAAATATTTATATTTTTGCTCGGTTTAGTCTATTTTATAATTACGAACAAAACCGATAAAATCTTGTAATTTATTATCGAGCCTAACAATAAACCGAGGCTTGCAACGTTAATACGGGTTCGATACGCGGTACACTCCACCTAACATAACCCTACCTATATAAGCATCATATTCTTCTTCTTCTTCACATTATTCATCCAACTCAAAAACCCTAGCCACTCACTTTCTCTCTCTAAAACCGTCACTCTCTCTCTACCCTCCCTCTCATCTCCCTCGCACTCGCTCTCCCTCCCTCCACTTGTTTCAACACCGGCCGACCACCACAGTCCCTGGTGGTGGCGGCGCAGCCCTGTCACCCCGAAGAAACACCCTAAGTCAGCAGCAACAGTGGCGGCGCATGGTTCTAAGCCCGTTCAGGGTGATTCAAGGTTGCGTGAAAGTGATAAGTCGGTTCAGGTAGAAGACGCAGGTGGATGGCATCAGATCGTTGGTAGTGGCTGTGGTGGTTCACGTTGGTGGCTGTAGTGATGGGTCCGGTGGTTCTCAGGTCAGCTCGGGTCTAGGTGGTGGTTTTGGTTCCGGTGTGGTGACTACAGGTCTCGAACCAGGTTGGGCCGGGTGTGATGGTTGCTCTCGAGGGTTGTGGTTTTGTGTTCGGTTTTGAGGTTTGGGTCAGATCTGGGTCTCCGGTTGTGGGTTGCTCTTCAGTTCGATTGGTCTTGGGCCTGGTTCGGGTCTCAGGTCAAGATGGGTTCGGTGCGGGTTCAACTCGGGTGCTTGCTGGTTACGGTTTGGTGTTCACCAAGTGGTTTGATGTGGCCTTTGGCTCGTGGTTTTGGAGTCTGTTGGATCTGGTCGCTGTTTGGTTTGGATCGAGTCTCTGTTCGGGTCACGGTCAACCAAGTCAACAGTCAGATTTGGTCAACGCTCTGTCAACGGCTCGGTGTGCGATTCGGTATACTTACAATCGTGTTATTATTATTACTTTATTTGTATATTTATAAATATTGGATATTTGTAAATATTATATATTTATGAATATTATATATTTATAAATATATTGATATTGAGGAAATAGTTTTAACTCGCGAACGGACCGAATAATAATAATAATAATAAACGGTAACTATATTATATATATCCAACGATTTGGTAAATGGATAACTTAACGTGACTTATGATATTGAACATCGGACTAAATATAATTGGACTATATTGTCGGACTATATTATATATATATATATATATATTGGTATATATATATTTATATAATTAAGTGTATTTAGGTGTCGAAACGTATAATCTCGTGAATTGGAATTGTGGATAAAAAGAACTTGTTGAATTGTGTTTGAAAGTTGATTTTGGGGGAAAATTGTAGACAACGGGTGTTGTCTGGTTTGTACAAAAACAGAGGAAACTCGATCTGCCCAAATTTTTATAAAAACCAAAACGTAACGAACTGCTATTTCTGTTAAATAAATTCCCTTCAGCGTTTTGGACAAATGCATTATTATATACAAAATCAAGGTGTTTTCAAAGTTTATCTATTTGTAACAATAAAGATGATTTTCAAACAATGTTTGGGAAAAAGTAGCAAATGTTATTAATTGGTTTTAATAACTAAACTTGTTTTCCTCAAAGAGTATTTTCTAAAATGATTTACGAGATGATCTTCGGCTCAGGATAGTTATACGTTTTGGGGTTATAGTCCAACAAGGTTTACACACGAATAGTGACAAGTGTGAAACTTGGGTACTATGTTGTATGCAACTTGTGAATTAAGGTAAGTCATGATCGGTTCGTCGAGTTGACACGTATTGAGACTCGCGTTGGTACACACGAGTCTAGACAGTCGGATAGACTATCTTTTAGGCGGTTAATAAGCTAGGCTTATGTGTGATAGACTGTTAAGGTGTCCTTTGTTGGTAATTAGGGCACGAGGAAGTCGGTCGAGGTCTCAGGCTTCGTTTGCTAGCTTAGCACGGAAATTAAGGTGAGTTCATGACCCCACTTTTTACTGTTTTATAAATGTTTTCGGGGTGGAAGACATGCTTCTTTTATGAAAACCTGAGGAATTCCAAACGAACAAGTTTTTGAAAAATGAAATGGGCACGTGAGTTTACGGCCCCTCTTTTAACTGGTTTCACTTTTCGGGGGAGAAAACATGTGTTAAACTTATGTTTTGGTAACAACTGTCATACTATGGGTTTCTATGGTTTACTATACGATCTCTGGAAGTCCCTGGGGAAACCATGAATGTGCGGGTTAGCACAATGGGGAAATGTGAATAGATCTATTGGGAGTGACCAACCCCGCTCGTCGGCTTGGAGGGCCGGGCGAGTGCATATTGTCTCAAACAGGAACAGGTTTACTATTCGGGCACAACATCTGGTTTGCGAGTTAGTAATGGTTTTCCAATCGTAGTAGTAACAAAACATACGCCTAGCTAGCGTACTTTGGTATACATTTTGCATAGTATTGACAGGGTGAACATGGTAACACTTTTGGAACTTGGTAATGTTTGATAACATTTTGCAAAACTTATGAACTCACCAACTTGACTTTTTAAGTATGTCTTTCAGGTTTAAACTTTGGTAACGGCACGGTTGGAGTAGGTGACAGTTGGGATCGGGAATCCTAGAGGGTTAGCAATGGCGTTCAGGAAATAAGAGTCTTAGATGCAACTTTCCGCTGCGCTGGCAAAGGCACCAAACGTCGCAACCGACGAGGGAAAAGTCGGGGTGTAACAGTATTTTTGTTTTGTGTCATAGGGGTGTGAATGGGTCGGTTTGGTTTGGTTCGGTTTTAATCATCACTCCCAATGTTACACAACGCTCGTTACCACCATAACACTCTCAATCATAACGCCCCCATAGCGCTCGGGGGAGGGGGGTGTTCCCCGGCGCTATGGGGCCAAAACGCCACCAAAGCGCCACCGCTACACACACTTAGTAAATTGGCCTTTCTTTTTTTGCTTCATATCTTAACTCTATAAAGAAAGTTGTTATACAATATTATATATCTAATAATGTTATCAGTACAATCTAGAATATAATTGATGAGATAGAGGGAGAAATATAAACCGCTATAAGACTATACGGTGTGGTATACATTTCCCCCAACTCCTTCAAGTGTCACATCAGTGCCACCTCATTTTCCCCATTTCCTTCCCCAAAGTTTGGAAATGATATTTGTCACACCCCGCCTAGGCGGAAACACGGGAATGCAACGATCGAAAAGTTTTCAAGCACAAGGTTCAAGCAATACACGTTTATTCAAAATAGTACCACCATAGAAGATGGAATTTGTCATGAATTTATTTAAATATTATCCATAGTGATAGCGCATAAACATTGTTTTATGGAAATTGACAACATAGCATTTTGAAGCTGACAAAAGCCATCAAAGTGATACCACGGTGTGCATGCTCGAACCCTTCCCTCAATCCTCGGTGGCCCTCCATTAATTACCTGGAACACATGCATAAAGGGTTTTGTCAACAATAATGTTGGTGAGTCTATGGGTTTTGAATGTACTGTGAAATGAACGTGTCATCCGTGTTTGAACAATCATGAGCTAGCTAAGCAAATGATCAATGTGAGAACCATGAGTCCTGTAACCAAACCTCGTGACTGTGGTGCCTCGTGCATTGTACACTAAAGACAATGTATGTATGGTAGAATACTATCACTCTCTTGCATGTGGCTGGTTAGAGCGACTAACTAAGAGTGGGGGTGTCAACCCAATAGATCTATTAAAGTGTTCCATGGCTAAATGTCTAGCTAATGGTTACAGTGAACGATGTACGAGGACTAGTGAGCTCATGAACCAAAATGTCTCATGTTCCACATGGTAGTCATGCTAGAATGTACACACACTTGAAATTGACACAAGTATTGATGCATGTATTTCCCCCAAAATGTAAAATAGTAAAATGGGGCCATAGAAAACTCACATGTTTGAGTCGTGTGTGGTCTAGTGAGCAGGTAAATGATCACCGTCCTGACAAATGATACCCTATGATCATTATGGACACGGTAAGTCACCCGGTATCATACAATTTGTTCACCCGACACTTGTGGACCTTTGTGTTTAGTGTGTTTCATTGTTCTTGATACTTGTTAATGTTCTAACAAAGCATATAGTTCCAAAACTTTGTTGTTTTGAAATGTAGTAACCATGGTGAACTATAATGGGCCTCACATGGGGTAATTGGGCCGCATATTAGCACCAATTCACCATGTGTGGTTGGTTTTTGAGAAAAACATTGCTTAACATATGTGTGGAACCCTTTTGTAAGTCCATTTATAGTCAACACATGTTTCGGCTCTTATTAACACATGTTAGTTAGATGTGGCCGATTTGTGTTCTTTGTACAAAAGAAAATGCGGATTAGTTTATGAATCATCTTAGCCATTTCTAAGCTTTATTCGAGCCTTATAGTGGTATTGAATAATATATTTGTGAGTTTTGCATCATTTTAAGTCTTGATCACCATGTGGTTAGCCTTAGCTTAAAGCTTAAGCCAAGTGAGCTTGTACTTATGAATTTTGATTCACTTCATGGTGACCCAAGTCGTGCATGGTTTTAAAAGCGTAATTCAACTACTCGTGATTGTAACAATGCCGATTATAGTGATGTTAAGATAATATTATATAAACAACACTAGTTATTAAGACAATGTGCCTAAGATTAATATCAAAGTTTATTGTTTTGAAAATCTATTCCTTTGTAAAGTGTCGTGTGCCTAAACATGATATTATAAAGCCGAGTATTGGGTCTACAAGAGGGTATGTCGAAAAAGAGCTTAAAGTGTAATGGATTTTACCTTGAGTGTTTGTCAATGCTAGTGATCCTTAGACTTAGAGAGCTTCTTATGCCAAGCCTTGAGCCGATATATTGAAGCTCCTAATCCTTGTGTCCTTGATCACTTTAGCCGTAAGTTTTTAGAGTGAGAGAGAGATGTGATTTGGTGCAAGGAATGAAGTGAAGGGTGAGGCCTTATATACTAGTTTGGATGGCAAACTATCCCTCATGGATTGGAGTTCATGATTAAAGGTTATTACTAGTTTAGTGTAAGGTTTGAGGTGTTCTTGTCTCTTGCTAGCCGATTGGTTTGCCAAAGAAAGAAGAGGAAGTCCTAACTTGTGTGGGAGTGTGTTGAGGGTGAGTTGACCTTCCTTTTTAGTGTATGTTTGTTTAAGAAAGGATGGGATTGGTGCTTGGATGTCTTCGGCCGCAATTCATAGGGAAAAGAAGAAGTATTTTGGGTAGCTAGTCAAGCTTTGGTCTTAGTGAATTCCCTAGGTTAGGCCTAATCTAGTATAAAGCATGTTTTAGGGGTGTTGGCCGATTTGCACATGGGTTAGTGTTTTAGGAAAGTTGACATTAGGAAGGGCTTGCCTATCTTTGTGTTTCTTATCATAATGGTGCAAGTTCATACCTCATCCTTCTTCTAGAGCCATGACATCATGGATAAGGGATGAGTTGGATCCGATTTTTATGTGTTGTTTCTTACATAGATTCGGCTAAGGTAGGTCTAGGATATTAGTATGAATTGTGACATTTCCTAGTTCCAAAGTTGTTCCCATGTGTCCTATAGTGTAGCCGCAAATCTAAGTAGGATAGGAATGTTTGTTCTATACTAGATGTGGAAAGGGGTAGGGCCTTGGATAGTGTCATGAACTTTTGTTTAACTAATTATATATAACTTAGGGTGATAGTGTGTTCTCATGACTTATGGATCGGCTATGATGGGTTAGAAACCTTAGGTCTTAGGATCCACATGGAGTAGTATTGGGTTGATAAGATGTTTCTTTGGCATGTAGATGATGGTTCGACCGAAATCATGAAATCAAGGGAAAGACTTGTCATTCATGAGTTATGTAGATGTCTAGGTGTTTGATCATATATGTGTACATATATGTGGGGAACTAGATGTGACATCTGTCACCTTTAGTTTTGTTATTTACACAAATCTAGTCCTTATTTTTTTCCCCTTTTTATTTGCAATTATTCCCAATAATTTAATTTGAACTTTAGAGGCCTAAATTCGAAATGCTAGAATGTTAAATACTGATTTAATATGTTGGATTCTTAAGCAAACTTAGCGTATTATAAATCACTAAATTATTTGTGGTTTTGACGAAAACTTGTTAATTACTAATTGTTATTTTATAAAAATTAAGTGTAAAAAAAAAACTAATATCAACAATAATAATAATAAATAAAATTTCGAGTAAGTCAAAATTGACAATCACATAAAAAGGAAAAGAACAATAACAATTAATGTTTTCCATCTCCACTGCATAAATTTGAAATATCCATTTTTTTTCCTTTTCGTGATATACGAAACGAGGAACAAGCAAATGAAACGGCCGATTTTATTGCTAATCACTAAATCATATTCAAGGCATTCATTAGTCATTAACTTCATTGGTTTATAATAAAAACCCGGTCGGTTGCTACAACATAGCACCACCAAAACAGTAGCGAACACCACATCGCATTCACCCTTTCGGCTCTTTTCAGCACCCTCCGACCAGCCATCGTACCAAACACCATCATCCTTTCATCTTCCACATCAACCGATCACCACCACAAAACCAGCGTCACCGCCACCTCCGAAACTGACCACACATCGCCGCCCACTGATTTTGTCAAGTTCGCCAATCGACTATGCTTGTTCAACGCAAGGTACCGATGCTAATCCTTATCTGTTGTCTTCATGTGTCCTCATTTAGTCATATGTAATCAATCTGGGAGAATATGGATATAAATAATAGTTGCTAAACAAAGAAGATAACTGCTCTATTTCATTATGTTCGCTTTTGGTCACAAGTAATGTACATACCGTAGATTTTACTGCAAAACAAACTTTTAAATCTTAACTATATATATATATATATATACATATATATATACACACACTTGCATAGATGTTATTCATTATTAAATATAGATTTTTTTTTCTAAAAGAGAATTATCCAAATAGATTATATAATCATACTAAATGATATGTTATTTAGTTTACGAAATATTGAATCTCATGTTGATTACAAAATTCGTTTGTTTTATATAATACAATGTGCAAGAAAGTATTTTTTTTTATATATATCGATTTTCCTCAATAAAAAGGGCAATTTTAATGATAGTCGTCAATGTATAATTTTTGTGTAGATTATCATGGCTCTAAGTTCCTACCTTATTTCTAATACAATATATTATTAAATGTATACATGCAAATTTCATGAACCTTTATAAATTTAAAATAGTAAATAATTATTTACTCTTAGGCACATCTGTACAATATGTTAATAAATATAAGTATTGGAGTATAATGAAATATGGAAACTTATGGTTTTTGCTAAAGGTAAATGGGTGGAATCGATTAAATAAAGCTACCATATTTTGATAGTAATAAAATAAATCAAAAGTTTCATATTATGCCCATACTCAATAACCATGCATACTAAAACATTACTCTCAATTAGGTGCAAGCATAATTTGTTCGTTTCCCATTAAATTATAGCATGTTCATCATTACGATCAAGGTGAGTATATCTTTCCCCTTTTTTACTGTCTTACTATTTTGGGGTGACTCATGTACTTACTATCAAGTTTCTATTTCTTTTACTAAATGCAATTCTCATGTGTGTTTGCTTTATGTTAATTGGTGTGTCTATGACTTGTCAAAATCATTAACCGCTGGGCGGCCTAGCTTGTCAATGAATAGTACTATGGTATACCCCCTTGAGACTCTGTAAAGAGAATCTTGGTCATTGTCTTGTTAATTCATTATTCAGTTGGTTAGTCATGTGTTAGTCATTATTCTCAGGTTTGGTTTTGAACGGATATTACTTATTACATAATTGCAAATGGTACCGCACATGAATTGCTAAACATTTTTTCCTACTATATATATTTAAACAGGGTATGCTCACCAATACATTTTTGTATTGACATATACTATTTTCGTACATGTTTCAGGTTATTTTGCGACGCTTCTTTTTAGCTTTTGGATTTATATTTAAGCTTTGACTTTATTGTATTTTAGTTAGACTTGACGCTTTAGAACTATTGTATACTGAAATTTCCTTTCAATGTAAAATTATTCAAAACAATGTATTCAAATTTACACTTTAGTCCATGAGCTATTGAACAATCGTCACTATGTGACACCTCGATGTTTCCGCCATCGGTTGGGGTGTTACACTAAACAAAGTAGATAGGTGACTAGTTCAAGAACCAATAGTTGTCATGTGTGTGTATGTATGTTGTGTGGGTGTGTGTATATACATATGTTTGTATAGCTCTAAGACAATAAGCTTGGCTATGATCCAATACTTAACACGTTATGTTAAATAAGTCGGCCTATTCATGTTAATAGGATTGTGATTGTTCGTTGTATAGCCTTTAGTTCACCTCTGATATAGGAATATCATCCGGTTTCATAAGGGTAAGAGGTTGTTAATTCCATACCTCTTGATGACGACATTAACATGTATTTTGTGTTATGTGTGTCATGGGTTTGTTGAATGATTTCCCATGATGATCTTTGTGTTCACCATCGTGTGTTGGAGGTGCATTTAGCCTCTTGTAATGCTTGTTTTGATGGTGTGTCCGGGTGTTGTATGACTAAACAAGTGCGTTATGTTGAGTTTTCTGATTAACTCATGCTCTACTAGCCTTGGGGGGGGGGGGTATAGTGCATGCAAATTGTCAAAAATGCACATATAATGACTTAATAAATGAAACATGTACAGTCGTTGACATGTTACGTTGACTGTTGTCACAGTATTCCCCCAACCCCCCTTCATTTTTTATTACATAAAGTTTGAATAAAAAAATAGGCCAATCATCTCCCTCGGTGCCTTCAGTGTCTTCTCCCTGAATTCCCCGAAAATCTCACAGGGGGCGGTGTTCCCCATCGGGGCCGAGGCCACCTCACCACCCTGAGCTACCTCCCCGGGTCCACACCTTATAGTCTAACTAGAGAGAATCAAGAATCTACATTTGAGAAAGAAACAAAGAAACATGTTTGTTTAAAAACTTACATTCCACATAACCTAACTTCTTTTCTAAACTAACTTTAAGCTACTTTTGAATATGATCTAATCAGACCCAAATTGTATAGAAACTTTTCGGATCGATTCCTGAAGAGATTACCAAACGAAAACCCGCCCGTTTGTTGCGCGGGTGGCTTTGACTTGGTCAAAGTTTTGTCTTCCTTCACTTTTATGGTCTCACCAATTGCAATCCTAACTGCTTCAATTGTTTCACTTTTGACTTGATTGCCTGATGAGTCGATCACGTAGAAGGCGTTTACAGATGTAGTTCCTCGGGTTGTTACCTCGGGCCAAGTGACTGATAGCCCGTTCTCTCTAAATATTCGAGTAACATCGGATAATAGCCCGGCCCAGTCTTCACCACATAGTTCTAGCATTAGGCCTTGCATATCACATGTACAATAATCATATAACATATTTATTTTCAATCTAACCATTAAAACTGATTATTATTGCGGTTTCATACCTTTGAGACCCGTCTCTTGATAGCTGCCTCAAGACAATGAATTACTCGTTGCCTCTCGGCTTCTGAACTAATCGGGCATCCATATGTATGGCGGATATAAAACTCCTATAATCGCAGTAAACAAAGCCCGGTTAACACACGAAATATAAATAAATCACACGTTTTATGCTAAATACGAGCATTAAAACAAGATCATAACGCGTTAAAACAATCTACCTGAAAAGCTTTCGGGCCTTTGGTAATCATGGTCGAATGAAAGACAACATACTGCATATCTGTTAACGTGCAGAACGTATCAAATAACAACTTAGGCCGATCGGGACACCTCAAATTAACCATAGTGTACCCTCTTTCAACACAGTTTTCAACAGTCATAAGTGGTTTACGACCGCTAGAACCTTCAGAAGCCATATCATATTCATTTGTGTCATAATCACGGTCTGCATACGTTAACCGGTGCAGCCGCCTCTGAGTATGAGTGACCCCAACAGAAACTACAGTCTGCGCACCACGTCTGTCAAGATCGCCTTTTAGAACATATAGTAACAGCTATTTGATTTTCGCCAATCAGTCTGAATCATCGATTGGAAGACCGGTTTCCTCATCAGTAATGTACACGATCGAAGCCATTCGTGAATTATGTGTCCATATTTCTGCAGCAACCACATTACACTTGAGGTCGGCAAGAACCGCAAACACCTCTGATAGTAACCCGGGTTTGTCACGACCCGTTAGCTCAATCGTGGTGTTTTCAGATGCACATTGTACCTCGACCGAGCCTTTTAGGGACCGGAAACTGCACCCTCTTCGTCCAAGTGACTGCAGAATGTGATCTGTGATTATATCTTCCGAGAGTTTATTGCCATATTGATCAGTAACATGAAACACTGTTATCAGAATAACAACAATCAAAACGCATAACAAAATGAATCATTCGTTTTTTTCAATCTAAAATTCATTAAAAATAAAGAAAAACGTTAGAAATTCAATGTTAATTCGTCACCCTTAAAATTCTATAAATATATATATATATATATATGAACAAAATTCATTTCTGTTGGTAAATAGCTAAAAAAATTTAAAAAACATATAAAAACAAATTAGTTTGATGGTTTTTTTATAACATATTATAAAACATACTTTTTATTTTTGGAAAGCTTTAAAAATTTTCAAATCAAACAATAAAAAATTGTTCACTCTCACTCTTAACAAATGGCTATGGAATAGAATGATTTTTCTTCGTCTGACTCATGAGAAGAAGACGATTTGATTATGGAAGTGGGAAGGACAACGGTTGATTACTTGATTGCCCAGTATCGAAGGCAAAGGCAACCCACGCTAACGAGACCACCATCGCTTGATCGTGATAGAGAGGGAGTAAACGAAACTTTGATACGACACTACTTTAGCCCGGAGCCTCTGTACAATGAAGAACATTTTAGGCGACGCTTTCGAATGAGCAGTCAATTATTTATGCACCAATCAAACAAATTGTCAGAGCGATATCCTTTTTGTTTCAACAAATAGAAGACCTAAGGGGCCGACTACGGTTCACCTCCGTACAACAATGTACAACCGCTCTTTGTCAACTAGCATATGGGCTTTCGTCGGATGCAATGGATGAGAATATAGCCATGTTCGAAAAAGTTGCGCGCGAGTTGCTTCATTTTTTTGTCAAGGTATATATCTATATATATTTTACTTATCTTCCACGCATTGTTTAAACTTGTATTCTCAAACATCGTTTGAACTATATATCGTTGCGTAGGGATTATATCTATTTACTCACGAAGATATTTGCGTAAACCAACAATGTATGATATCCAACGCATATATGAGGTTCATGGTGAAAAACATAGGTTTCCCGGAATGTTTGGTAGTCTCGATTGTACGCATGTTGGTTGGGCTATGTGTCCTACGGCTTGGCGAGGTCAGTTTTATCGAGGTGATCACTATGGGCCGAGTATTATACTTGAAGCGGTGGCCTCGCATGATCTTTGGTTTTGGCATGCGTTTTTTTGGAGTTGTTGGGTCAAATAACGACCTAAATGTTATTGACCAATCACCTATATTCGATGACCTCATCGACGGGGTCGAGGCGGCCCAATCGTTTATGCTAATAACGTAAATTTCAAGTACAGCTGCTATTTGGTTGATGGTATTTACAATGTATGGTCGACACTTGTTTAAGCTTACTCGTCTAAACTTGAAGACAAACACAATTACTTTACAAAGAAACAAGAATCGACAAGAAAAGATATTGAAAGGGCGTTCGGCGTTTTTAAAAAAGATTTCAGTTGATTGCCAACCCAATAAGGTTTTGAACACGAGAGAAGATAATGGACGTCGTCTATGCTTGTATTATTCTACATAACATGATACTGGAGGACCAAGGCATGGCTATATGTCAAAATTACCAAGGTGATATCCACGTGCTCAACCGACAATCACTAATTTTCAAAACTCGACAACGTAAACAATATCAAGAACCTTGAGATACACAGAAATCTTCGCCATGAATTGGTCGAGCATTTATGGGCTAGTTGTCCCGATGATTTTGTATTAGATTAGTTTTAGTTTTTTATAGTTTGTATTATTGTTAACATTAATCAAATGATACAAATTTAGAAAGCCTAAAAGAATAAAATTAAAATTAAAAAAACTGGATAAAGTCACTGCTCATCTTGAGCCACAACAGAATCAAACGAGTGACCAGCAGTTTTATCAGGGTATCAAGTAAGCGCTGACATGATATGATGATATAATATTAGAGGATAAAGTTACGGCTAGAGATAACACATGGTCTAAATATTTTATTAACTCAATCATATAACGTGTCCTATGCAACACAAGACAACATAAAGATTGTGCCAGAAGCAAACCACCACATTTTTACCACTCTTAATAAAATATATATTTCACACAAATACTAAATATACACTTGTCCATCTTTCAATTTATCATGTTGTATTTTCCTTTCTTTCGACATTTGTTCCTTTAATTCCAACTTGCAATCATTCATAAATTAAGTAGATAACACCACAATTTCAAAGTAAATATAATATAATATTAAAAACAGCCACCAGGCTAAAGTTTTTTTTTTTTTTTTTTTTCACACGTGTTGTAAAATTTATTGTAGGTGTGAACATGAAAAAGTGGTTTTTCTATAAGATAAATCAGATTTTTATTATATTTATTTATAGCACAAATATCTTTTATATGCTTTTATTTTCTCCATAGCCATATCATAAATTCATGAATTTAATTCTTTTTAATTAATTTAATTATAGTATTGTTATACAAACATCTTTTATATATTATGCACTTTGGTTGTGAACAATTTGTCTTAAGTATTTACATCAACAATCCATCCATAGTGGTGGAGTGGTGGAGAGGCCTTAGACCATTTTCATTGGCAAACAAACATGTGAAAATAATATTAAAAAATTCATTGTTTGCAAACAAACCCCCAAACGGTTTGTGGTGGCAACCATGTTTGCAATCAAATAAACCACCCCACTAACTTAATTACTTAAATAACTTATAATATTTAAGTTTAAAAAAAAAACTAAATACACTGTATTTCTTAACTTTTTTTTTGTGAACATCCTGATATAAATTTTATTAAAAACCGAATTCTTTTAAAAAAAATATTTTTAGGTTGAGTTGGGTTGTGAATGTGTGTTAAGGTTGGGTTGTGTAGATTGAAGAGAGAGAATGTACTTTGTTTGTTTGTGAATGTGGATGGTCTTATGTTCACTTAGGTGATCATGGGTTCAATTCCCACTTCCAACATTATGGTTTGGTATCCGGGTGAAGATCGAATACGGGTGGCGCCGGTTCGAATCTGACGGGTGGCGAGGTTTTACCGAGTTCTATAACACTGTCGTGCCTTCGGGCGGGTGGAGCTCGGGTTTCCGCGCATCGGGAGAAGGCGGGGGCTGCTGGAGGTCGAGTAGTCGATTCTTGGGCACAGCGCCCCGTAAGGTGGTTGCCACACAGTTGTTCGCCGATAAAAAAAAAAGTATTTACATCAACGCATAATTATGTAATGTACTTATGTAGCATAATTACATATATATGACGTGTAACTATAACTTATAATTATACCCCTCGCTGTTGTCGTATAATGATGCATGTTTTCCCTGGAACAGGAGACGGGTGGGCCGAATGGCTCTGTCCGTACGGACTAGAGGCCGTCTGGGGCCCTTTTCGGCCATTAGGGGCTGCGTACAGAGTACCCGGCAATACTTTAGTTGATCGTTAAAAAAAAATGATGTATTTTTTATACACTTTGCAAATTAAATAAAAAATAAATCCGTTTATTCTAATTTAGATTTGTCTTCATTAATACCACGAAACTCTGCTATCTATCTGTGTAACTAAAACCGGATGTTGGTAATTTTGAGGCAAATAATTCATATTTATAAAACCAAATATATATACCATCAAGTTGTATTAGAACATAGCAACGAAAATCACTCTGCTCCAATAAGTAGTGCAAAAAAAAAAAGGTAGAAGAAGCAATTAGCAAAAGAAGATATTGAAAATGATGGAAACAAAGAAATAATAATAATCTTCCTGCTGCAAACTGAAACTAGTAAACATATTGAATTTACAGAAAATGGAAATGGATATGGATATGGATATGGATATGGATATGGTGTGTGTGTGTAGTCACTAGATTGAAAAGTAAAGTAGTAAAGTGATAGTGTAGATATATGGCATGGCATAGAAATTAGAAATTCAAGTCAAAAGTTTGTTGGTTCCCAGAATGAGAAGATGAAGTGCCCGGACTCGGAGAGTGGTAGGTATATGGCGCTGCTCTAACGGTGGCTGCCCTGTCCTTTCTCTTCGCCAAGAACTTATGCAACGATGCTCTTCTCGCTATCGGCAAATCTGAATCCTTTTCCTTTGATCTAGAAACATCATCAGCAACAGCAACTGCAACAGGTTTGGATGTTTCATTTACTCCCTTCTTCTTGGCCATCAGCATCATCAGATCTCTGGCTCTATCTGCCGGAACGTCATCCAACACTAATACCTGGCCTTGGTAAAATATAGTCATCTGTGCACTACTACTACTTTTATCTTCTATTTCAATTGAATCTAAGATAACATATTCAGGAATAACAGCATCTGCTGGTTTCTCCAATTTTTCACCTATGGTGCTTAACAAATCAACAGTCGTAGTGGAATTAGGATGATTCAGAGATCTAACCGATTCAAAGAGGCCGTTACCCGTAGCATCAAATTTTGCATTAATGGGATTTCGAATTTTGCCTCTCTCTTTGAGAAACAGACTCAACCGATTGCAGGTCTGAAGAAACTTTGACTTCTCAGGCGGTGTGGCGGAGGAGAGGTGGTGGTGGTGGTGTTTGGGCGGCGACATGTGCATAGCCGCGTTGGGTGGTGTGGGCTATGGAATTTTAATTTTAAGAAGAAATAAAATGAAGGCCAGGGTTACCAAGTTTATTTATATTTATATTAAAACTAGCACTTCATCATCATGGTGTACAACTGTCAATGTAGCTAGGGACACCCTTCCATTCAAAATTACCTTTTAATTAGCACATGTTTATTGTTTCCCGATAAAAGGAAGCCTACACTCGGAATTGTTCCGCAGTCAACATTTGATTTTCCACACATAAGTTTTTCACTTTTTCTTTTTATATTTTGGCTTTTTTAATTTAATTGGGGTAGGATTAAAAACTAAACTCGTTAAGTATGGGAATAATGAAAGAAAATAAGTTGAAAGTTTGGAGTGCTATTGGTTAAAGTGAAAGTTGGGAGTATTATCCGCCAATAAGCTATAGTTATGAGTTAAAATCCATTTTCCCGCATAATAATAATAACAATAACGATAGTTAAAAACATTACAAAATAGTCTAAAAGATAAGATCAAACAATTAACATGTCACAAGCTTCTTGACAAGGATGACATGATTGTAAGTGGTAACAACTATCGAATCAAAGTTAGTCATCAACTTGCATGACAAGACAAGGTTGTAATAGAAGGAAAAATATTTTGGCCATACGTTTTATTTGCAGCCGCCCAAGTTCTAAGCATGTGGCAATTTTTATCCGTATATACGAATTCAAAAGTAAAGTTGCAGTAATTTTAATGTTATTTTACTAATTTCGTGAAAATAACGTTAAAAATGACTGACGGTTAATCATGCATCAGGTGGTGACGTTGATAGCCAAAAGACAAGGGGGTACATGCACCAACCGGGTTTGTCCCGATTGCTAAGTGTATGTGCCTTATGTCTAAGGCTTGATACAAAACCACTATTGAGCCGGGGGTCTCACTGGAAGCAGCCTCTCTATTCCCACGGGGTAGAGGTAAGGCTGTCTACATCTTACCCTCCTCAGACCCTACCTTAGCTTTTGCTATTGGTGGGATTAACTGAGTATGATGATGATATACGAATTCAAAAATTAATATGTAAGCGACACTCAGGCTTGGCGGTGAGGGCATAATGATTTTCAACAAAGTATAAATGGAAACGTAGACATAATTGTAAACAATGGTTTGATGAGAAAGTATACGATACATATATACTTTAACGTAAGATGTGTAGAAAGCCACATATTTTGCCACCTGTCAATTTAACGAAACTACGGTTAACGTAATTAAACTCATTTACAGTCAAATTCAAGGGTATAACTTATTTACATAAATCACGTTCTATATACGGTTACGATTTCATAATTTAAGCAATTTCAACTCGATTAAAACATTCCGAATGATTACACAATAAAAAAACAAAAACAATTCGATTGCATTGAACGAAAACATAAGATCAGTGTTTCAATCTAAAAATCAGAAAAAAGAGGATTATACTGGGACGATTAATCAGACGAAAAACATAGGATTATGAATAAACGCTCGTATTAGTTGTCAAATACTTTCAGTTGTATTTCAAGAAGAAGGATTAAGCATAAAAAATAGGTTAAAAGAAGTTGCATAAGAAAAAGAAGAAGTTGGTGATAACAGAGTATTTTGGACGCACCTTGTAAATGTTTAGACGCACTTGATGTAGAATTTAAACACACGTTGCAAAATGTTTAGACGCACGTTGTAAATACCCATGTATATAAACACACTCAATTCTTCATAACGTGCGTCTGAATTCTTCATAACGTGCGTCCAAAACCTTAATATGTGCGTTTTGAAACAATAAACATGCGTTTACGCACACAAACACTTATACTTACTCGTGAAGATTGAGGAAAACCTTGGTTGAACATTTGTCTAGTTGTAAACATTTACTTAGTACTTGTAACCCATCCAAAGACTATTAATATAGATTATCTCTCATTTCTTCCATATTTGTTAATTAAAAAAAATAAATAAAGGAAAGAAGGTAAAGGCTGAGTGAGGTTAATATTCGCTTTTGGTTGCCGACACAAGTTGATAGGGATTGGCACTCGTCACATTTCACATGTTTAGTTTTCCCGAATATCACACATGCCTCCATCCTTTCTATTACTGTCGTTTTAACTTTTAACGAAGACAAAAGGAAGACATCATGGGTATGTTGGGAGAGGGTTATTGGACCAATAGGGAAAAGGGGTATCGGGTTGGGATCATTGGAACATATGAACTTAAGTCTCCTTGCCAAGTGGTGGTGGAGATTCAAGAAGGAAGAAACACGTTTATGGAGAAGAGTCGTTTTGGCGATTCACCAAACTACAAGGTCGTGGTCCTATCTTCCGGTCAAAACTTCATGTGCCGGGGTATGGAACTCGATCGCTAAAGTGGACAAAGATTTTGAGGCTACCAACAACAGTATCGCGGGATTAATCAAGGGGGTTAGGTAATGGGAATACAATACGGTTTTGGGTGGATCTTTGGGTTGGGGCGGAGCCGCTGATGCATCAGTTTCCTGGATTGTTTTTGCTCGAAACAAGCAAAGCTTGTTCCGTGGCAGAAAGAGTCCAGCGGGTGGGAGGGTTTGGGGTTGGGAATTGGCAATGGAAGCGACAACCGGTTACAGATATGGAACGAAGACAGCTTAGCGACCTGGAAGCAGTGATTTTGAATGTTGACTTTTTGTTAACTGCGGATACTTGGAAGTGGACATTGGAAGCGGATGGCGTTTTCTCAGTGAAGTCTTGCAGAAACTTATTTGATGCTTATGCGGTTCCGTATTTTCCTTTTAAATGGGTCAAATGGGTTCCAAGAAAAGTGAATTTAATGGTTTGGCGTGCGGAACAAGGACGACTTGCTACAAGGGACGGGCTCCGGCGAAGAAACATCATCAGTGGTAGCGTTTTATGTGAGCTATGTGGGGAAGAAGACGAATTAGCTGTACACCTATTTACTTCCTGTTTCATGGCTGCAAATATTTGGAATAAGGTTAGTGAATGGTGTAAAATTCCTCAGGTATTTGCGTTCTCCTTTCGAGATCTTCTGGGAATTCACAAAGCAGACGGATTAGGACGGGTAAAAAAAAGGCATTACAAATGATCATCCGTACAACATGTTGGGTCATATGGAAAAGTCGAAACGAAAAAATTTTCAACGGGAAAAGATTGGGCTTGGAAAGCATGTTGAGCGACATCATCTCATTATCGTTCTCATGGATAACCAATAGGGGGAAACAAAACCAAATTGATTGGGAGAAATGGAAAAAGTTCGAAATATAATGTGTAATATGTAATGGTGTTGGGTTGTAACTCGCGCTATTAGATAGCTCCTTGCTTATAGTAGCGTCTCTTGTACATATTTGGGTTTGGAATAAAATTGAAATTTGCCGGCCAAAAAAAAAAAAAAACTTTAACCCAAATACCTTATTTTCATTTATTTATTTACTAGCTGATTACCCCGGGAGTGTCCCGGGGTTAAAAAAATCTAATATGACTTAATAAAAAAAGATAAAAGAAGTAAACAGTGTCAACCACTTTTAATGCTAAAGAAAGTTGTTCTAATGTTTATACTACGAAAAGGGGCTCTCATGCTGTGTTCCCAGCAAATTAAAAAAATCTCAACCTCTTTTAATGCTAAGCATATCGTTATAGCACATGAACATGGGCAATTCATATATGTAATAGTAGGTTTGAAAACATGTATACTATCATAACACGATTAGTACTTGCCTATATATGATTAATAAATCAACTAAACACGTGTTTTTTTTTTCTGCATGAACAAAAACTCACTAAAAAAACTTTTTTTTTCGTTTTTTGTATAGCACTATGGTGCTCGTTAGAAAGATAATAAAGCGATCGATAATTTGGTGTAATTTTTTTTTTTTCAAAAAAAAATGTCATACATAAAAGTTACTAACGTTTAAAAATTGTGAGTGGAAAATAAGGAAAAAATAAAGATAAAAATATTAATTAAAATATTTGAAATTATAAAATAATAATTAACATTTAAAAATGTGAGAGGAAATAAGGAAAAGATATTAATTAACATATTTGAAATTTTAAGATAATATAGATATAGATTTTATTTAAAAAAAGAAAATAAAAATTTTAAAAATTTATCTTTTATCTATAATCTATAACTTATAATAAAAGAATTGAATATTGTTGAGGTGACATTCAATGGGGGTCTCAACCTTCAATCTCTCCTTTGAGAAATGCCACATAGGATGTGATGTGGCAACTCTAGACCAATTAAAAAAAAAGAATAAATATGGTTTAACCTAATCTATTAAATGCCTAATCTTCTAAATTTAAATATTAAACCTTTATTATTTTCTCTCATTTTCCTCTCATAACTTTTAAACGTTGATATCTTTTATATACGAGATTTTTTAAAGAAAAAAATTACACCAAATTAATGAGCGTTTTATTATCTTTCCAACGAGTACCATAGTGCTATATAAAAAACGGAGAAAAAAACGACTATTTTTTTGTAACCCGACAGGTATTGTGTCAGGTTTGGAATTAGTTTAAAAAAAATTGTGGGTTTGGGTCGGGCCTGGGATTAGGTGATACCCGACCCAATTACCCGAAACCACATACCCAAATACCCGAACTATATACCCGATCATATACCCATGAATTTTTTAACCCATCACATAACCCTTAGACTAATGCCTTCGATATTTCAATAAATAACTTTTTTTCCTTATTTCATGTTAGTTCTTTTTAGAATGATCGATTACAAACTTCCGCATTCATTTGGCATTATATAATATTTTGTAATGGCACTAGATTTATACCCCGGCGCAGAAATTTGTTTTTTTTATATTTGAATATGATAACTTATGGCAAAGATTTGTTTAAAATAAATAATAATAATAATAATAATAATATATTGGCAAGTCATTAATTATGTTGTCATATTAGACATTTTATTATGTCATATTAGATATTTCAACCTGGGACGCTCCTGGGATAAAAACTAGTTTAAAATAATAAATTCAATAATATCATCTCAAAGTGCCACATGGCACATTCAATGAGGGGTTGAGACCTCCATTGAATGTCACCTCATAAAAATTCAATTCTTTTATTATAAGTTAAAGATTTATTTATTTATTTATTTTCTATTAATCCATACCTTCATTTTCGTTTTAATCCAACTACATTTATTTTCATTTATTCACCTTACTAGATTTATACCCTGGGAGTGTCCCGGGGTTAAGAAATCTAATATGAAATATCAATTTTACATACGAAATAGACTGATCCTTACAGGTACATGCAGGAAAGCTTTGGATAGCACCTAACCTAAAACAATTAACAATGTATCTCCAATGTTAACGACTAACCTTAAACAATGTATAACTCTAATATTAAAACATAATACAAAACAATGCACAACTCTAATGCTAACACCTGTTGTAAATAGAATTAATATTTACTGGTTTGAACATAATTTATGACTTGCCTATACATGATTAATGAATAACTTAAACACTTTGTGTTTTTTTCCTGTATGAACAAAACCCAAAAAAATAGTCGTTTTTTTCGTTTTTTTTTTTATTTTTATTTTTTTGAATATCAATTGATATTTTTCATTTCATACTAAAAGCAACAAGAATTACAAGTGAGGCGCGGGTAGACGGGCAACAAGCTGCGCCGCAACCCCTTTTTGAATAGCAAAGCCTACTCTATTAAATATAAAGCTTGTGTCCTTGGCCGCAGGAGAGTTACTCTGCACCACCTTCTGCACTCGATCTAAAAACCGGATTGCATCGGGAGCAAGGCCCCAAATGTGTCAAAAGCGAAGGGCACAAAGACGTGTTGGTTTTCAAGACAAGCAGCTTCATGTTTGTCAACTTTTTTGGATTCAGCTTTTAAGACTGCTTGCCCTGCCACAAACCCCGAATCCCGAAGTCCCACCAAAGGAGACACCCCTGTGAGATCAACGCACGCGTGTTTTCCCTGCGCCCACCCGAACACAAGGACATCCGCTGGTCTTAGGGTGGACCGCCCCTCAAGTGGATCCGTCAAAAAATTAACCGGGGCTTCTTTCCTAGCTGAAATCCCTGCTCTTCGTAAGACGTCCCATAAGACATCCCTGACCAGGTCATGCCTGTATTTAAATCCTGGCAGCTCTTTACAGTGAAGGGCATGCTCCCCAAATTTGTCTAAACATGCCTTTTTGCAAACCGGACACGGCTCATCAACTGGGAACATGGGAATCATGAGTCTATACTTAAGGATAGCCCGATATTCAACAGCCGACATATGTTGTCCAAGCCCATCGATGGGAAGGGCAGTCAAAAAATCTTGGGCATGCGCTCCTTTAAGGCATTCAAGCACAGCTTTCTGGCGCGGGGACATGGAAAACTTTTCTCCCATGGTTTGAAGGGTTTTACCGGTAAAAGCACTCGCCAAAATATTTTGAGGTTTTTTGGGGGCGGTGTCCTTATCCATAAACCCGCCCAAATCGAAGTCCGGGAGAGAGCTGCGAATGTTGTCCAAGGCAAGCTCATAATCCACGTCCATCCCTACCAACCCGCTATTCCTTAAGATGTGGTCTTGAAGGTCCCAGGACTGCACCCGAGAGGCCACAAAAGCATAGGCAGACACGTCCTCCGCCGAACAAAGACCAAGCCCTCCCAACCGAATCGGCAAAGACGCTAACCGCATACTCTTTGAAAATATAATAAAACGCTCGTTAATTTGGTGTAAAATTTTTCTTTAAAAAATATCGTATATAAAAGATATTAATGTTTAAAAATTATGGGAGGAAACATGAGAGGAAAAAAATCTAATTTTGTTTTTATTTTATTTTTTCTAAAATCACTTAATGTCACATGACATCCTACATGACACTCTTAAAGGAGATAATGATTATATGAATGCCAGAGGAAAAAAATCAAATTTTGTTTTTATTTTTTTTTCCTAAAATCACTCAATGTCACATGACATCCTACATGACACTCTTAAAGGAAAGAATGATTATATGAATGTCATGTAGAACTTAGCCTTTAAAATATGTATAGATATAGGATATAGATATAGATTATTAACATTATTTTTTTAATATTCAATACCAACTACTCAACCTGAAATTGCAAGGGTTTATACCCACATCACATTAATAAGAAGCAATCACCAATACCATTTCAATTACCATTAAATCAAATTTCCATAATTGATAAAACAAGTTGATCATTACTCATTAGACTCGATAAATCTAAAGATACAAGTTGGCGTGAACCCAATAATGTGTGTGGGCTCATTCCTAAATAATAAAACACTTGGCTAATAAGGAGCCACGCTAAATATGTGGACTCATTCCTCGAATACTTTTATTGAAATTGACGTTTTGAACATTTTTAAGAATCCAAGTTCTTTGAATCATGCAAATTTATCCTAAATAACCCCCGCGTTGCGGGGTCACATCATTATGCCGTGTTAGGTAGTAAGTAAACAATGATGAAAACCGTAGAACTTGCAACAGAAACATGCAAATTTATACCGTTACATGACATCAAACGTAGACAAAGAGAAACTCAAACTTATGCGGTGAGCTAGTATAAAACGTAGACACAAGTTGAGTTTATATCGAGAAAGATTTAATTAAAAACAAAAATACATGGCAAATAAAAATGAAACACAGAAAAGAGACTGACTAAGAATGTAAACTAGGGTTGCAAATGAACCGAACGAACACGAACAAGGCCTTGTTCGTGTTCGTTTGTTAAGGAAATTATTTGTTCACGAATAGTTCATGAACACTTACCGAACGAAAGTTTTTGTTCGCGTTCGTTTGTTAAGGAAACACTTGTGTTCGTGTTCGTTTGTTAATTTTGTTCATGAATGCACACGAACAGAAACAGACATATATTAACTTTTGAATAAGATCGAATTCACATACATTAAGACGTTAACTAGATCCACTCAAAGTATATCCTAATTATCCAAACATGTGGAGTGTGTCGGCGTTGGAACATGGAAACATGCACTGAGCAGTGAGCGTGGATACTAAAAGTATGGTTATTGATATTATATAGTCATATATTTACCTCACATAAATTATTTATTTAGTTATTTATTTAGGTAAAATAAATAAAAATAAATGAATATAAAAAATTATAGAAATTAAAAACCTTATTAAACTGTCGAACACAAACGAACATAAACGAACAAGTTACCGAACGTTCACGAACATAAACGAACGAACGCTGCCTTTGTTCATGTTCGTTCGTTTAACTAAACGAACATAATTTTTTGTTCGTGTTCGTTCATTTATTAAACGAACGAACACAAACGAACTTCCTGCCGAACGGTTCATAAACCATTCGCTGAAAGTTCAGTTCGTTTGCAGTCCTAATGTAAACCAAACTAAAAACTACATGTAAAAAAAAAAAGCAGAATAAATAGTCACTACAGCAACCATTTGGATTCTCGCTTTGTACTATGCAAAAATGACGAAAATCAAAGAGAGAGATGGCGTATTTGTAAATAAGTGTAGAATAAGGGCTTTTTTGTACTCCACTTAAGATACTACCCAACTTGAGATGAAAATAAAAGAAATGGCGTTATTGTAATTAAATGTTATATGAAGGTTGATTGTTGTAATGTAGTTAAGGAACTACCCAAAATGTTATATGTAGTAACTAGTTTTATACCCGTCTGTTGGACGGGTTGTACAACAAAATTATACAAAAATATATAAACATTATATTTCTTTAAGGTTTGTTTACTAATCACCAAATCAAGAAGTGAATCATCTGTTGCAAGTAAAGTCTGTTTACTAAGGTCTGTTCCAGGCCAGTGGGTATGTTAAAGAGACCTGTCTGAAACAGTTATTGCTTCAAACAGTTGTTATTAAGGTCTGTTTCATAGATGATATGTTTATGAAACAGACCTTAGTAACAGTTGTTTGAAACAACAGAAGCTCCCCTTAATAGACTCAGTGCTCTGGAACAAACCTTAGTAAACAGACTTTGCTTGTAACAGATGATTGATTTCTTGATTTGGTCTTTAGTAAACACACCTTAAACAGTTGTTACTAAACTTTGTTTCATAAAAAAAATGCTCGTTTTTTTTCCGTTTTTTGTATAACACTATGGTAGTCATTGGAAAGATAATAAAACACTCGTTAATTTGGTGTATTCTTTTTTTCAAAAAAAAAAAAGTCATTTAAAAAAGTTATTAACATTTAAAAATCATGGGGAAAGTGCATGTGCCATGCACATGAGAGATAAAAAATAATTTAATAGTAGATGGAGTATCCATGACCCATTTATTTGACCCGGTAAAATGAGCGGGAAAAACAAAAACTATGCTCCCATATGATGACATGTGTCCCAACTTTACTTTCATTTATATACAGTAGTAGATAGTAATACGTTAAAGTATCTTTCAAATTTATTTTGTGCTTGCCATATTGTAACTAGTTATATGTTGTATAACTTAAAAAGTAATCTACATTTAACTAAGATTTTAATAGTCCAAATTCTAACTCATTGCTTGACAATATAATCAATGTTACGGTTGATAATCACTCATTAATCAGTCTGTGTCAGGCGGCGTCAGCCTGTCAGCTAGGGGTGTTCAAAATCGGATAATCCGAATTTCGGATATCCGAATTTCGGATAATCCGAAATTTCGGATAGTCAATATTGAGATCCGAATCCGAATCCGAAATTTCGGATATCCGAAATTCGGATATCCGAAATTTCGGATTCGGATTCGGATCATCCAACGGATAATCCGAAACTTAAAAAAAAATTAAAAAATAATAAAAAAAAAACTATAAAAAACGTTCTCCTTTATGCCTAAAACGTGAACCTATTAAAAAAACAAAATTCGAAGTTAGATAAACGAAATTTGAACAAAAAATATATAAAAAAAAACTTATTATTTTGATGGAAGGGGGCTGTGGAGGTCGGATACGAGGTGGACGGGGGCTGTTATAGAGGAGAGAAGAGGGAGCAACAACTATGGATTAGAGGAGTATGGACTTAGAGTTAGAAGGATTAAGGATTTAGGATTGTGTATTGTGTTATGTAGTGTATATAATATTATATATTTATATATATTTTTTTAATATTCGGATTCGGATAATCCGATTATCCAAAAATTTTCAAAATCAGGATCCGAATCCGAATCCGAAATTTCGGATAATCCGATTTTCGGATATCCGAAAATCGGATTATCCAAAATTTCGGATAATTCGGATTCGGATTTTCGGATTTTTCGGATTCGAATTTTGGATTATCCGATTTTGAACAGCCCTACTGTCAGCCTGCTCCTTTAGAAGATCGTCTGAAGTGACGTCTGACACCAGGGGGAACAGTGTAGCAAGTGGGGCTAAGGGGGGCTGCACCTTCCCTGCTGGCGCGCCGACGTGGCAGGCCAGGCTTGACATGCGCCAGGCTGTGACTTGTCCACGGGAGACCATCGCTAAGTTGGGCGTCGGGTCTCACGCGGGTGGATTGCACTCCACGTGTGGTCTTGTAAGAATTGGGCTCCGCGGAGATATGTTATCTTCACGTACTTGGCCATTTCAAATGGTCTGTTCTCCGCGGAGGTCTTGTGAGATTGATGTTGTGGGGTAGGGTCCGTCTCCGCGCTAGGAATTAGGACGCTACCCCTCAATAATTATCTTGTATATCCGTAGAGTAAAACACATTAGCGATGATTAATGAGTGATTATCAACCGTAACATTGATTACTCCAACCCCATGGATAAACACAAGTTTATCTTTAAACTTACTCTCAACCCCGAATTATGATCTCTTAAGTTTAATATAAAAGTCAAGATTAGCACATACATGGTTTTGTAGATTCGGACTAAAATACCATATCTCGTTCCAATTTCCATGATCAGTGTCATTAGAACATAATCATCGTCTCGGTCGAGTGAAACACTGATGGGATAATGAGTTATATTGGTTTCTATGGCGTCATTAATGAGTTGCATCCCTTCTTCTCATTCTCCAACATTGCAAGCACTTATTAAGTAACCGGGTTCATGACAATAGTAACATGAACGGGTTTCAACAAGCCTTCTTCGTCCTCTAAACTTTGTTTCCCTTCTTATTGAATTTGCACGATTTGGACCAGAATAAGAGATGGAGTTTTGAGACATATTTGATCGATATAAATGAAGTTTCAATGATCAGATAGTGTTTGATATAAGACCAAATATTGAACACAAATGAATGATACAAACAATAAATAATCAAACACAAAACTGAAAATGAAACACACGAACTTTGCAAGAGAAATATACGAAGAACAAAGGTAATTTGGATTAATCTTTTGGAAGAGAAATCTTGATAATGTTTCGGTACAACATTGACTCCTATATATACTTCCTAGCTGCCTTGTCAACCGACACAACCGTTTTATTTTTCCCTCCAAGTTTGCCGCCAAATAACCGTTCATAACTGAATGTTTACACCTGTCACTTGGGACTTGAGGCGCACCTTTTGTAGAGGCTGCAACTTTCTTTCAAACGTGCATGATGTCTTGATCTTCTTGTGCAGCCACCATTTGTCTTCGATTGATCCTTAACTTATATACATTTAATCCTAAATACAATCCTAACTTAATTAAAAACAAACACATACATATGTTCACATAAATATAACACATATTTACATAACTAAATATTAAGTTTATGTTTACTATCTAATATAATCCACTCATCATACAACCTCACCAATCAGATGTCCCCACATCAGCATAATCCGCAACCTGAGATTGTAGTTTCACCAATTAGATGTCCCACGTCAACATAATCCGCAGCCTGAGATTGCTATTTCACCAAAAGCACAAATTAAAAACTGACACCCCCACAAATGCATAATTGGTTTTTTTACTAGACCACAAAAAAATTTAGAATCACTGAGTTAGAGTTCGCCTCGCTTCAAGTCTTCAATCATACAATCACACCCTTTCTTTTCAAATTTAACTAGTGGTAAACATTCGCGCATTGCGATGGCTCGGTTTAGGATGATATTAAACGTATGTAAAAATAAGTACGGTGTAATGGTAATTACATTGTTGCAAAAAAATTGTGTTAAGAAACTCCAAAAGTTTAGCATTTCAAAATGAAGGTAATTGAGGGTATGTGAGAGAGGGAAAATGATGTTGCTTTGTGTAATTGAGTAAACGTGTCACGTATGAGGGCATGTGAGAGAGTGAGGGTGATGCCCATAACACCGTAAAGTCATGTGAATTCAGAGTGTCAATTGTGTCGGGTTGATGGGTTGAATTCTTGAATCCTAACCCAACTCATATACTTATTCGTGTCGTGTCCAACCTATTTAAAACGGTGGCATGTTTCAGGCCAACATGTTTGATGTTTATTAATAAACATCAGTAATACATAGCGACTTAGTAACAATTCAAAAAATTACTTACTTTGACTCAAATGAGACATTTATGTAATTGGTGTTTTTCTAATTGTTTTTGTTTCTTTAACTTTCATTATGTTGAATTTCGGTATACGATTAATATTTGGTTTGAGAGTGAAACGGTTTGGAGGGAAAAATAATAGAGGGAGTTTTTGAAAGCTGGTTATTAAGAACATAAACTTTTCATATATGCAAATGTACAATATACGACCTATTTATACATACAGACCGGTATGTTTTGAACCGGTGTGACCCTAGATCAATAATATAACTAACCATAACCAACTAATGAATCAGTGTGTTACATGGCCGATCATTTCTAATTTCCTAACTTAGGAAATCTATTATTAACATATGTACACATAATATTTAACATAGGTTTATAAATCAAGATTAAACTTCTAACAATATCCCCCTAATCTTGATTTAATTTTCTTGTTCTTTGTCTTCAATCTTCGCTTGAGGATGAACGGGATCTTTTCTTCGGTGGTAAATCTTCATCATTCCACTCGGTCTCTTTCAATTTTCCACTTGTGCTACCTTCTTCGTCCTTCACTTCAACCACTAACTCTCGGCCATTATATTTAAGATGGTACCACTCCATCATCTCCAAGTATCGTACATACTTGCCTAAGAATCCTTGCAATGTCTTCTTTCTTTGCCAAACTTGGTAGCCCTCGTCCGTATCCCATTGACATAGCGATTATCGCCTAATTGTCATCATTCGTCATTTTGTTGTAGCCACCGAACACTTGAACTTTAGTGTACAAATTCAACAAACTTATTGGATATCCGGTTTCATCTTTTGGTGGAATCGGTGCTTTGATCTTAATCTTTAAGAATTCTTTCTTAAACCATTCGATTGTTCTTTCAAACTCAAGTTCAAATCTTCTTTTGTATCGTTCGACCATTGTGGTAACATGAATCAAATCCATGAAAACACCACAATCTTGTAGTCTTGTGCCTTCGGTCGGATACATGATAGGACCTTTTTCCATAAATCCACCGTTAGACCTCCTCACACTTGCAACCATCACCTACACTTTCCAAACCCCAACATCGTCCACCATCTCCAGCAATGTACAACACCCACCACCCTCCGTCAACTCCACCAACAAAACCTTATATTGAACACACCATCATAGATCTACACGACCACCACCCGCCACCATAAACCTGCCACCAAACCACAATTTACAGTACCACCAAACCACCGTTGTTTAATGGATATATGGAATTTTGTGAGTAGATATAGGTGACTATAGGAAAAGGTTAGAGAGAAGAGAGTGAGACAGAGGGGGGGGGGGAGAACCATCAAATGAATTCTAGGTTTAGCTTAATGTGTTGGTTTTTTTAAAAAAATATCCAACTATTAAAAAATATAGAATTAATGTTTTGAACATTAAAAAGCTCAAGAAATTGGTACCTAATCTGTGTTAATTTCAAACAATAAATATTTTTTTAAAAAACTCATAAGATTTGGACCACATTTTGGTTATCAAGAGAAGAAATGCTAATCACGTGGATAGTACTTGTGGAGCCATTAAAAAAATAAATAGTTAGCAAAAAGACATAAATGCCCCTCAACTTAACGAGATAATTTAACTGGGTTAGTTTCAGGGATGAATCTAGCAAAAAAATGTAAAACAGAATGACCCAGATGTAAAAGGTTTGGGTTTTGGACTGATGTGGCAAAAGTGACCAAACCTCAGGGACGATTTTGGCTATTAACTCTAAAGTAAATGTAATATTGTAACACCCCAAACTTCGTTTCGCTTAAATACGCCATTAGGCGTAATTAGTAAAATAGCAAAGCGAATTTAAAAGTGGATGATTTTTTAGTTGACGGATAAAAACGAGGCTAAAAACCTACTACAAGATACTAATCTAGTTTATCAAATGAATTCTGGGTTTAGATTAATGTGTCTCTGTCTTAAATCTTCGCTTGAGGATGAACGAGATCTTTTCTTCGGTGGTAAATCTTCATCATTCCACTCGGTCTCTTTTAGCTTTCCACTTGTGCTACCTTCTTCGTCCTTCACTTCAACCACTAACTCTCGGCCTTTATATTTAAGATGGTACCACTCCATCATCTCTAAGTATCGTACATACTTGCCTAAGAGTCCTTGCAATGTCTTATTTCTTTGCAAAACTTGGTAGCCCTCGTCCGTATCCCATTGACATAGTGACTATCGCCTAATTGTCATCATTCATCACTTTGTTGTAGCCAGCGAACACTTGAACTTTAGTGTACAAATTCAACAAACTTATTGGATATCCGGTTTTATCTTTTGGTGGAATAGATGCTTTGATCTTAATCTTTAAGAATTCTTTCATAAACTATTCGACTGTTCTTTCAAACTCAAGTTCAAATCTTCTTTTGTATAGTTCGACCATTGTGGTAACATGAATCAAATCCATGAAAACAACACAATCTTGTAGTCTTGTGCCTTCAGTCGGATACATGATAGGACCTTTTTCTATAAATCCTTCGTTGTCGTCCTTGTTAATCGAGAATTATTCAAAGTGCTTGAATACGGATGCCCGTTCTTTATCTTCCTCGGTAATTCCCTCCCCTAGTGCCTTAAATTTGACTCGTTTGTTACTGAGGCGACCCTCTGATGCGCCTCGTGTATTTTTGCAGACTATGTTGTTTCGGTCGGGGAGTTTAAATGTGAAATGGTCTTCACCATCACATATGCGGCACGTTATAATCTTTCTGACTTTCTGGATAATCGGCCGTCGGATGTGACATATGTCACCATCGAATTCGACTTCTAAAACATCTTGGGTCAATTTGTCTATGCTTAGAACATTTTTCCGAAGTGTGGGTATATAGAAAACGGACTTGATTTTATGGATTTGCCCACCACTTGTAATGACAACCGATCCCTTTCCACGAAAGTATTCTTTTCTGTAACCATTCGGGCGGCCCTCTACACCGAATGATTGACTGAAGATTGTGAATTGATCTTTATATCCACATTCGTGTTCTTTCCTTGTCAAACTTGCATACCATACGTCTTCCAACCTTTTCCATTCGTTCCTTTAATCATAAACTCAGTCTTTCCAATCTTCTTCGGACAATTTCTTCAAAAATGGAATGATTATTTGCACTTTCCACAACACATGGTGGTAGGATATTTGGGGACATCTTTCACTTGTTTATTAAATTCACTTTGGTCCTTCTTTTGCTTCTCTTGAATCTTTGATGATGATGTTGATGTTGATCCGATGTTAAACTTTGAGAAATTGATGTTAAGAGGATTATCACAATCCTTTCAATCTTCCATAATAGCCTTCTCGACCTTCCAACTGTGATCCGAATGATCATACTTTACTTTGGAGATTAACGGTGTCTTCCTTCTACACTTGTCCTCTTTCTCCACACTATAAACATCTTCTGATTTTTTATAATATCGAATAATCCACAGGCTTTGAATCGTGGCTCTGATGCCATGTTGAATTTCGGCATGCAATTAATATTTGGTTTGAGTGTGAAATGGTTTGGAGGGAAAATAATAGAGGGAGTTTTTTAAAGTTGGTTATTAAGAAACACAAACTTTTCGTATATGCAAATGTACAATATACAGCCTATTTATACATACAAACCGGTATGTTATGAACCGATGTGACCCTAGATCAATAATATAACTAACCATAACCAACTAATGAATCAGTGTGTTACATAACCGATCATTTCTAATTTCCTAATTTAGGATATCTATTATTAACATATGTACACATAATATTTAACATAGGTTTTAAATCAAGATTAAACTTCTAACACATTCCCTGTTAATAAACTTGAGTTTATATATTTAGGTTGAGATACTTTGAGGTAGAAGAAACGAATGAAAACCATTGACGAATGAATAGCTATAGCTAGTAAAATAAAATTGTTGTAAGTGAGGAGTTGATGAAAGTAACTAAAAGTGATTATTAATTACACTTATACACGTTAATAGGAAATATCTAGTAAAAATATATAATTTTAAATTTTGATATTTTTCATTTCTAAAATACAAGTATTAACTTTTTATTTTAACCATTAATAGATCAACCCAATTATTATACAAAGTCGTGTTCAGTGTTCAGGCTGTCCCAGTTTTTTAAATAGACCATGTTTAGGTTGTCTTGGTTTTAAGTAGGTTGTGTCAGACGACCTAAAGCATGTGCTTTTAGTTTGTGTTAAGAATTGACGGCTCTAATTGGGGATGAAGTGTAATGTTGTGATTGGTTGTGTGTGTGTGTGTGTGTTTTTTTGTGGGGAATGATTTAGTGATGGTGTGATACACCGTTTCATGTGTTTAATAATGAATATGATAAAATGTGAAAATTGAGGTGCCACAAAATAATTGGGTGTGATAAAATGGGTTGTGATGACGACACCGCTCACACGAAATCACATATTGGTGACAACCTTCTCCAACAATGTTCACCCCCATTGGTCTTTTTTTTAACAACCAAGGAAAATCAAAATACAAGCCCATTGGTCCATCTAGCATGAAGAAAAAACCTATTCAATAGACTTGCCAATATAGATTCTAATAAATAATAATGGTTTATAACTACCTGGTAAAAAAAGAAAGAATAAAAAACAACATTGACTTGTTTTATCCTAAACCACAATTATAAAGATTGGCTATGAGAAAAGGCAAACGATCACCATTGAGATTCCTTTTCCTCATTTTTGGCTGTTCTTTTTTCCTTCCATTTTGGATGTAAATTAGATGGCCTTTCTTGGTCAGCTGTGGCCTCCATTTTCTTCGTTGTTTATGAAGATGATAATGATGATGACGATACCAGTTGCTATGACAACATCCGTCATGAACGAAGCAGACGCTTTGCTAATAATCAAACAATCTTTAAACAACCCCATTGCTCTTGATTCATGGAAGCCCGGAACAAGCCCCTGCGATGAAACCACCAAATGGTTCGGCCTTGTTTGTGGCAATGGCATCGTTACCACCCTTCGTTTAAAATCACTCAATCTCTCAGGTGAATTAGACCTTTTCGGCCTTTCACAACTGCCAGGCTTGCGAGTCATTAACATCGTCAACAATTCCTTTTCTGGCCCAATTCCTGAATTCAACAAACTTGGAGCTTTGAAAGCTATCTACATGTCCATGAACCAGTTTTCTGGTGGAATCCCTTCAACTTTCTTTTCCAACATGGTCTCCTTAAAGAAAGTCTGGTTTGACCACAACAATTTCTCCGGTCCCATTCCTTCGTCTCTGGCTCAGCTCCCTCGTCTTTTGGAATTGCATCTCAACAATAACAACTTTTCGGGTCTAATTCCCTTAATCGGGCAGAAAACTTTGCAGTCACTTGACCTTTCAAACAATAATCTCACAGGGGACATTCCTTCTAGTTTATCAAGATTCGATGTCGCCTTATTCGATGGAAATCCCGGCCTTTGTGGCCCAAAACTTCGTAAGTTATGTGTCAACGTGAAACATAGTCCTAAATGCCAAAAACCAACATCCAGCAAGCCGCCTCCCGAGTCTTTAAAGACGGCATACATACTCATGGGTCTCTCTGGTTCCATTCTTGTGGCAATGATAATCACAATTTACATGTTGGTGCAAAAGAGGAAGAAAGAAAATGCTGATCAAATGTGCTTAGAAAAGCGAAATGGTGACGATTCATATGGTTTGGGTATATCTAGTGGTAGCCTTAAGGAGAAGGAAGATGACTCAATTACCCGAGAAAACTTGGAGAAGGGATTGCCTAAAAAGAGCAAGGACAACGGTGATCTAATGTTGCTGAACAAAGGCACGGTTGCATTTGGGGTTTCGGATTTGATGAAAGCGGGTGCAGAGGTTCTGGGGAACGGATCGCTAGGGTCTTCCTACAAAGTGAAGTTGTCAAATGGTTTGGTTTTAGTTGTTAAAAGGTTGAAAGAGATGAATAAGATGAACAAAGATGGATTCCAAGTAGAGATGGGTCGACTAGGAAAACTGGAGCACCCTAATGTGCTGCCACCACTGGCGTGTCATTTCCAGAAAAAAGAGAAACTCATGATCTACGAGTACATTCCTAAAGGCAGTTTACTTTATTTGTTGCATGGTAAGTTCCAAACTTACTGATTGATTTAATTAAGTTATCTTGTGGACGTGGCGGCGCAGCTTGTTGCCCGTCTACCTGTAATTAATTATGTTGTAATTTCTTTCGTTACAATATAAAAGATGATACCATGAAAATAATAAAATAATTAACTAGCGAATGCAAATCATCTGCCAGGTGATCGAGGGGAGGGTCATGCCGAGCTTAATTGGGCGGCTCGATTAAAAATTATCAAAGGTGTGGCACTTGGAATGGGCTACATTCACAGAGAACTAGGCATGCTAGCTTTACCTCACGGAAATTTGAAATCGAGCAATGTGCTTCTTGGGCCTAATAATGACCCGCTAGTAGTAGATTACGGTCTAATCAATATTATTGATGGAAGTCACGCAACAAGCGTGTTAACGGGGCTTAAAGCCCCTGAAACCCTACAGAATCATTCAATTTCACCGAAATGTGACGTGTATAGTCTAGGAATCATCATTCTAGAAATTCTAACGGGCAAATTTCCATCTCAGTACCATAACAAAGGCAAAGGCGGGACAGATGTGGTAGAGTGGGTGAAATCTGCAATGTCGGAGCAAAGAGAGGTGGAATTTTTGGATCCAGAGATCACGGGGCACACCAATTCTTTAGGCGAAATGCAGAAGCTATTGCATATCGGTGCAGAATGCACCCAAAGTGATCCGGATGATCGAATAGACATTAGAGAAGCAATTAGAAGAATAGAAGAGATTAGGATTTAATTATGGATCGGATGATACATACAACATATCCGAGAGTACGTGCCCTAACTTAGTGGAAGATGAGTTAAACGAAGACAACGAGGAGCTAGGGGGATTTGGATCGAAGAAGCTAGCGATATAATTGGCGGTGTCCAGGCCAAACTGGCTAGAGAGACATAGTTGGAATATTGATGAGCTAGGTGTTTGGGACACTTGATTAACATTGTATATTACTTGTTATGTAAGAATCCAACAGGTTTAATTATCAATCCCTAAAACACTATCCTATTAATGTCGGCACCAAGACAAACAATCGGCCAAACTCAGCCATCACATTACCTACGTACGTACTTCATTGAAAACGACAAACAGTCGACTCATTTTTAATTGTTAATTTATACAACTTTTAATATGATTCATCCCAAGACTCAAAAGACATATATTAATAAACAACATTAGGAACAAACTAATTGAGCATAAACATGGTTTGTTTATCTTTTTTTGTTTAATTATAATTCAACAAGTGAGCATTGATAAACATATCCCATGTTCTTTGCAGGCCATTAAAACCATAAGTACATGTCAATATGTTTTCCTTCTGTTTCTAATCCGTTGACAATAATGAAAACGACGAAACCCTTTTGGAGACCGGAGAATAAGAGAAGATATTATGGAGAAGAGAATATGTTAGGGAGATCATTTCACTCAATTCATCCTTACTAGAGTTAAACCTCTATAAATTAATAATGTTGGAATCGTGATATTTTGTTAATTTAACGAGATATTATTATATTGATAAGTTAATAAATATTAATTTAAAGAATTCGCTTATATTCGTGATCAACTCTCAGGTTAATATATCGACCTTCAAAATTTCAATGTCCGCTCGCTATTCCTATTTGAATAAAACAAAAATAAGGACCTTTAAAATTCTCATGTATATTCACACATTAATAAACTTGTCAAGTTCAATGTACATAGATCTAGTTGATCATAATAAAATGTCAAAACCACATCAACTATGGCTTCTAAATATTATAAGCATATTTATACACCTACAAAAAATTAACCAAAATACAAGTTTTTAACTCCCAGTTATAGAACTTTTAGTTGGTTTGAAGCTTGGCTAAGGAGAAGGGCTTATAACATGACATTTGAAAAAGACCCCTTGGTGTTGGTTTGACTTTGCTTTAGGCCTTCAAATGGTTGAACCGGGCCTGCTAAGAGGGCATAAACACATTATCTTTTTATATGTAACATCCATAATTGTCCTAGGCGCACGCATTTCTGGGTATACAATTGAATGGTATCGTCTAAAACATGATGTTCCAGATCCAAGGTTGATAGAAATAAGTTTTGTATATGTTGTAGCACATCAAATAAAAAAACATATTGCTCAAAGTTGTCGGTGATGAGCAATATGTTGACATGATTGGGACATATAATATGCTGTCTACAGTCCTTGTTTCTGTGTTTGCATTGCATGCGATGATTCCATCATGGCCCAATAGTCATGCACCCCACAAACAACCATGTATTGTAGTATTAAAAGGTAACTCTTTGAGCTAACGAATTTTATCATTTTATACCGAGTTGAATAAAAATCATATTAGAATAACAGTTATATTAGAAGTAAAACGAAACGTTTTTTTGGAAGACTATAGTAATTTTAGAGAATATGTATCTTTAGTCACTAGATACATGAATCATTGCTTTTGTTCGTGTCGTGTGACTGAGGTGGGGAGGATAGTTACTCATCTTCTCATTCCCATGGGGACATGAGAGGAAGCTAATAATATATGATTCAGGAGCAACTCAGACTTCTCATTTAAAGAAATGAACTAGAAAAATTAGATGGAGTAGTAATGTTTAATCTCTTGTATTTTTCTTGACGTGTTGATGGGTTATTTTGTACCTGATCTGTGCTTTGGTTTCCTTTTAATCACATTGGCGTTTTCAAAAAAAAAAAAAAAAAAAAAAAAAAAAAAAAAAAAATCTCAATTTGTAAATTAGGGCGGACGAGGTGGTCCGTGATGGCCACCCCGTGATGGTTGTGATACCGCGAAACACCGCCCCTTCAAAATTATCACGGCCGTGACAAAGGATAATCGTGATATATATATATATATATATATATATATATATATCCATACAAAATCAAAACAACACACAATCAAACAATACACCTAACTTCAATACATTCAACTTCAAAAAAAATGGAAGGATCTAGTAAGAAACAATCGGTTACGAAACGAGAGTTTAAACCAAAGGTTCGGCCTAACTTAGGCGAACCGGCTAGATTTCGTCAAAACGCACCACCAACCCCACAACCTACACACCATGTCACACCCTCAAATTTCCACTGCGGGGTTTATACCGCGAGGCGCGTGACATACCAGGATCCCATAGCCATAAGTCATAAGAACGACTCTAAATGCCCAAACCATTTAGTTCGTTATTGAAAATCACGTTTAGTGTTTACCAAAAAGTTCAGTTAAGTTGCGGAAGCGTAAATCAAACATAACCATTTAAGTTCATGCGCAAAACAACGCGCCCAAAATAAAACCGTTGCATGCAAAGTAAAGTATAAGTTAAATAATGTTCACAACCCATGACACAATGATGCATGTCCTATCGTGCTCCAAACCTAGAGACCTGCAAAAGCATGCTATCGTGTGTCAACATAAAGTTGGTGAGTTCACAAAGTAAGGTAAGTAAAAGTGTAGGTTTCCCAAACATAGTAGTTAGGTTTTCCCAAACCCAAGAGTAGTAATCAACAACCAAAACCAAGAACCAAGTACCACTAGTTCAGCGTATGCCAAGGGTAGCTAACCCATTCATGATAACTAAACAAGGATATACCGAATTGCTATTTGAACGATGCACTCGCCCCGCGAGCTGGTTTTTGCCTCCCATCATTGCCTATCAACAATGATAAAATCTAAGGTCGTAGTTCACGCCCGGCTCCCAGCACGGTGTGAGGTTTGTCAAACCTAATAGCGCTATCAACTAGTAACCCGCTTGCCACCTGGCAACTCATTCGGTAAATAGTGAAGGACTTCCGTGATAGAGTGTAGTTTAGTTCATCAAGGACACAGAGTGTGAAACTAGCAAGGTCCGATTTCTCCCAGGAATCAACCCATCCAAAAACCCGAGATAAAAATAGTAGTCCCAAACCTGGACTAGTACCAGTAAGTAAGTTGTCTCCCCGAGACGCATGCTTTTGAGAAAAAGAGTAGTGAAACTCACCTTAGGTTGCGTTAAGTGCTAAATCCAAATCCAAGTAAGAAGTAGAGACTCGCTACCGACTCCCTATTATATGTGTCATTATGTGAGTACATGTGTATACACGATACACCATATAACTCGTTTGTCCAAGGCGTTTAAACGTTCAAAAGTGTGTAGGTGACACCTAGTGATTCTACATGCAATAGTAAACCCTACGGACTCGTTGGTGAATGTGTTGGTTACAATTAGTTTCTACATTCCGTATGTGTCTCAGACAAGTGTACTTCAGTTACATGTCAATTTCATACCACCCAAGAACTCAATCAATCACATAAGCACATAATACACAATCTGTGTTTTCAGGACAGATTGTGCGCCATCAAAATGAATTTATTTAAAATAGTAAATCAGTGAATTATCCTCCCAAATTTTTACTACATTTTCTTTGGGATTCAGTCAACAATACCTATTTTTGTTTTGTCTTAAATCCAAACACAAAAATAATTAAAATTCTTCTAATTCAGCTATGTTCAGAAAACCTTCCTAACAGGTCAGTTTGGTACATAAATTCCCAAAAATTGTGTATTCATCCAAACGGGATGAATCCACAAGGAAAACTCATATTACTCCAATATTAACCTTCTGTAAAAATTTCACAATCCAACTATTTATAAAACATGAGTTATGATGTTTCAAATTGACTCAGTTTGATACCCGAAATTCTGACCTGACCTATTTTCAATGAAAATTCCAAAAACGACTCAACCGACGTCCAAAACACTTGATTTTACCCATTATGAAAATCTAAGACCAAGTGTGACTCAACCATGCAAAGAAAATACCAAAATCATTATGTTAAGGCCGTGTTACAGCTCCTACGAGTTCGTCTAATCATTCTGTCCAGATTTTAGTTTCGCCTAAATCATACTTTAATCGACTACCGTATGCATAAAAACAATCAACAAACATCAATCATCATTACCAAACATCCCTAATACTTATTATGATCAGATTCTACTACTAAACATGCAAAGATCACAACTTTAAAGACCAAAACATCAATAACTTGCGCAACAAGTATCCTATGATGTTACTAATCGTTTATTATTATGTTTGATCCGTTTAATCTTCAAAAACTTCATGTTTTAATGATTGTTAAAAACTTTCAGACCTGGACAAACTTTGTTACATGATTTTTATAACAAAAACACAAGATAGAAGCGTAAGGAATCAAAGATTATACCCTTGGCTCTTCGATTCGATCAACCGTGCGCCTTTGGAGCTTCCCAATTGATGATCTTGAGCCTTAGCAGGAGCTTTAGGGTTAATATTTCGTGTGGGGCAGTAAGGGGGCGATTAGGGTTGAGTTTAGGGGTTGCATGGGGGTTAAGGTTGCTTAAATAGGTGAGAAAGGCGGTTTAGACCCGTCAGTGCATTTCGAGCGCCCGCTCGGACTCTGTGAGCGCCCGCTCATAGGCCCTCGGCGCGCGCGGATGGCCCGTTTCGTCTCCTGACGTGTTTTCCTTTGACGCTTTCGTTATTTCGGACCGTAACAAGTGTAACCCCATGCGTTAAGACCCTAATCAACCTAATGGTCCACCTTTAACGATTTTTATTAAAGTATCCGATTTAAGTTCACGTAATCACATACGTTTTGCACATATTTTCACAGCGTATCACAGAAGCACGTAATTGCAATCAATCTCAATCAGTTAACTCACAATTATTAAACTTCTTTGTTCACCAACGTCCGAGGTTCACTAATCATGTATATAGTCTGGTAATTCCTCGAATTACCACTTCATGCAGTTATTACCCTATAACTGTGCGATGTGTGACTTAACTAGCTAACCCTAGTTAAGTAGAATGCATTGAATTAACTGTGCGACGTGTGACTTAACTAGCTAACCCTAGTTAAGTAGAACATGAAATTGCGGGGTATCACATCATCCCCTAGTTGAAAAGAATTTCGTCCTGAAATTCAGTAAGTAAACAGTAAAGTTGGCGTCAAGTGAGTGTCAAGTTGGAGAAAATTCCAAAAAAAATTTCTGGGTGTCACACACCAACCCTATCAAAACCAAGGTTTTCAAAACCTTATATTTCAAACCCAACAATTCTCGCTTCCAAACCAATATCCAGTGCACTACTCTCAACCCAACATGCCAACCCAAGTCGCATCCGGAGTGTTCCAAGCACCTTATGTTCGACCATTATGGGGTTCGCGATCCGGAGAACTATTCGGTCGAAGATTCTGAGGAAGATGATATGAATATGAACAAGAGGACGAAGAGGAGATACAAGTGCAAGCACCAAGAGGAAGAGGAAGAAGAGGAGATATAAACACCGGGCCAAAAGATAGAATTCCTTGGACGCAAGAAGAAGTGGCGTTGGTGAAGTCGTTTTTACATATTTCCGAGGACAAACGCGTTGGAAATCAACAACCAAAAGACACCTTTTGGCTGCGAGTGAAGGCCCACTTTGAACAACTTACCGGTATGACGAGAAGGCGGATGGATCAAATAATCGGTAAATGAGCGATATAAATAAAAAAAATGAGCAAATTCAACGCGCTCTACGTCACACAGGTATATTATGTTACTTTTTTTTATAAATCGTTTAATTTATATTTTTTTTATAAAAAATGTTAACTTTATATTTTTTTTTATAAATTATAGAAACGTTTTTGGCCAAGTGGAGCGGCTGATGTGGAAATCATACGGCGGCCCTCAACGATTATCAATGGTTGTACGTAAGGACTGTTTTTAATTCGTTGGATTCTTGGGAAGTTGCAAGAGTTCATTCCAAGTGGGTTCCCATTGAAATTCCCGGGATAACCGAACATGGGCCAACCGGCCCTCGCGGAGGAAGGGGAAAGGGTGGTCGTTCTAAAAAACGGTCTAAAACATCCGACTCGAAAAATTGTACACCATCAACAGGCGGGCTGTCTACCAACATGCCCGAACTTAATTTGAATGATGAATTTCCCGACCCCGAGGACGACACAACCCCGACAAGAACCACGACTCGAAGGAAAAGTGTCGAGTCGTCAAGTGGCAAAGGGAAAGAACCTTGGGTGGAGGAGATGACCGAATACAAAGTCGGCAAAATGGTAGAAATTGATGAGAATCGGGAAAGGCGTAAGTACTTGGCGGACTTGAAAATACAAAGAGAGAACACCTACATGAAACATTTGCCCGAAATTGAAAAAAATAAAGATTTGAATGTGTTGAAGGAATCGCACGAAGACGCCGAAGAACCATACAAGTCGATTCTCATCAAACGAAAACGTGAAATTTGCCACAAGTGGGGTTGGGCATGTAACTTTTAGTTTTTTTTTTTTTTTGGTTTTTTATGTTTATTTTTCTGTTTATTTTTATGTTTTTAGGTTTATTTTATGTTTTTTATTTAATGAATTTTTTATTTAATGTAATTTTTTTTATTTAATGTAATGTTTTTAGACTATTTAAAAAAAATAGTGATGAAATGTAATAGAATGTGATAAAATGAGATGTCAGAATCTGATTGGGTGTGTGATAGTGTGATGGGTATGATAGAAACTTGACCACCCCATGTGCCCTTACAAAAGAATATATATATCATCATCAATTCATCATCATCATACTCAGTTTATCCCACCAATAGCAAAGCTAAGGTAGGGCCTGAGGAGGGTAAGATATAGACAGCCTTATATATATATATATATATATATATATATATATATATATATAGGGGAATTCTAAATAGAAGACCACCTTGAGTTTAGGAAACCATGCAAACCCTAACTTGTGGCCATTCCTTCATCCACGTCTACCATTTTGTATATTGGTTTGAGGGCAAGATAGTCATTTGCATCTATCAACATTCTGCACATTCATGGCATACTTTTTGTTTAACTCTTACACCCTTGGACATTGATGTAGACATCCCACTTTCCTCTCTCATCCTTCTTTCCTGATTTTCCCCCCTCCCAAGCATATATACTAGGTTATCATCTTGTGTTCTTTACATTCCCTCTTTCATTCTTTTTATTCACTTTTTGTTCTCTCATTGAATGTAATCTCAAGTGGTTTCAAAACTTATACGACACACAGATGGGTTCTCCTAGTCGGCTAGAGACTGGTGTAAAACATGTTCAGGTTGTTGATAATGATTTTATGCCTTCCCCTATTAGTGTCGTCCCACACAATCTGTCACCATGTTTAGTAAACTTGGACCCCCCCCCCCCCTAACGTAGGATTCACTGTTCCAGGTAACAATAAAATGTGTGTTTTTTTGTTCTTTAAACTATATGTTTTTGTTCACTTTTTTATGATTTTTTTTATGCTGACACAATGCAAACTTATGTTATAGGCAACGAAAGAGGCGAGAGTATTAATGGTGGCTTCACCCGTCTTCTATCAGAAGGTTAAATTGTTTTCGAAGCATTTATGTTTTTTACCATTTGTAGATAAGAAACTTATGTTTTTCTGTAATCTGGTAATAGCTTAGGTGAAGTGTTTTTTTTTTTTTTTTAGTATACATCATATACATCAATAGCTACAAACAAACGACATTTTTTTATTTTGGCACTTTTTGTTATGGTATAGGTCAACAAGCTATGTTGTTTTGCTATTTTTTTAGCCAACAGACATATGTTATATGTCTTTTTATATGTGATGGGATTGGGTACTGAATAGACCATTCCGCATACCCAAACCCGGAACAACACTAGCGCGCGGAAGAAAGACGTGCGCAGGATTTGGTCAAAGCTCATTAAATGCACAGTCAACAGTCAAGGACCGGTCAAGGCGAATATCATGCATGGTCAATAGCCATGCATGAATCACGTAACCATGCCAGTTAAGGCGGTACTCGATTCCACTATTCCCTTTAATCTAGCTTTCCATATATCACCTTATTGACTTAATTAAGGGTGATGGAGACAACCTAACCACGGTTAGGACTTGGGTAATGGTGGCATACGGACTCTCCTATAAAAGGGATCACATCCCGAATGGGAGAGGACACTTTCTACTGACCTGGAGAGCTATCACACTAGATAGTATCCCCATTCACCCCGTTTTTGTTATAAACAACTACTTCGAGTAGTCGTCTCCACACCCATACTTTCACTCTTATTTGCAGGTATCTCCAAGCCGTAGCTGTTAGTGAAGGATCAACTCTGTAGCAACCGATAACCTTATCATCCCTAATTGGTGGTGAGGCTATTTGTTTCTTCATTGGCGCCATCCCATACGGTTACACCAATCTTTCAAACTAGCACAATGGCTTTCTCAAAGGATGGAAACAACAACATTGATGCCGAGGCCACAGTCAACGAAGAAATTCAAGACGTAACACCAAACACAATCACCAAGAATGTGGCCCAGAGGCAACAAACCTCCACATTCCAATTCCACCCAACAAAGGGAGGAACAAGTGGAGGGAAAAAGGCACAGGACAACCTTTCTTCGGTTGACCCGGACGAATGGTTGGCCCAACAAAACTCAAAAACGATTGCTGAATACCAGAAGATGGTAATGAAGCAAGCAAAACTTAAGACTCAAAAGGCGTTGAGTTTCGACCTAAGCGGGGATGATTCAGAATCCCCACAGAAGAACAACAGTGGCCGTCACGCAAAGGGACACCGTCAGGCGGTACGTGGTGGAGGCCGTGGTAGAAGTACTCACGGGCAGGACCCCGTCAACCTGAACGGTGAACCAGACGGCTACGAATCCGAGGACGAAGTGTATCATGACACGAACAAGAGACAACATTCCAAAACTGCTGCTAGCAGCCTGGCTCCCAAAGATGATGATCTGTACAAGCCATACAGACCAAAAACCTTCGCAGAACGTTCGAAGTTCTGCGCAAGAATCGCAGAGGCACCGATGCCACAAGAATGTAAATTACCAAGTACCATTGGAAGATTTGATGGCCTGCGTGATCCTGATGATCACCTGCACGCATTCGATTGTGCTGGCAGCTCCAAATTGTGACCAGTGCAAGCCTGGTGCCACTTGTTCGTACAAACTTTAACCGGGGCAGCTAGAGTTTGGTACGAAAGCTTGCCAGTTGGGAGTCTCGTTGACTTCGATGACTTAATAAGGAAGTTCAAAAACCATTTCTCTCATTTGCGCAAGCACAAAAAGGACAAAGCCCATATCCTTTTGTGTTCGCGCAACGATAATGAGTCTTTGGAAGACTATATAGTCAGATATAACAAGGAGGCCCTCCAACTGGGCTGCGGGGAAGAGCTTACCCGCGCAGCTTTTATACACGGGGTAAAAAATGACGATCTAATGAGATGCTTAACCGGCAAAGACGGCGTATCAGAAGCTTGGGATGAAGTAATTGAAGCTGCCAAAGTCTACGCGTCCTCAGAGCGCTCTTTCCAGCGCAACAAAAACACACAGCAAAGCAATGGTCATCACGGACCATCAAATAATAGAGGAAAAAATAAGCAGTCCGTTTGGTCAAGAATCTCAGGCGCAGCTGAGGAGGGAAAATATTCTTCCTCACAAGACGCAAGAAACATGCTGAGCTCCAGAGGATCCCGTGATAACAAGGGACATGCAAAGAAGAACTATGATTGGACACCACTGTCCAAAACACCATCTGAAGTGTTGAAAACAGAACAGATTCAATTTCCAAAACCACAAGAGCTTCGAAGTGACAGAAAAACGTGGACAGGTCAAAGTACTGTGAATACCACGAAGACCACGGTCACATGACGGATAATTGTTACAGCTTAAAAATGGAAATCGAAAACGCAATCAAGTCTGGTCAATTGACACATCTTGTTAAAAACATGAGAAGAAAGCAGAGGGACAACACAGATGCAGGAGAACCCTCCCAAAAGAAGATACGCAATCTCAACGCACATCACGTCTACAGCGGCTCCCGCAACACATGCAACATGATCCATAGGAGCGCAAGCCATAAGCGTACCTTCATCGAAGCAAAAAACGATTCCTGGAAGGAAGAACAGGTGATTTTGCCAAGGATAAAAGGCGGAGCATGCTCTACAGCTCCATTAATCATAACAGGTGTTGTTGGCCATTATCGAACACGATATATGTTTCTAGATAATGGCAGTAGCACCGATATCATGTACCAGCAGTGTTTTGACCAGCTGGATGATGAAGACAAAAAGAGGGTAGTCCCAACAACGGAACCAATATCCGGTTTCATTCATGAATCCATTTACCCATTGGGCACGCTGACTTTCCCGGTAACACTCTCTGACGGGAAACATTCACGCACCGAAACGTGCGACTTCACCATACTTCCAGTCAATTCTTCACACGACATCCTCCTAGGTCGAGAGGGATTGGCAAAGTTCAACTGCAATGCTTCTACACCTCACCAGATGATGGGTTTCCCAACGCGAACAGGAGTCGCGTTCATCAGGGGAAATAAAACGTGTCACGCAACAGAAACATCCAGGCCTTCAAAGCAAGCAAAACCAACTGTTCGGACCGAACCGGAAAAATGGGTTATTAACCCTCTATTCCCGGAACAAACAGTTATCATCGGCCATGCAATTTCTGACCCCATCCGCACTCATTTGAAACAGCTACTGACAAAAAACATGGACATCTTTGCGTTCAAACCATCAGACATGGTCGGCGTCCCCCGACATGTCGCGGAACACAGGCTCAATGTTTACAAGAATGCAGAGCCTATTGTTCAGAAGAAACGAAGCATGGGGCCAGAAAAAACAAAGGCGATGAACGAACAAGTAGAAGAACTCTTGAAGGCCGGCATACTGCGCAAAAGCAAATACCAAACGTGGGTAGCAAACCCGGTTATGGTAGGGAAGTCTAATGGCACATGGCGCATGTGCGTTGACTATAAAGATTTAAACAAGGCATGCCCAAAAGACTGTTACCCACTGCCTGAAATCGACCTAAAAGTCGATTCTCTGGCGCCGTACAGATTCAAATGCTTCCTCGATGCTTACAAGGGCTACCATCAAATACAAATGACCAAAGAAGACGAGGATAAAACTGCTTTCCGCACAGACATGGGTACCTTCTGCTACACCAAAATGCCGTTTGGGCTAAAAAATGCAGGGGCAACATACCAAAGATTAATGGACACCGCTTTCGTCAAACAAATCGGTGTAAACCTAGAGGTATATGTCGACGACCTGGTGATCAAGAGCAGGGAGGAAGATCAAATGTTACTAGACATACAGAAAACATTTGATCAGCTACGAAGTGTGCGGATGAAGCTTAATCCGGGGAAATGTTCCTTCGGAATGGAGGAAGGAAAGTTTCTCGGCGTGCTGGTAACAAAAGATGGATTTCGTCCAAATCCAGAGAAGGTTCAAGCAATCGAACGGATGCCTTCACCATCCTCAATCAAGGAAGTGCAGACGTTAATGGGACGGCTCGTAGCTTTGAACAGGTTCCTGTCAAACTATGCGTCCAAGTCTTTTCCTTTCGTGGACACGCTGAAGAATTGTTTAAAGAAGTCCAATTTCAACTGGACGAAGGAAGCAGAAAATGCATTCCAAGAAATGAAGACGTGCCTGGGCAACTTGCCGACACTCACAGCTCCATTACCAAAAGAACCACTCACCCTGTATTTGTCCGTAACAGACAAGGCTATCGGGGCAGTTCTCATGGTTGATCGGAAAGGGGTCCAAACCCCAATCTACTATGTTAGCCGCATGCTTCTAGATGCTGAAACACGTTACTCGACAATGGAAAAATTGGTCTTGGCATTAGTCCACGCATCGAGGAGACTGCGGAGGTATTTTCAAGGACATCCAATCAATGTCCTCACAGACTTCCGGATCAACGACATCTTGCGGAAACCAGAACTCTCCGGACGTTTGGCAAAATGGGCAATAGAGCTGGGGGAGCACTCAATTTCGTACAAAACACGACCCTCCTTCAAAGGACAGGTTCTCGCAGACTTTCTAACAGAGGTCCCAGCAGATAAAATTGAGGAATGCACCAAAGAGGCAGCGTCCAGTTCTACCACACCCGACGGAACTCAGGTATGGAAATTGTATACCGACGGAGCCTGTAATGATGAAGGCGCGGGCGCAGGCCTCCGCCTAATAACACCGGAGGGAAAAGAATACACATACGCAATACGGCTCGAGTTCCAGACAACAAACAATGAAGCAGAGTACGAAGCTCTGCTTGCCGGATTGCGGATTGCGAAAAAGATGGGCGCACAACACATTGAAGCACACGTGGATTCAATGTTAGTCGCCAACCACATCGATGGCACGTATGAAGCAAGAGAACCAACCATGGTCCTGTACTTACAGCATACCAAGGAATTAATGAAAGACTTCCATTACTGCAAGGTCATCCATGTCCGCAGAAGTCAAAACAAACCAGCCGATGCATTGAGCAAAATGGCGTCAACCGCATTCGACCACATGGCAAAAGACATCCGAGTCGAGAAACTGGCCAAACCATCCGTTCCGTCAAAACAGGTGAACGTAATCCAAACAGGCAAGGAATCCTGGATTACTCCGATAATGGCTTTCATAACCAAGGGAGTTCTCCCAGAAGACAAAGCAGAAGCAAGGAAACTGCAGCACAAGTCTTTGCATTACGAGGTAAACAATGGCATCCTGTATCGGCGGTCCTACCTTGGGCCATTACTCAGATGCGTTGATTCCGCAGAAGCAACATACCTGATTCGAGACATTCACGAGGGAACATGCGGACTACATGCAGGACCTCGCATGGTCGTTGCGAAACTTATGAACGCTGGGTACTTTTGGCCTGGAATGCACCTTGACGCAGTCAAAGAGCTGCGGAAATGTGACGCGTGTCAAAGACATGCACCAGGAACACTCAGGCCAAAGAATAATTTGGTACCGGTCACTGCAGCATGGCCATTTCAAAAATGGGCCATAGATTTAGTGGGACCTTTTCCCACTGCGCCTGGCAATGTAAAATACCTACTGGTCGCTATTGACTATTTCACCAAGTGGGTAGAAGCAAAAACGTTGGCCACGATCGATGGGCGCAATATCAAAAAATTCATATGGGAGTTCATAATTTGCAGATTTGGACTACCCATGGAGATTGTGAGTGACAACGGAACGCAATTCACGGACCAGCACTTACAAGAATGGCTTCGTTCTATGAAAATCAAGCAAATCTTCACTTCTGTGGCGCACCCCCAAGGAAACGGACAGGTTGAAAGGGCAAACAGAAGCATTGTAGAGGGGATCAAAACGCGCTTGGGAACAAAGCGCAGCGGTTGGGTGGATGAATTACCACATGTCCTTTGGGCCCACCGCACACTCCCCAAAACAAGTAATGGGGAAACACCATTCAGCCTAACTTACGGAACTGAAGCGGTCATCCCAACAGAAGTTACAAATCCTTCCCCAAGAGTCTTGCTTGCGGAGTCAATCGATAATGACAAGGAGCTGCGTATGAATCTAGATTTCTTGGACGAACGAAGAGACTCAGCTCATGTACGGGAAGCCGCATACAAGAGACAGTTGGAGAAATATTATAATGCGCGAGTCAAGGAACAAACTTTCCGCGTGGGTGATTTCGTTTTCCGCAGTAACGAAGCCTCAAATGCAGAAAAACCAGGGAAGCTGGCCCCAACTTGGGAGGGGCCTTACAAGGTTCAAGAAGTACTGGGAAAAGGGGCATATGCTTTGGAACGACTAGACGGTTCACCAATTCCCCGCACCTGGAATGCAGCCCAGTTACGTATATGTTACATGTAACAAACTACAATGAGCATGTAATAAGGAATTGATTTCCAAAGTTAATTCACATTGCAATAAAGCATTTTTATACAAACTGGTGGCTAGCATATACAGATTACATCCCAAAAATCACAGACGATTACCACTAAAACAAGAGGGGACCCAAATACTAAAACCCCATGACACAGTGATCAAACAATCACTCAAAAAAAAAAAAAAAAAAAAAAAAAAACACAGCTTCACTTGAAGACTCCTACATATGATATTCACATCTTAACATATAGCCTTCTTGGAAGACCTCTTCTTTGTCTTCTTCTTCACATCTCCTAGTTCAGATAACTTCTTCATCTTCAAGGGTTTTCCATCAACAGTACCTTGATCATCCAGATGATCTGGACGCATGTCCTCCTGAGACAACAAGTATGAACAGTGGTCTGCTAAACGATCAAGGGCTTCAGTAGAAGTACAATGACGATCAGGATAAGAAGACAAGAGGGTAATACCCTGCACTGCCAAAATCTCTTTGACATTCAGAATGCTGCTAGAAACTATGGACGCCATTCTTTTTCAGAGAAAGTGGTGAAAATTTCATAAAGGTATAAACTATTCTGATGATCATGCTTACTATATATAGAGGAGAGAGATTACCATCATTAATTACCATTAATGGTAATCTACTCAAGTACCTAGGGAAGACTGACAGGCGGCCTGTCATCGCCGTCCTAACAGTCACTTCAAGGGCAGACTGACAGTCACCTGCGTCAGAAGCACATCAGATGACATCACCTAATGATCACCATGCACACGTGGAACATAAAGTCATAGGGAGTTGCACTGTTTAACATACACGATAATCAAAGAGTTCAAACAAAGACATGCAAACCACAATACATCAAAATTGTTCATAAACAAATCAAACTAAAGGTTCAAATATTGGGAGATGTCGTCACTCCCAGCGCCCTCTGCGCGCTTTCCTTCAGCAGTGGAGGATGTTCCGGCTCCCGCATCAGTAGCCACAGCCTTACCTTTACCTTCCGTCTGCGCCTTCTCAGCAAGCTCCGCACCAAGACGATCAGATTTGATGAAATAGTTGCGCAACTCCCCAGCAGGGTCATCGGTCTTCGCGCAGGCCTCTAACAGGTCGAAGACCTCAAATTTCAGGTGCTCATAGTCGTCGTAGGCTTTGAGCAACTCATCATCATATACTTCATTCTCATAGGGACCAGATTCCTTTCCTTTGCCTTCAGTGCAATGATCGAAGCCTTCAGAGAAACCAACCTTAATGCCCTGCTTCACAGATGAACTTGATATACGCGCAATCACTTCCGTCAGCGCAGGATCATTCCAGACACGTTTGAATACCTGCGCAAAATAATAATGAGCATATGAAACACATTTCAAAGTAGAGAAGCTACAAAAGTTTTTAACGTACCCCAGCAACTCCATCGCCCATCAGCCAGGCAATCCTCTCGTTCGCAGCCACGGCTAGATCAGTGGCGTCATGAAACAAAACCTGCACTTTGTCTAACTCCACTTTAGCCTGCGTACATGAGGACTCCGCTAAGGCCTTCTCTTCCTGGATCTGGGCATTCTCCAAAGTCAATTTCTCCATCTTGGCCTCCGCATCAGATAAGGAGGCAGTTGCGCGAATAAGATCATCATGCTGAGAATTGTATTTTTTAATAACATCAGCAAGCTCAGTTTGTTTTCCTTCGAATGCTGCTTGAGTTTGCTCCATCTCCTTCCTCAAGTTAGAATTCTCAAGTTTCAAATCTTTAATGGAAGACCGCAGCTGTTCAGTCTCAATGTTTGTCCTTTTGCAAGCAACTGACCAAGCATGAGACGCGTCAGCCTTCTCCTTCTTTAATCTCTCCAACTCTTGAAGGGCATCACGAGCAACTTTCTGGTGGTGCTCAATCTCAGCACGCACGTCATGACGAGCACGCTGGAACTCCTCTTCCCGCCCCAAAAGCGCAGCCTCAGAATCCTTTAAATTCTGGTAATCCCTTTGGAACTCATTTTCACGTCTGATAAGGGATCCCAGACCGCTGACACCAAGAGAGAGATTCATGGCCATATCAATGAATAAGGAGCGACGGTCAACGCTATCCTGATAGTCACGCTCCGCAGGAGGAACGGACATCATAACAAACTCCTGCGCATCAAGCGCATTCGTAAAGCGAGTTGTGTCCATGATATCCCAGCGAGGCTGATACGGCCTTGATGATTCAGAAGGACGAGAGGAAAATGCTCTTCGCCTATGACCAGAACTACTACCACCACCGGAGGAGACGTCGGTGTAAACAATGGTAGAATCAACAACTGTGCGCCGGAAGTTGGACGGATTTTCAGCTACAAGCTCATCAACCTTCTGACTATCAAGCGCTGCTTCAAACCCTTGAGACGCACTCGGCTCATGTGTTTGTTCCGTCAAATCAAGATGACCAGTCTCCAAATTAGGTGATACAGACTCATCCACAAGCTTGCCAGCATCATTGTCAACATCAGTCACTATTTCAGCTTGAGCAGGCCCTTCTTGCTGCACCACTTCTTTCTCCACTTGCACACCTAAGTCCTCCGGGACAAGAGTGGTTTGAGAACAAAACTTCTCATCACCGGTTGTCTCAACAATAACCGGCATCTCTGGCTCGGTCACGTCACTTGGTGGAATAGAGGTAGACACTTCCTTCAACAGAGATGAGTGCTTCTTCCGCGATTCTGCAAAAGGATGTTGCCCTACATAAAATGCTGCTCACAACACTTCAACACATTTATCACAAGCACGGTAAAAAGGATTATAAAAGCATGTGTACCAGACAAATGCCTTAGAGTCTTCATTGGCAAGTTCTCGCGCACAGGCGGAGGCTTCACTGGGATATCCAACTTGTCCGTAGACGGCCACGCCAACGGTTTGAATACATTCACTGGCACCGCAGAAATAGGCCCAGGTGAAGTAACATCCAAACCCGCAATAGAGGATTGCGGAACTTGCACTTGCTTCTGATTCAACTCAGTAATCCTCTGCTGATATAGATCCTCAGCAACACCACCCGATTCTCGGGTTGGAGAAGACCGCCTGGCGCGCTTGTGCTCAATTTCCGTATCAGACTCAGTCAGGTCTTCATCAACCTCCTCCACAATGATGGGCGCGGCAGGCGGCTTGGTTCTCTTACTAGCCACAGCACGCTTCCTAGTAGTAGTGCTTGTGCCTGGCGCGGTAACCACATCTGTATCAAGTTAACATATACGTAAGAAACAAGTTAAAAATTTATGAGGACTAACCAAGGGATTCCTTGCGCTCCGAAGTAACTTCCTCAACATCGTCATGAACTTTCCTGCGGAGTTGTATACCCGCACCTAACACGAAGAACGCGCTGAATCAGTACGCGGACCGCGTACCAAATGCGCTTCCTTCGCATACATCAAGCAGAAGATGAACACAAAAAAGACGGAAGCGAAACGACATACCTGTTCGAACATACTGCTTGGGAGGGTCTACAAAATTGGGATGCAAAAAGTTCCCACTGATCCTCTCAGACAAGCGCGGAACGCCGGCAACAACCGGAGTATACGGCACGTCCGCTGCACCACGCTTAGCGAATAATTGGAACAATGAGACATCTGGATACACAAAGAAAACATGTGAGGAATAGCGCAAAGCATACGCGTAAGACAAAACACAAATATAACCCAGATACCTTTTGAAGGATTCGGGTCTTGACCTTCAGGAATAATAAGGCTAATCCCCAACAAGTTCAAAACACTCTCAGGACATTCATCCATCATCAGTGGAGTCGCATGATCACATAGTGTTTTGTACCAATCTTGATCCTTATAACCCACCATAGGGGGGAACTCAGCAATTTTCTCTCTCAAACCAAGCACCATCCATTGAAAAGGTGCAGGAATAACTCCACGCTTGATATAGAAGAATTTGTCTTTCCATTCATACATGGACTTCACTTTCTCAGAAACAAGCTGTTTCACTTTCCGACGAACGCCCAAGCTAAACCAACCGCTTCCGGCCCGGGCCGCTTCGAGTACATAAAATACATTTAATCTTTCCCACGTGGGTTCAATCTCTAGTGAACGACATGTGGCTTCAAAATGTAAGATCCGGCACCATCCATAAAGGGTCAATTGTGTTGGATGCACTCCATATCTCAACAACACATCCACCACAAATTTAGAGGCTGGTAATCGAAAACAACACTTGGTGAAAGCAGCAGCATACAAGGTGATCTTACCAGGTGGAGCCTTTAAAGCAGTCTTCCCTTCAGCAGGAAGTTCAGGCTCCCACTCCGGCAATATGCCGTACCGGTCAATAAAGCCTAAATATGAATCTTCATCCCACTTAATCGTGGTGGCTTCTATACTCTTGGACGATTCCTTGCCCAGATCTTTCACAATGTCAGAGGTTTTGCTCGACTCCTGCACATCTTGGGAATCTTGAGACATTGTTGAAGGAAAGGATAATTTTGTGAAGGAAAGAGACGTTGAAAAGAAAGAAATTCAAAAAACTTGAAACAGTTGTAATGGGAGAAGCCACATTCAAAATTTAATATATATAGGCTTTGCAATTAATGTCCCTGACGTCATTGACAAGCTTTTAGGAGGTGAGCCAATGACAGATTGACACGTGTGAACTGGAAAACAAACAGGCGTCACACGCGCCTCACGCGCCCACTCGCCTGACAACCGCCGGTCACACGTCTCTGCACACGTCCCAGTAGACAGAGGTCACGTCAACACCACTCGCCATAAGGTCCACAAATTTTCAAACACAAGGGGGAAATGACACCTGTCCACACATGCAAAACTGACGTGTCCCACCAATGCGGACAAACGACGTAAAATTCAAACCCGTTCTCCGCATTATACTCACGTCAAACGCAAATTGAATACGCAGGAAAAAGACCAAAGGCAATAAACCACTAGAGATTAGTCCAGCATCCCTCACATCTAAGATGAGAGACACACTGGACTGGGGGGACTTGATGGGATTGGGTACTGAATAGACCATTCCGCATACCCAAACCCGGAACAACACTAGCGCGCGGAAGAAAGACGTGCGCAGGATTTGGTCAAAGCTCATTAAATGCACAGTCAACAGTCAAGGACCGGTCAAGGCGAATATCATGCATGGTCAATAGCCATGCATGAATCACGTAACCATGCCAGTTAAGGCGGTACTCGATTCCACTATTCCCTTTAATCTAGCTTTCCATATATCACCTTATTGACTTAATTAAGGGTGATGGAGACAACCTAACCACGGTTAGGACTTGGGTAATGGTGGCATACGGACTCTCCTATAAAAGGGATCACATCCCGAATGGGAGAGGACACTTTCTACTAACCTGGAGAGCTATCACACTAGATAGTATCCCCATTCACCCCGTTTTTGTTATAAACAACTACTTCGAGTAGTCGTCTCCACACCCATACTTTCACTCTTATTTGCAGGTATCTCCAAGCCGTAGCTGTTAGTGAAGGATCAACTCTGTAGCAACCGATAACCTTATCATCCCTAATTGGTGGTGAGGCTATTTGTTTCTTCAATATGCAATATGGTATATGCTTACTGAGAAAACATCTGTTTATTTTTAACATTTGTTTTTCTTTCTTTTTCCGGGTGTTTTACATGTAAACCGTTAAGAGTTTGGTCATGGTACAGTGTCATTTTAGGTTTATATGTAAATTGGTAAGACTTTAGGTGATTTTTTAGCCTAGAAACATATGTTTATATATAATCTGGTATATGTGTACTTAGAAATATATGTTTTTTTGAACATTTGTTTGCTTAACTTTCTAGCAAAGAAACATATGTTTAAATGCAATCCGGTATATGTTGTCTGAGAAATATATGCTTTTTTCAACATTTGTTTTTTCAATGTAAACCGGTAAGAGTTTAGGTAAGAGAAAAATGTCACACCCTCAAATTTTCACTGCGGGGTTTATACCGCGAGGCGCATGACGAACCAGGATCCCATAGCCATAAGTCACAGGAACGACTCTAAATGCCCAACCATTTAGTTCGTTATTGCAAAAACCAAGTTAAATGTTTAACCAAACCAAATATAAGTATAGCGGAAGCGAACGGAAAAATAGTTAAATAAAATCTGCGCAAAACACCGCGCCCAAAACCAAAAGAAAGTAGTTAAAAGTTTTAAAGATAGTTTAATGTTTGAGACCCATGACATGATGCATGCCCTAACTGTGCTACTTTCCTAGTTACCTGCAAAAGCATGCTATCGTGTGTCAACATAAAGCTGGTGAGTTCACAGAGTAAAGTAAATGAGTATGAAAATGCGATGGTTTCCAAAACCACGTAAATAAGTGAAATGAGTTGGTTCCTAGAACCGTGTAACCACTAGTTCGTCGCATGTCAAGGGTAGCTAGCCCATTCATGATAACTAACACCGAATATACCGAACTGCTATGTACGGGTAGCCACAAAAGTGCGCCGCATGCCTGACATCATTGTCTATCCACAATGATAAAGTTTCGTTAAGTTATAGTTCACCCCCGCGCTCCCCGATCCGGTGTGAGGTTTGTAAGACCTAATAGCGCTATCAAATAATAACCCGCTTGCCAATCCCGGCAACTCATTCGGTACGTGAGGACTTACAGATGATAGAGTTGGTTTTTTTCATCAAGGATACAGTTTACGAACTAGCAAAGCAAACGACCCACACAAGGATCCATCAAAGTAAACGACCCACACAAGGATCCATAACATCCCAACCAGGGATACGTAAGTAGTCCCAAACTGGACTAGAAAATGTTAAGTAAGTTGTCTCATACCTGAGACGCATGCATTTGAGAAAAAGAGTAGTGAAACTCACCTTAGTGTGCAAGCAAAAGAAATCCAAACCGCAAGTAAAGTATGCTACTGACACCCTAATATAAGTGTCACTAAGTAAGTATAGGTGTAATATCATTACACCTGAAGGGGTAGGGTAGCGCTTTTAGGCGCACCCTACTCCCCGCCGGGAATATTACTCCAAAGACACAGCAGCGCCAAAGGCGCGGAGGCACCAGTTGGCGGCACACGAGAAACATCCCCCTTGGAACCCAACTGGCTTCCTCTCGTCAGGTGTCAGCTGCCAAGTGGTCAGCCGCCTGACAACTGACACCCCTGCCGACCATCCACAACACGCCACGTGTATGGAGGACAAAGCACCTCCCGGCCAGCCAACCACGAGGCGACACGTGGTCCAATCGGAAGAAGCCCTCCTCAACTTGGGTCACTTTATCTAACTAAAGGTTAGAATCCAACTAGGTGGGCCTACTAACCGGCCGGCCCGATCCTCAAAGCCCGGCCCATCAACGATGAATGGGCTGGACAAACCTTGGCCCATACATCTCCTATAAAAGGAGGACTTAACCTCCTTTCTATGGACGTTGAAAAACCAGCCAATAAGAACTAACACACTTGAATCTCCACTTGTATTGTTATTCATATTATTCATCAATAAAGATCACCTTTCACAGTGGACGTAGATCTCACAAGATCGAACCACTTATACCCTTGTCTATTGCATATGGTTGCTCGCCATTTGTATACGCAACCATAGACCAACCATCGTTGTGAGCTAAGGATTATACCTTGCTGCGAACACGAGTCGTTACCCCATATATTACCCTGCCATTTACAACTCATTATACTCGTTGTTTCTTCAACACCATATAACTCGTTTGTCCAAGGCGTTTAAACGTTCAAAAGTGTGTAGGTGACACCTAGTGACTCTCCATGCAATAGTAAACCCTACGAACTCGTTGGTGAATATGTTAGTTATAATTAGTTTTCACATTCCATATGTGTCTCATACAAGTGCCCGTTCAGTTACATATCAATTACATAACACTTATGACTTCAATTAATCACATAAGCACACAATACACAATCTGTGTTTTTAGGACAGATTGTGCGCCATCAAAACTAATTTATTAAAATAGTTACTCAGTGAATTAATCTCCCAAATTTTTACTAAATATTATTTGGGATTCACTTAGCAACCCTTATTTTTGCTTTGTCTTAATTCCAAACACAAAAATAATTAAAATTCGCTTAACACAGCTATGTTCAGAAAACTTTCATAACAGACCAGTTTGGTAGAAAAATTCCCAAAAATTGTGTATTCATCCAAACGGGATGAATCCACTTGGAAAACCGAAATTACTTCAATGTTAACCTTCTGTAAAAATTTCATAACCCAACTCTTTACAAAACTCGAGTTATGATGACTCAAAGTCGACTCAGTTTATTAACCCGAAATTCTGATATGACCTATTTTCAAAGAAAATTCCAAAAACGACTCAACCGACGTCCAAATCACTTGATTTTACCCATTATGAAAAGCTAAGACCAGGTGTGATTTAACCATGCAAAGAAAATACCAAAATCATCATGTTAAAGTCGTGTTACAGCCCCTACAAGTTCATCTAATCATTTTGTCCAGATTTTAGTTACGCCTAAATCTTTCTTTAACGACTACCGTGTGCATACAAACAACCAACAATCATCAATAATCATTACCAAACATTCTTAATACCTATTTTGATCAGATTCTATCATTATTCATGCAAAGATTATAACTTTAATGATCAAAACTTCAACAACTTGCGCAACAAGTAACCTATGATATTACTAATCGCCTATCATCATGTTTAATTCGTTTAATCTTCAAAAACCTCAAGTTTTAATGATTATCAAAAGCTTTCAGACCTGGACAAACCTTGTTATATGATTTTTATAACATAAAAATAAGATTAAAGCGTAAAGGATTAAAGATTATACCCCTAGCTCTTCGATACAATCAACCGAACGCCTTAGGAGCTTCCCAATCGATGATCTTGAGCCTTTGCAGGTTGTTAGGGGTTAATAATTCGTAAGGGGGCAGTAGGAGGCGATTAGGGTTGAGTTTAGAGGTTGCATGGGGCTTAAGAGTGTTTAAATAGGAGATTAAGGCGGTTTAGAGTCGTCAGACCCCAGCGAGCGGCCGCTCGGGCTCTGTGAGCGGCCGCTCACAGGCCCTCGGCGCGCGCCGGTGGTCTGTTTCGTCTCCCGACGTGTTTTCCTTCGACGTTTTCGTTATTTCAGACCGTAATAAGTGCAACCCCATGCGTTAAGACCCTAATCAACCTAATGATCCACCTTTAGTGATTTTATTAACGTATTCGGTTTAGGTTCACACAATCACATATGGTTTTCACATAAGTTCATCGAATATCACAGAGACACATAATCACAATCAATCCAAATTAGTTCAATATTCACCAACGTCCGAGGTTCACTAATCATGTATTCAGTTATTAACTCACAATAATGCAACGTGTGTCCTATCTAGCTAACCCTAGTTAAGTGTAATGCAAGGAATGTAACTAGAGTTTAGTTAAAGTGGGAACCTGAATTTGCGGGGTATCACAAAAAACATATGTTTTTTGAACATTTTGTTTTTCTACAAAAAATCATGTTGTATCTGATTGAAAAAAAAAACATAAATAAGTTACTTTCAGAAAAATAATTAGCCATCTTAGTAAAAATTCTAACAAAAATACTTGTTGGTGTGGTAAGTGGCGTCAAAGGCTAAAACTTCCCCAAATACTCCATAATTCAACTTTGATATTTCATCAGCCCAGAACAGGGATTTCAACTCCCCCCCCCCCCCCGTAATAACAAAGTCATAGTAAAAGTTTGGTAAGCCTTCTTTACGATCACGTAGTCGATCAACAACAAGTTGGGAGTCTCTGTCCCCGATAAAAAGCCTCATCGATTGAGCAAAGTTCTTGAAATCTGTTGGAGTACCATTTACATTGTGATGGCCCCCCTTCATGGATACTAAACAACGGTGAGCAACAATGGGACCAATTTTGTTCATGCTCATATTATGTATGAACTGCTGAGAAGAAAAAAGCAACTTTCTTGCTATTTTAGCCAGATCACGGTTGTAAGGCTCAACAAGTACATGGTTGTGCTCCTCGACAAACTTTACAACTTCAAATGATGACATCTCGCCACCAACTTTAACCAATACACTAACTTTGCAATCGGTCACTGAGAAGGAGGGTTACCTTAATTTCATTGAAGATTCGCTCGGTGTATCAAACTTTAGATTCTGCTGAGGTTTTGATGCCTTATTGCACCTCAAGTATTTGTATACAGCCACGCCCTTCTTAGTCTTTGTTTGACCCTTGCGATATGAGAATCCAGAATTCTCAGCATATATCTTGTACATAGATATAACATCCTCCCATCTGTAGAAGACACTACCGACAACTGGTTTTAGCTCGGCCCTAACATTAAGTACCCAGACTTGAGTACCGTTAGGGGTGTGGAAAACAAAACAATGTCAATTGTTAGGAGCGCCTGTAAAAGCCAACAAAAGCAAATGTAGCTACAAAATAAAAAAAAATAACCAGATAAACAATCATAGAGTAAAACAATCTTAAAAGAATAAACATATGTTACAAATTCAAAAAACATAACAGACTACATATAAACACTCATATAAAAAAACCACAAAACTGTTTAAAAAAACATATGTTTCTCAGTTCGCATATAACGGGAATCTGCTACTACATTAGGTAAAAATTTCGCATAGACTAGAAACATTGTTTTTAACTATAAAAAATAACGTTTGTTTGTAGACTATGATGTATATGCAAAAAACAACATATCACCTAAACTCTTACCAGTTTACATGTAAACACTCACATTTAAAACTTATACTGGATTACATTTAAACATATGTTTCTTGGCTAGAAAATTAGCAAACAACATAGCATGGTACATTGTTTCTAACTATAAACAAATGACTTATACCAAAACAAAAATATATTAGCAAACAACATAGCTTGTGATGTATGCAAAAAATAACATATGTTCAAAAAAAGATATATTTCTCCGTTTACTGGAGTTGATCACCACAAGCAGTGTGTGACATTTGGAGCAGGCTTGATAGATAGTGAAACAGTGGAGTCATATAGCTGGTTGCTTGGATCATTTCTGAAAGCTCATGGTAAGCAACCAAAGCTAGTCTTAACCGACCAGGACCCCGCAATGCGTCAAGCTATATCAATTGTTTTCAACGAGTGTCGACACCGTCTCTATATGTGGCATATCATGAAGAAGATCACATTGAAGGTATTTCCCCCCTTTTTTTTAGCAGATGTTTTTTTTTTAAACAAATCAGATGGTTTTAATCCATCACACACATAGATGGTGGCATCTATTTTTCACATAACAGGAACTTACAATTATGGTGGCATCTATTATTACATTTGCTATGGTGGCATCTATTATAACAGCTGTTTTCATTAAAAATAAAGTATTATTTTCATTAAAAAAATATATATTTTTTAACTTGAAATTAAGTATTATTTTCATTAAAATTAAAGGATAAATTACATAAGACATTAGGTAGGCGGGCAACAAGCTGCGCCGTCACCTCTTTATGGATAGAAAATTTTACTAAAATTAACAACCCTATACGCATGATAAAAAAGAAATTCTAGAACAACACAGAAAACCCTAAGCTTTTCAAACTGAAATCTTAAGCCCTTAGACTATATGGTGTGTCTCATTTTTCCCCCAACTCCCCTAAATGCCACATCATTTCCCCCATTTTCTCCCCCAAACTAAGGAAATGGTGTTCCCCTTCCCCTTCCATTTTTTTATTATTTTTATCTTTTATTTTATCATTTTTAGGTGTTTAAAAAAAATAACTTTCACTCCAACCTACCACCTTCATCTCCTTCAACCTCCAACCTGTAACTCACCCCCACCTTCAAGACACCAACCTGCAAATCACCCACCTTCATCCCCTTTAACCCACCACTGGCCACCTCCACAACCCACCTTCATCCCCTTCAACCCACCACTGTCCGCCTCCACAACCCACCTTCACCACCGTCCGCCTCCACAACCCATCTCTCACCTTGATCTTCTTTATATACAAAGTTTGAATTTAAAAAAAAAAAAAAACCCAAAATTGTCAAAAGAAAACGGTCCAAAATCATCCACCAATCACATTCCTTCTTTTCTACTCGGTGAGAACGGTGAGATTACCGAGAGCACACCATCCAGTCTTATTGTAATTGTAAGGTTCAACTCATTGACGCTTAGACATGGTTTACCTTAGGATTGAATTTTAATTCAATTTTCTTTACAACACGTTTGTTAAAAATATAATCAGTATGTATCAAACTTATGTTCAAAAGTATAAAATTAATTTAACAAAAAGCTTTGATATGTTGCATAAGCTTTGTTTTGTAGGTAATTGGATTTGGCTCGTAGATAAACTGATGAGTAGATAAAGTCCAGACAGTTGATGGATGAGGCCCAGGTGCTGTGAAGATTAGAAGTCCAAGAGTCTTGGTGTTCAGTCCAAGCCCATTCTGTGATGTTTGTTTCTGGTGGCCCAAAGGCTTTTTATACGAGTCATTATCCATTCCAACGTGGCAATCCGTGTGCCTTTGATCCAAGGGTCTAGATTATCACGAAGTGTGTTTTCTCTTATGATCTAACGGTGATCTTAGGTTCGGGTGTGTTTTCTCCCGAACCTATATGAGCTACTATAAAAAGATGTGTTCGTTCAGTGTTATCTTTTTTAGCTCATTCTTTCTTTTGTTTCGTACACTTTCACTCTCAGATCTCTCTTGTATCTCTCTCTAGATTTTTAGGGTTTCTGTATGGTGTTTCATCAGTTCTCCTGATTTGTTTGTAGTGTGTGAGAGAATACAGATCATCATGTTGATGATCTGTTTGTGAGGTTGTGATCTGGTTATTGTTGAAGTGTTGTTATTCTTGTTTTGTAATAGTTGTATTCAGTAATAATATCATTTGATTCAATACCATATTTGTAACAACGTTCAAACAAGACAAGAGAGTGACAACCAGAAATGAAAAATTATGTCACAAGAAATCAATGATTTGAAAATAAAATGATTTAATTTTTTCATGCTTTGTTCAAGTTGTAAAGAATCTTTGTAAATAATATTGGAAACTCGATTGGGTGGCCCGATTATAGTATCATGTGTCAGGCAAAGTGCACGCATGGAGGCACGTGATTTCTGACTCGTTACTTGTTGACTTCTATTCACACTCGTCTTTTTAATGCACCAAAATTTGTACCTTTCTTTCTATCCCCTTATGCTAATTAATTAATTCCTATCGTTAAAATTGACAACTAATTTCGGACTCATAGACAGCACATTCATCTTCATCACTTTCATATACATATAACAATATTTAAATAGCAATATACTTAGACTATTTGGTGTGCAATCAGGGAGGTAGGTCGGGAAGGTGAGGTGGCAAGAACCCCGATCGGGAACACCGCCCCCCCGTAAAATTTTCGGGGAAAACGGGGGATTTTGCCCGTTTGAACCGAGCTCCCTGATTGGCCAATTCTTTTGAACGTTGGATAAGGGGGGCCCACTGATTTAAATTGTTAGCCGTTGTAAAAAAAAAAAAAAAAAAATTCAAACATTTACTATATATATATATAAACTTTACCTCAACTTTTACCTCACAATTCACACAACTACTCAACTTTTATAAACCAAAACACCACATTTTATAAAAAATCACTCTTTCAAATTTTATAACCAAACCACCAATGGATCCAAGGCGTTCAACCCCACAACCGTTTTACCCGAACAACCCCGCTACTCCTTCGACACAAGCTCCAAACTTTCCCTTCCCCGCTACACCGCTCGACCCAAACACATTCGGATTTGGCGGTTTTACTCAACCACAAAATCCATGGCAAATGCAAATGCATCACCAACAACACTTTCATATGCAAATGCCACCCCCGAACCAAATGCCAACCGTCCCCGCTAGACCCGAAACTCAACCCGAACACGACTTTATATCGTTAGGCGTCGATGACGACGTTATCCCCGAAACTCAACCAACATCTAAAAAAGACACAAAGGGGAAGAAACGTGCCACTACTAAGGCGGATAGCGTTCCATGGACTCAAGACGAGCTGGAGGCCTTAGCACGAGCGTGGGTGAACGTTTCTACCGACCCGATACGAAGTAAGTTTATTATTTTTTTTTTGGCCGTGGGTTTTATGGATGATTTTAATTTTTTTTTATTATTTATCACGTGTAGGTACGAATCGAACCAAAGATAGCTTTTGGAACTCGGTTTGCGAACAATTCTTCAAGTTAATGCAATGCACGCCTTATCGAACCGGTCATGCCGTTAGTACTAAGTTTAGGGAGATGAACGCAAAATATGGAGAATTTGCGGGCGTTTATCAAAGATGTTGGAACAATAGAAAGACCAGTGAAAGCGACGAGAACGTGTTGAAGAATGCGCTTGGAATGTTTTGCAAAAAAAAGGCTAGTGGGGGGTGGGCGTACATGAGGCCGTATGAGATTTTGAGAGCATGTGATAAATGGAGGGTGGTGCCAAACGAAGTGGCACAAGCAAAACGAACAAAGACGAGCACCTCGGGAAGTTATAGTGCGGGGGGGTCCGATGCTCGTTGTACTATAAATATAAACGATGACCCCGAGTTTGAAGATGATGCTCCCGCGCCCGAATTGGAGCGGCCAATTGGAAGGGACCGCGCGAAAAAAGCCGCATCGAGCTCAAAAGGAAAGGCCTCCGCTTCGAAATTAAGTGTGGTTGACAAAATAGATTCGTTTATTTCAAACTTTAACGAGTTTAAGTCGGAGCAAAATGAAAGGTGGAATGAAAGAAGGAAGGAGAAGGAAGAAGCACTTGATCTAGAGCGGGAGAAGCTTGCGTTGGAGAAGGCACGGCTCGCGTACGAGCAAGAAAAGGTGGAGTTTGCGATGATGGACAAAAATATCGACGATCTTCCCGAGAAAGAAAGAGCGGGGTGGGCGGCGAAGAGAAACATGATCGCGAACAAGTGGCTTGGAAAAGATATGCTTTAGATGGTTTTTTTATGTAATTTTCTTGTTATTTTTTAAATTTCCATGCATTGTAGGTTGTAATTTTTTTTAATTTAATGAAATTTATCTTTAGTTTTTTTTTCGGTTTTATTTTTTATTTTTTTAAAATATTGCCGTTTTAAAAAAAAATAAATTATATGTTTTTATACATTTTTTATAAAAAAATAATTATGAAATATAAAATATATAATTAAAAAAAAGGAAAAAGAATAAAAAAGGAAGGGGGAATGGGGGAGTTGGGGGAAACCATTTCCAAAATTTGGGGGAGAAAATGGGGGAAATGACATGGCGCTGATGTGGCAGTTGGGGGAGTTGGGGGAATGGGGGGGGCACACCATATAGTCTTAATGGCGAACTCATAACTTAGTGGTCTAATGATATGATGCTTACCGACACACTTCAAGATTATGTGTTAATCACAAGTAAAAAAATGTTGTTAGAAAATAATGTAAGGTTGTAACCATTTGACAACAATAGTTGCTACGTCTAGTTAATAAATATAAACTAGGTCTATCATGTGATAAGTACACAACTACACATTCCTCAACTGGTTTCCAAAGTAAAGTTAAAATTAAAAAGTAAAAACTAATGTATAAAGAGGAATATAAAAATCTAGACGGAGACCAAGAGTATATAAGTGAAATATATGAATACCAAATTGCGAATGATGTATGTATAAAATAAACTATTTTTATAGTAAAAAAAAAAAAACATATACATGTAAAGTTGTTAATTATAAACCTAAATGAAAACAACTAAAATTTCAGGAAAAAAAAGAATCTCGTATAAGACCACCCGTAGTGGGGCGTGAGTTTTCAACATTTGGCAAAAATAGCGCCCCCAACACCGAAACAGGGGGGCGCTATTTGTGTTTTTTTGGCGAAGGCGTTATTTAAATAACGCTAGGTGATAATTTTCTGGCCCAATCATATACCCCCACGTGGACGTTTGGAACGGTAATATTACCGTTGAAATTTATTTTCAAACGGCTAATTTTTTTTTTTGTTATTATATATACAACACACATATATTAACATACAAACACATATATAACACATATATATTAACATACATACCAAATATACCTTCCAAAAAAATATTCAAACACATACATACCAATATTTGAAGAAAATGGGATCCCCCGCGTCATCATCTAATGCGAGAGAATATTATAGAGAGTTTCTAGGCGACGAGGGTTATTCCACAGACGAAGAGTTGGAGCACGATGCCATTACGAGTGCGCTAGCGCTTTCGGCGCGGTATCTTGAAGAAACTAGTACGCCTACACCTCCAAAACAAACTAGGCAATACTACGAACGAGATCGTTTATCGGCAAATGCTCGTTTGATGAAGGATTACTTTGATGAAAACCCGACTTACCCCGACCCAAAGATATTTAGGCGTCGTTTCCGGATGAGCAAACGTTTATTTCTACGTATATCCGAAGATCTTGAAAACGCGTTTCCGTACTTTAAACAAAAAGCGGATGCTAGGGGGATGATGGGATTCACGTCTATTCAAAAGTGTACCTCGGCACTGCGTATACTCGCATACGGCAACACGACGGATATCAATGACGAGTATTTAAAAATGGCCGAGAAAACAACACGCGATTCTTTGGAGTATTTTTGCCAAGGTATTTATTTTTTAATATTTTTTTATATATGTTTGTATTTTTTTTATATATGTTTGTATTTTTTCTATATATGTTTGTATTTTTTTGTTTTAGGAATAATAAAGTTGTACGGAGCTCGTTATCTTAGACGGCCCACTTGGTACGACCTACAAAAAATTTACGAGGTGCATACGGCTGAACATGGGTTACCAGGAATGCTGGGTAGCCTTGATTGTCGTCACTGGCGGTGGTATAATTGCCCAACCGCTTGGCGAGGTCAACACACGCGTGGTGACCAAAAAGGACCATCGATTATTCTTCAAGCGGTGGCTTCAGCCGATCTTTGGGTTTGGTCGGCCTATTTTGGTGTTGCGGGTTCATGCAACGACTTAAACGTTTTTGAGCAGTCGCCTATTATAGAGGATTTCGTTTCTGGCAGGGCAGCGAAGGCGTGCTTTTACGCTAATGGAAACTACTACCCACACGGATACTATTTGGCTGACGGAATATATCCGAGGTATAGCATTATCGTTAAGACGTTTAGTAACCCGTACGACGAAAAAAGGGCACACTTTAAAAAGGTCCAAGAGGCGGCGCGAAAGGACATAGAGAGGTGTTTTGGGGTTCTTCAACAGCGTTGGCATTACATAAGAAACCCTGCTCGTGCATGGACCACAGACAAGCTGCGAGATGCTATGTATGCATGTATAATCATGCATAATATGATATTAGAAGATGAAGGCAAAGCGATATGCCAAAATTACGTACCGGAAGCCGTTCAGGATCTACCGCAAGCTAATGTGCAAGAAAGAGTGCTCAACGCACATGAACTTCGCGACCATGAAGTACATGACGCGTTAGCTGCGGATTTGGTCCAACAAGCGTGGTCGGTTCGGTATATTCCAAACCCAGGAGGAAACGAAGAAGAAGAAGAAGAAGAAGAAGAAGAAGAAGAGGACGAAGACGAATATGAAGAATCCGAAGATGAAAATTAATATTAGTTGTAATTTTTATTATTATTTGTAATTTTTTTATATTTATTTGCATTTTATTTTAATTATTTTGAATTAAAAGATTAAAAAAAAAATAAAAAAATCAACCAATCACAAAAAGGGGCTTTATAAATAAAGCCCCACCACTACACCCCTTTTTCAGTTTCTCTCTCCACGCTGACTCAGCAGCCACATGGACCAATCATATTCAGGGGCTTTATAAATATAAAGCCCCACTACACATGGTCTAAGACCATAAAAGAAAGCAACTATAAATTCTAAAAACTAAAATGTAACTTTACAAAAGGTAAATGATAGCATAAAAGGTATTATATTTTGGGCTGTTAAATCATGACGGGTTTAATTCTAAGGTCGATATGTGTAATTTTAAATATTGCAAATGAAAAATCTTAATATTATGGAGATAAAGTGTTTTATAAAAGGTAAATGATAGCGTAAAAGGAATTATATTTTGGGTTAGTTACTTTATTCTTAGTTTTTACCAATATAAACGTTTTAGGGTTATGATCAAATACACAGTGAAAAAAATAGAAAGTTGTAGGAAGGATATTAAATGGATTCCGATTGAACTCATTCAAGTGACATTGAAACCGTCTCATCAAACCCTGCGATCTTAGTTTTTAGGTTTTCGTTTTTTTGGGCTTTTAGCTTGTAGTTTTTATAGTCTACGTTCTATCATTGTCTCTTTTATGTAGCATTGTTTTTTTATCTTATTTTCATTATTGTGTTATTTTTGCGATTTATTGTATTATATTTTTGGCACTGTTTTATATTTTATGACTCATTGTATCATATTATGTGATCTATTGTGTTTTTTTGTATCATTTTCACTCTTCTCATTTTATTACATTGTGTAGAATTACTTGACCCAAGTGTTTTAAATAATTAAATTTTTAATGTTCATTTATTGATCGGTTCTTTAAAGTTGCATAATAAAGTAGCATGCTATGCAAATAGTTCTACACAAATAGTGCCATAAACAAAATATAGTTTTTTTTAAATTAAATTTATAGTACATATTAACAATAACATACGTAAAAATCTCTAACTCATAAAAAATATAAAAACGACCACTTTGTTTCGGTTTTACATATACATTAGAACTACAAAATCAAGTAGCGGTGCGCACACTTGAAAACACACAAGACCTTAGTATGATACGGTTCACTTACACCAAAGGTGATCATTCAAAGAGTATAGAGATCGATGATTGAACTCTACCGCCCAAGAAAGTTCCTTTATTATTCTTTGAAACATGCATGGTTTGAACTTAGTCACTCTCACTAGACTGACAGTTAACCCAGCTAGCATTTGTCAATTGAATTTATTAAAAGTTTTATATATAGTAAAATGAAATGGTAGTATTTTAACATAAGACCATAAGTAATGGTTGATGCCCCTTGGGGGGGGGGGGGGCATTTTCCTTCACATTATTATCAAAAGACCCCTCAAAAAAATTTGTAACGGTTAAAGCCACTTAGTGCTCTTTTTAGTTATTACTTTACATATTTTTTTTATCTTATTTTAGCATTATACTAGAAATGTCTCAGCCCATATAATGCCATAGAGGATAGTGTTGAAGGCATTATCAATTTATCATAATTATTTATGCCCATATAATGCTCATTACAAATGTTGTAACCATCTTAAAAGTTTGAATCAAAATCTACATCTACATCTACATCTATTAATATATATAAAAGAATTCAACATTGCTGACGTGGCGTGCAATGGTGCTTTCATCCTTTCCATGAAACTGCCACGTGGCATCATAGAAAGATTTTAATGTTTTTTGAATTATTTCATTTTTTAATTAAAAAAAATAAACATAAAACCCTAAATTTATCTCTCTATCTCTCAATTCTCAATTACTAAAATTAAATTGAGTTATTTTAGGAAAAAAGAATTTAAAAACAAATTAAAATTTTTCTCTTATGTTCCTCCCATAATTTTTAAACGTTAATATCTTTTATATTCGAGATTTTTTAAATAAAAAAATTACACCAAATTAACGAGCGTTTTATTATCTTTCCAACGAGTACCATAGTGCTATATGAAAAACGGAGAAAAAAAACGACTATTTTTTGTGGGGTTATGTTCATACAGAAAAAAAAAACACAAAGTGTTCAGGTTATTCATTAATCATGTTTTTTCTTTTAAACCGGGTTCTTATCTACAATGTTGAAATTCAGCCCAATCGCCATGCTATCATTGGAATTTTACTCTTCTAAAGATGGATAGGTATACTTCATCAAGAGAAGTTAGGAGAACGAATCATGCAACACTGCAACACATGGTGTCACCTTATAACAATGTTATTTTTTATTTATTTAATTACAAGGGTAATAATTATTACTATTAGGTTATATTTTTCAACCCCCATCATGAATTCTACATCTATATAAGTCAAAGTCAAATTGTAACATATTTTAAATTACGTGAAGATGATTATATGTTGAAGGTTATCCTTTTAATACTGTATTATGTTTAATATGGTTTATGCTTTTTATTTTTTTTAACTTTTTAAATAAATGTTTTTTAACTAAAATTGATTATGTTTAAGTTATTTACGCTTTTCGTGATTTGAGTTTTCTTCTTTTATCATTTTTTTTTATCATTTTTTATTAAATCACATTAAATTTTTCAACCCCGGGACCTTCCCGGGGTAATCAGCTAGTCTACATCTACATATATAATAAAAGAAAACACATGAGGGACACATGGCACTCCCTCGTGAATTCTCTCATTTTATTATTTAATTAATACAATAAATTCAAATTTATTTATAATAATTGATTAATAATCATAGTTGTAACTTATCTATACCTACATCTACATCTACACTATATAATAAAAGAAAAACATGAGGGACAGATGGCACTCCCTCATGAAAATTCAAATTTAATTATAATAATTGATTAATAATCATAGTTGTAACTTATCTACATCTACATCTACACTATCTACATCTACATCTACATCTACACTATATAATAAAAGAAAACACATGAGGGGCACATGACACTCCCTTATGAATTCTCTCATTTTATTATTTAATTAATACAATAAATTCAAATTTAATTATAATAATTGATTAATAATCATAGTTGTAACTTATATATATCATTAATAAAAGAAAACACATGAGGGACACATGTTACTCCCTCATGAATTCTCTCATTTTTATTATTTAATACAATAAATTCAAATTTATATATAACTAGTGGTCATCCGAGTTGCGCGCTGCGCAACTGTGGAACATGTGTATTTTCTGGATGTTAGATGAGAGTTACAGAATGGTGTGCGGGCAAAAAACGCTGTAAAGTTAGGCAATATGATATCAGGCTGCAAAATAAATGAACTGCACAATTGTTACATGACAGTTATAGGCAAACAGATCTGTTGCGACAACTAAAACAGTTGTTCCTCTACCGCACTGGGCGCTGTTTTCCCTATCTTCAAGCAGCCCTGACCATTAATCCACGTAGACTACAACTCCGAAGGCTACTGCTTCTGCACACTGCAAGGCTAAACAAACGTGGCCATTTATCTTTTAACATCTCATTGTATCATCATCAAGTGATTTATTTTGATAAGTACATAAAATATTATTAGGCTGTAATAAGTTTAGAGGTGGACAAATAAACAGGTTTGTGGATTTCTAGGCAATCATATTGGTGTGTAGGTAGTGGTAACACTGGGTCATGATTAGAACATAAAGAAGTTACGACCATCATCCATACTACACAAAATGGTGCTAAAGTAAAGCGCTATGATAGTTATAAACGATAACTGCTATTAACAATTTTGCAGAGGTACATTCTTGTTAAACAAAAAAAGGCGCAAAGGAAACATCATGCGGGTTCTAATTAGTCATCAGTGGCTGGCCTTTTAGCTGGATTCTGAGGTTTTGTAATCGAAAAGGAATGATGTTAATTCATGTGTATTTGTGATAACGGAAGGTGGCAAACTGTTTTGTACCTTCTTTGTCAAACAATGCGCGCCTTGCAGCCGACTCTTTTTTTTCGTTGACAGCAATGTTGACTGGAACAGGAGTTACTGGCGCAGGAGTTGACGCAACTGGATTGGCACTGCTAGAAGAGGCGTCCGTGGTTTTATCTTGCTTCTGGAAAACGGCGTTATTGACCGAGTAGGTTATTAAAGCTGTGCGATCGTCCTTAACAGCTTGGATTGTAAATTGGATCGGTTGGCCTGTAATCTTTTCACGTATGACTGTACGCACATCAGCATTGGCGAACAATTCCTTTCATGGCATTTCAAGCAGTTGTGTGGCTGCTTTGTCAAAGACAGTTGCGTCCAAAAAGTCTGTCTTGTCATCAATTGTAGTAGGAACACGGTACCTGCACAATAGATATGAATCGATTGTTTAGCCCAAGCCAATGTAACAAAACATGTCATAGCTGTTTGTATTTATACATCAGTAAACAAAGAATGGCATGCAGATATGAAACAAATTGGTGTTGTACATGGAATGTAATGAACTAATATTATGTAAGGGCAGATATTTTTTGTTTTAGCAAAAACGCTGTTTTGACAAAACGGTTTTTGACTGAACAGTAACTTAGGCAGAAAGGTATTAATGAGGGCATTTGGGTCTTTTTTATGAATACAACATTAATAACAAAACAGGGAAAAAAAAAGTCTTCTTACATAAAGTTCGTGTCATCTAGATTTCCATGATGCGGGCAAAACCATTTGTCATACGCCAAATAACTTTTTTCCGGGGCATTTTGTATAGTACCATGTTTTGTCAATGTGTGCTCGTGTGATCGACCCATTAACAACAAAGTTTCTGCCCTGCAATAGACATCATGAAACAGTTAACATAGGCGTACATGTATTAAATAAGTAAGGCAAATCGACGTACTGTGACTGTGTTGTTTGCCATTTGTTTCAACTATAGACATGAATCGTTTCTCTTGTAACACCTAAAGTACACAACATACACATTTCTAAACAAACAGCATTTTTATTCTTACAAAACAGTGTATCTCTCTGTACATTATAGCCATCTACATCATCAATACTAAGAAAAAAAAACCCCAAAAAAACCTTACTATACACATTGCTTCTCAAACACCTAATAACATCTATGCAACAATCAGAAAGAAACACTTTCAGTAAGAAAAGTCATAATCAGACAACAATTTCATCAATAAAGTTGCTAAAAGATTCGGCAACATCACCAGTCTCATAATCAGTCAACAATCTCATCACAGAATTGGTTCATAAGTTTTCAAAGGCATAAAGCAATTGCTGAATCGATAAACAGTTGCCTACCAATCGCACTTTCAGTTACAATAAGTCACATAATTATGCACGTGCTAACATATTACAGGTGCAACATGTTATCCAAACATTTAAACCGTGTAGTTTTCGCACATGGAAAACCAACTGCGGAATCCACTGCATAAGTCATCGATTCCATTTTTTAAAAATAGTTTAACCAACATATGATGTAGGGAAACCACAAAAAAATAAGTAAAGAAACAATAGGTGTGGTCAACCCAAACCGACCCGTTATTGAATATCAATTGAACCAAAAGTGAATTCTCATCCACCCGCACATTTTGAGTCATGTACAACGTATATCAATTTTGGAGATACATAAAGCAAGATCACACCTCACATAGTAGCAAGCAAAAACAAATAAGTGACTAAAAATGATAAACTGACTACTTGACCAGCAATGTTCCTTTGTTTTTTCAAACACACTGTACATCAATCATACTTATCAAAATCGAGCGCTTTGTACGCCAATGTGCACGTAATGCACTTCTGGTACAAAGATAATTAAAGCGCAGTCAACGTAAAAGTTCTTCTGATCCAACTCTGTATTTATCAAAGTCGAGTGTTCTGTGCATCGATGCGCACTTAATGCGCTTCTGCCACAAAGATGTATAACAGATAAATAACACTTCAGAAAGCTATCTATTCTAATCCAGTTCCTTAACAAACTTTATAATTACTCAGTTATCCAAATGTATGTTATTTTTTTTGTTCTTTTTCATTTTGCCAAGATTGTCAATGTGCCAAAGCTGTACAGTCTAGACGCTCGGATAAAACGCTGCGACTGTAATATCTAGGCATTGACTGCCTGCCATATTATTACACCATGAATCAAACATCGAATCATTCGAAGTGCCATATAAACAATCTATCGACTCAGTCTAGACGATCGGATAAAACGCTGCGACTGTAATATCTAGGCATTGACTGCCTGCCATATTATTACACCATGAATCAAACATCGAATCATTCGAAGTGCCATATAAACAATGTATCAACTCAACAGCTTAGTCGCTGAAAATCGATCCATTGCGACATCACCATAAACTACGCCCATTTTATGTTACATTCATCTTTGTAACAACATACTTAATTAAATCTTCAATCATCATCATGAATTGAAATATTCTTATGCTCGCTTTAGTGGTATAAATGTATCAGTACACTGACAACAAATATATTATTTTCTTAGATGCATATGGTTTTAATAATGTTTCAAAAAAATGTCAAGTTTGTTCTCATATTTTTGTTTTTTATGTAAATTAATCAAGTGCTAATTTCATCAGCCAACAACATAAAATTCACAACTTCATCAATTAACTTAACAACAAAATGGATAAACAATACCATGCAGTAAGTTAACAACAGAAAAAGGAAAAAAAAAATAAAAAAACAAAGAATGCATTAACCAAGAATCCATGTAAATCAACTCAGAATCTTATTTCACTCACAATTTTGTTATAAACCCCATAAACACTAACATTTCAAGAAACCCATAGTTAAATGCTGATGATTCAGTTTCAAAACAATCAACACATTCTAAAATGGAAAGACACCTACTAAAACACAACTAAAATTCCATGTTATCTGAAAAAACGAAGACATAGTTTTGCTAACAGTAATCATCAAACTTGCAAAAAACGTTAAAACATGAAGCTAAACAAACATGCAACCGGTTGTTGATCAATATTACTCGTAAATTCTACCTTCTGCTGTAACAACTTGTGGTGTCGCCAAGAAGAAAAACAACGGAAAATAATTCTCAGGTTTCATAAAAATAGTTTATAAAGGCAAAAAAAAATTAAAGTGGAATAATGAGTAACCACAATGCTACGTGGCACAGCTACACACCCAACAACTGTTAAGCCCACTACTGTTAATTTTATTTTTTAATTTTTTATAACAAATAACAATTAAAAAAAAGGTGGCTAAAACGGGCCTTAAAGGATTCAAACCTAAACAACTCATAACACTGAACAGTACCCCCAACCAACTGCATGAACTAAACTTTTGTTATCAATATCAAAACAAACAGAATATATCATCTTCTCAAAACAATGGCTGCACTATTCATGGAGCTTCACAATTAAACATATAGGATAATAATTGATTTGCAAAAGCGTATTATAAATTTATTAAATTGAATTTTATTAATTACATTAATAATCGTAGTTGTAACTGAAATCATTAATAAAAGAAAACACTTGATTCTTTTTTCAATATTTGATCTTATATTCGAAGTTTAAAATTAATTTTGTTACAATATTTGACAAATGATTATTAAGTTTTTTTTTTATTTTGGTCACTGTTTTAGAAGTTAAACTATGCTCAATAAATACATATTATGTTTAATACTTAAAATTCAAAAGTCAAATAAACAAATTAAGAATAACACAATGCAATTAGTCAAGCTTTTTTGTGAGACTTCCATGTTGTTCAAAACAAATAAATAAAAATAAACCAATCAACATTAATCGATTTCTATCTATAGTAATAAAAGACAGCACATGGAGTACATAGAACTCCATCACAAAGCCTCCAATTTTATTATTTTAAACAATACATTTATTTTAATTTGTTTCTTTATTTAATAATTATTACTTATTCAGTTTTTATTTGTTACAACTTACAACTATAATTATTAGTATAATTACTGGAATTCAGTTTAATATATATATTCTATGTTTTTTGTAAATCAATTAATATAATACAAAATTAGAAATAAATTATTAGACATAATTTGAAAATGTTTATGAACTAACAAAAGTAATCTTTGGTAATCTTTATTAAAAATTATTTATTAAAAATTTGTTTCTTTATTTAATAATTATTACTTATTCAGCACATGGAGGACTGATGAATATTTAATATTTTTTTGGTTGTAAAGACAACTTTTTTATTTTAAATAAAATACTAATCTAATTTTTCTTAATTATATTTATAATATATATAATTTAAATTGTTCAACCCGCCGTGTATCATACGGGTACATAACCTAGTATGCAATAAAATAGATTAGGAAAGTGAGGGATAATAATTATTTAGAAAAGGTAAGGTAAAAAAATGTAAAGAAGAAGGAGGGGTATATGTTTGTTGATTTATTATGAAACACAAAGTCCTACTCCTAACCCTTCCTTCCACCGTATAAATCAAAGTTGTCAGCCCCCTTCCCTTCCCTTCATTTCTTTCTTTCTTTCTTTGTTTGCTACACTTTTATAATAATAATAATAATAATAATGAATAATATGGAGCTGCTGGCGGAGACCGATTATGAAACAGCCGAAAATATCATTCTCCGGTGGGACGCCACAGCTTCCGAAGACGCTAGGGTCCGTATGATCTTTGAAGGCGACCGTCAAGAGATCGATCTGTACTTGCAGGCCGTCGATCGAATCCAGCTTTCCATGGAGTCAACCACCCTCTCCGACGACGACAGCCAATCAAAGAAAAGCAACACAGCTATTCAGATAGCCATGGCTCGACTGGAGGACGAGTTCCGTAACATCCTCATCTCCCACGCTACTCCAATCGAGACCGACTCTCTCTCTGACTCCATCTCCTCAACTCCCCGATCCACTGCCTCCTTTACTGACTTTTCAGATTACAGCAACAGAGGTGCTGAAGAATATTCAATCTCCAGAGACGGTTCTTCTTCCTTATCCGAACACGGCGGTGAGAGCAGCAGGGCGATTTCCAGCTACAGATCTATGAGCAGTATTCGCGAGCTAGATCTGATGCCTTCAGATAGCATCTGCGATCTGCGTTCAATCGCTGACCGTATGATCTCCGCCGGCTACTTCCGGGAGTGCGTCCAGGTCTACGGCAGTGTCCGCAAGTCAGCCGTGGACGGAACCTTCAGGAAGCTAGGTGTCGAGAAGCTAAGCATAGGCGATATTCAACGCCTCGAATGGGAGGCCTTGAATGCCAAGATTGGCAAGTGGATACGTGCTGCCAAAATGTGTATTAGGGTTTTGTTTGCAAGTGAGAAGAGGCTCTGCGACCAAATCTTCCATGCCTTAGGAACCGCCGCAGATGAAGCTTGTTTTATGGAGACCGTCAAAGGCCCGGCCGTCCAGCTGTTTAACTTCGCTGAAGCTATTAGCATCAGCCGCCGAGCTCCAGAGAAGCTGTTCAAGATCTTGGATTTACACGACACGCTGCTTGACTTGTTGCCTGACATTGAAGCTGTTTTTGAAGGAGCATCAGCCGAATCGATTAGGGTTCAAGCGTCGGAGATAATTTCACGCCTAGCGGAGGCTGCTAGAGGGATGCTCAACGAGTTTGAAAATGCGGTTCTTCGAGAGCCTTCTAGAGTTCCTGTCCCTGGAGGAACCATTCATCCCTTGACTAGGTATGTCATGAACTACATAAGCTTGATTTCAGATTACAAGCAGACCCTAGGTGAATTGATAGTGTCTAGGCCTGCAACCGGTTCTAGATACTCGGATGATGTCACCACTCCAGATATGGATTTCTCAGAGCATGAAGAGCAGTCACCATTGGCTCTCCATCTCATCTGGATAATTGTGATCTTGCAATTCAATCTAGAAGGAAAATCCAAGCACTATAAAGACACATCCCTAGCTCATGTGTTTGTTATGAACAATGTTCATTACATTGTTCAGAAGATCAAAGGCTCACCAGAACTAAGAGAAATGATAGGAGATACTTATTTGAGGAAGCTTACAGCAAAGTTCAGGCAGGCTGCAACGAGCTACCAACGCGCAACATGGGTAGGGGTGCTGTATTGTCTGAGAGACGAAGGATTACACGTGAGTGGGAGCTTTTCTTCCGGGGTATCAAAGAGCGCTTTAAGGGAACGATTCAAGTCGTTTAATGGCATGTTTGAAGAGGTTCATAGAACACAAGCATTGTGGCTGATACCGGATACGCAACTGCGTGAAGAACTGAGGATATCCATATCAGAATTACTAATCCCGGCTTATCGAGCGTTTCTTGGCAGATTCAGGACTCATATAGAGAGCGGAAGGCACCCAGAAAACTATATCAAGTACTCTGTTGAAGATCTTGAGACTGCACTCTTGGATTTCTTTGAAGGGTATGCTGTTTCACAGCATTCCAGAAGAAGATCACAATGATATGATGATGGGATTTTGTTTTATAGGACACCATTCTTTGATTTTAATTTTTGGTCTCTGATGATGGAGGAAAGAGGGTAAGCAAAGCAAAGCAAGCAATGTTGTTGTTTTAATCTTCTTTGTTTCACTTGTTTGTATGTCAACTTTTGTACATGTTTTATTCTCTCATAATTACATGAAAATCGCTGTTTTCAAACCCATGATCACTATTATTTTTTTTAACGGCCAACGAATCAATTCCGAGCACTCTCGGGCACCCTTTTGGCGAATCAGGTACTCGAGAGTACCCAGGCCACCAATTCCCGAGAAAACCCGACCACTCACCCGCCCGAAGGCACGACAGTGAAATAATCGGTAAAACCGGTCGGGATCAGGACTCGAACCCAAGCCAATGGCCAGGTCATTCCTCATTTCCCCTCCACCAATGTCCTCTAAATGTAGCTAGTGAAAATTGAACCTAAGCCTGCTATAAAAAATTTTAGACCCTCAACGAACTGGGCTAAAGTGTTGGACCATGATCACCTAAATTCGCTCCATTACAATGCATACATGTCACATGTCATTCAGACATCAGAGTTTTCGTGATTTTGCTATTTTTAGGGACATTTTAATCTTGGGTCATTAATTGGTCAACTACATAGGGATTTGAAGTTGCATATGTTTGACCAATGTCATCCTCTTTAATTACCTAAGATAGTCAAAAGGGAATTGGTCACAGGTCGACATTGATTGTTTGACCTGCACTTCCATGATCATGAAAAAAAAAAAAAAAAAGAAGCAAAAACTAAACTTATTTTCTAGTTTTGGTCAAGATAACATTAATAGCCTGCCATAGTGCTTTTAAGTTTTAAGTTCGCAAAATTGCCCATGCTGACAAGATCTGCATATTTTTATTTGACATGCAAATAAAAAGAAACATTATTTAAACATAACAAAAAACAAAACTATGCAGCTTAAACATCATCCACCACACCCAGGCCGCGATAATATTTGCGGAAGCAAGATATGGTATAACATTAATAAACAAACAAACCAACAGACATCAATCAATCCATATCCAAGAATTCCATCCTCCTTCTCATTGTGCCCTTCAAATCTGTAGCCTCCCTCTCCACCTTCTGTGCCTGCCCAAAATACCATACTATTTATTAACCCCTCAATCACAAACAATGCATATATATTAAAACTGTCATACCCTCACATCAAACACACTAGACAATAATCAGTACAGAATCATATTGCTTCACACATTAAGAGTGTTATCTACTCCAAAAATATTAAAATCAAATGTCGAGCCAAGCTCGGGTATTTATATACTCACCTCGTAAAACTCACGAACCTTATCAAGCTTAGGCTACTTTATGCTCTTACCCTTTGTATATATGAATATTTACATAATTACCATGCTTTGTAATCAAGTCGACCCAAGTTCAGCACAAGACCTCGAAGGTATTGAGTCGATTATAAATAGACTTGATTAATGATAATCATTCATATTTTTTTATATGGGTAACAAAGTCAACCTTGAAATTATCTGTTAATTGATCAAGCTTGAAAATATAGGCCTGATTGAGGTCGAGTTAATTTTCAAGCACCCGGTTTCATAACCGAACCAACAAACTGCACTCAGCTCAATTACACACCACACAGACAGCAGCTTCAACTCCTTTGCGTGTCAGCCAGATGCAAGGTTGTAAAAAGCGCTAGACGCTAGGCAGGCGGTGGGGTCTAGCCTAGGGACTAGGCGGATTAATCGTTTCGGAATTTTTATACGTATTTTTTATATATATACACAGATTTATATGAAAACAATACTTATAAATTCACGTGTTTTTTTTTAACTAGGAGGCTTATATTTGATGGAATTAGGGCTGGTAAATGATTTAATGGGCCTAAAATCATAAAAAAAAACCCACTGCCTAGCTCCGCTTAATCCCCCGCCTAGGTCAAAATTACAAGGTTTTAGGCGGCCTAGCCGACCGCCTAGGCTGCCTTTTACAACCCTGGCCAGATGGTTGAATAGTACCACACAACAAACTATCTTTCTTTATTTATAATAAGTCTATAACACACCAATATGTAATCACTTTTTTGTTGTCATTGTATTAAAAAAAGTTTATTTCCATAGTATGACACCCTTCGAAATTCTTTTTTACCATGGCATGCAAGTAACATTCTATAGCAGGTAAAAAAGATGGCATGCCACACCATCACTATTTAAAAAATGGTGTCACAGTCACATCATCATTCATCATTTTACCTGCTACACTTCCAATGTTAAAAAAAACTCAAAGTTTGCTACATACCATGAAATGAACCTTTTGTATCTTACATTCAATGGAAAAAAAATTGAAGGTAAGTTACATTTTGTTACAATTAACCATATTTTAGTTTCCAACCAAAGAAGGCTCATTCCACACGTGCTAAGAATATTATGAGTTATGACACTGTTCATTTATTTGTCACTTCAGTTATAAGCAAATCCCTCCACAAGGCCATAAGAGAAGACCAAAAAAACATTACTAAAAAAATTGGCTTGTAACACGATCAATCCATCAAAATTATCTATTGTGTTAACAGTTTCATGTTCTACCCTATCACTTACAAATTCAGATCAAGTCTAGATAATATTATTAAATAAAATCATAAAAGCAAAACAATTATTGATAAGAAAAGGATAAAGGATGTAGAGGTGCCCCTAAGCAATAAGCATTCGACTTTTCTCATTAAGGCCACATGTATAATGAAATTACTCCACAAACCACCCAAGTCCGTATATAGTTTTATTTATACCCACTCATGTTGGATGACGAAAATGCCTTTTTTTCCTATAAAAGACAATAATATTAACTATTAAGCTATAACATGTTAACGCATCAAAGGTATTTTTGTCTTTTCAAAAATTTTAAGAGTAATAAAATTAAAGCGAGATGCATACTTTGGGGTTTGGTGGTCCACAAAAGTATTCAATGTATCGTTGGCCTTAATGAAAAAAGTTGAACGAAGTAAAAGTTTTCTTTATTTATCAAATTGCCTACACCTATATTAAGAAAAGAAACATATAAGTGTACGAGTTACCCTTTTTATCTCAGCTTCAGAAACTCGAGTCATATGAGGTGGAAGTTCTTCCTTCTCCATTTCCTAAGCATTATATAAAGAAATCAGAAAAACAGAATAATATATATTTTATCAAATGTTTTTTTTTTAAAAAAACACAAGAAAAATGAAGGATGTCAAACCAGCTCGCCAATTAGAACAACATTTTCGCCACGAATTACATATAAACCTAGTGGGATGTCACAATAAAGGTCGCCGACAATTACTCGCTCACAAGCACCTTCTATAACAGCATTGGCTGCATGTGACCAACAAACAATATTCTTAATATCTTAATTACCATAGTGATTATTACCAAAGATTGAGCTTAATAATTAGTGCGAATTCCAGTACCAAACTGATCAAAAGACCGAAGGATCCCCAATAGCTTTCTTCCATCTCGTAGCAGTACAAGAAGCTTCTCTGTACAGAAAAGTAGATGTTATCATCAATTTATCTGAGAACAGGTTTCAAATGCTTATCAGTTATCTTTTTTTGCATAAATTGTATTGATCGTAGTGATATCCAAAAGTAAGATTCAACAACACAAGCACATGGTAAATCTTTTATGCAAATGAAAGCATAAGAGATATGCCTCGCAAGTGTATTCTATAAAGTATTTTCATACAAGTATTTTATAACAAAAATCATAACTGTATATACGATTAGATTAATTACTTTATTACAGGACTCTTCGTCTCCATATCTAAAAGAAATGATGCTTTATAGGTAAAACATTTTCCCACCTACACAGCAATTTGTACTTCTTAAATTTTAGTTAAGCATGGACTAAAATAATTTGTACTTCTATAACTTTACTTCTATTTTTTTTCTGCAACACGATTGAGCAAAGGCCTAATGCTAAAGTACTTAAGCATGGACTAACTGGATCATCAACTGAATTCATTAAGCACCAACTGTAGGATATGAAATATAGCTGGTAAAATTATCTTAGTTCTCAAAATAGTTTAAAGCAAAAACTAATTATATATGGTTTCTTTGGTTATAACAAGCTTTATAAAATTCAAATTAAGCTAGCAACCATTAATATAATGTAAAATAAAATACAGGTCTAATTAACTAATTAGCTAAATCCTGCACAACAGGCTTTCTCGTTGTGTGAAAACTGAAAACCTAGCAAATCACTGGAAAAAAAAAATACAACACTCATGGTGATTCGATTGTCACAACAGCCGGTCTTTTAGGTTTTAGACAACTGGTTTGAATCCCAGTACTTAAGATAAAGGGTTTCGCTGACGCTAAACAGTGAAAGACCTCTATCAAACAGCTCTGATTTGATATAATATAATTTTAAGCTTTCACCTTTGTATAAGGAAGTTAATAAGAGCCCGTGTTTTGGACGAGATCCAGTAAGATGACTAAAAGTAAATCAATGGCCTCTAAAGTTACATCTTTTACACACACACACTTGCAGCAAGCAAACATGTGGATGCTTGATGGAACATAAACTTATTTGATTGTTTTCCTATGTAAGGCAAAGGCAAAGGCAAATACATACACATCCTGTAGTACAACTATGTCTCAGAAGAGGCTTGATTCTTTCTCAAACCAAAAATCTAAACATTATTAGATAAAGACAAGGTACAACATTACTTTATAATCCTACCAGTTATCGTTTCATAAACAAAACAATGACGAAAGCAAATAATAATGACAGCCTTGCATGGTGATTAACATATTAGGAACACAGCTTCTACAAACGTAAGACCAACAAGATAGTAAAAACATCTGGCATATATATATGTATAAAAAAAGAAGAAGCTTACTGTCAAGATAGCTTGCAAGAGAAGTAGAGAGATAGATATCTTCTGGGCCTGCCCACGACATTGAATTCAAATTCTTTGTTAATAAACTGAAGAAATTTGCATTGGCAGCAGCCTCAGCCTCAGCCTCCCAATCTTAACTTGGAGCCTTTAGACAATCTTTTACTAAAATTCCGCTATTTGAACAACAAAATTAACTAAAAACCCCAGCGGCGATAATATACACAAACTAAAAACCTATAATAATAATAATATAATCAGCGAATCTCTCTCGACCGTAAAACAACAAGAGAGGGTGCTAATTTGTTCTTTCTTTCTTTCAGATCTATCCATAAACCCTAGATTAACTTAACTATCCCCAAATCTGGGGCCGTTTGGAAGGCGTGTGTAATGTTTCACCAACAATTCAACTACTATACTCTTTTACTTCCTCTATTTTATCCTCATTCGTCCCTTGAGATATCCACCACTTTAACTTCAATCCCTTATCTTAAAAGAAACACACTTTGCTATTCTAATTTTAACTAGGTTTTTTAACCCGGTGCCAGTGTTGTAAAACAAGGTCGAGTTGACTGATTCCTCCCTGAGTATTCGCTCCAGGGTAGGTCATCGAGTTGGCCGAGTACTCCGAGTACTCCCCTCTTAGGTCGATTTGAGCACCGAGTACTCCCCCGATTAGGCCGAGTACTCGCTCCAGGGTAGGTCGCCAAGTACAAGCCCAAACCGAGTTTTGCAACACTGCCCGGTGGTACATTCGTCACCCCGATTTTGAATTTAAGTAATTAGGGTAGGTCGCCAAGTACAAGCCCAAACCGAGTTTACACATCTTCTTAACATAACA